>JAJSOF020000013.1:141973463-142392306 GCA_025594305.2 Periplaneta americana | reverse complement strand
GAAGTTCTCCCCCGGTTTATGGAGGTGATTCCTGAGATTATTTGGAACAAAATGTAAATAAATTAGTGGGATCACATTCATAATTACGGAGTTACTGTAATTTATTTATTTATTTATTTATTTATTTATTTATTTATTTATTTATTTATTTATTTATTTATTCTGGTGTAGTTAAGGCATCAGGCCTTCTCTTCCACAACACCAAGAATACAAATGCAATAATAGAAATAAACGGAAAAAAATACACTATAAACAAAGTAAAGCTACACAAGAAATAAATCGAGAGAGAGCAAAAAAAAAAAAAACACCATAAACAAAGTAAAGCAACACAAAAATATACACAGGTTGCAGTCACACAAACTTTAAATGCTTAATTAATTGTATCCTAATTAACTAACATAAACAAGAAACTTGCAATTTTAATATAGATTAAAAAGGAATAAAAAAAACACAAA
This sequence comes from Periplaneta americana, assembly GCA_025594305.2. NCBI lineage: Eukaryota > Metazoa > Arthropoda > Insecta > Blattodea > Blattidae > Periplaneta > Periplaneta americana. The sequence goes on along the minus strand of JAJSOF020000013.1, from coordinate 142,391,851 downwards.
TCAATACTTCTAGCAATACCTAAAAATATTAACTAAGACAAAATTTTCCAATTTAATTTTGAATTGTGATAAAATCCGGCAGTCCTTGACGTCATTAGGTAACGAATTCCATAGGCGAGGTATTTCTACAGTATAGGAAGATGAGTATAAAGACGTTCTATGATGAGGGATAGAAAGAAGAGCTTGATGTCGGTTTCGAAGAGTTGTAAGAAATTGAAAGCGCGATTTAAAACGGCAGAAAAAATATTTCAGGATTTCACTAACAGAAACGCAAAAAATAATCAAAATACAAATAAGTGATTATGTGTCAGTCTGTTTCACTTAGAGTGGATTTAAATCACATTTTCGAAAATGTCTCCCTGAATCTCAAGGCAACGGTCCGCACGGATGTGAACCGCACTTGTATCATTTCGCAGCTTCACACGTTTGTTCCTTATTGTCGACGCGGCATCCAGAATGCGTTGAAGCAACTCTTCGCGTGCTTGTACAGTACCTTACACAAGAGATAGACTAACAGCTTAATAAACAGTGACTATGAACAACGTGCACGTAGTCATGGCAACAAATATGCCTAGCGCTCTATTCACCATGACGCGTTTCGAAAATGTGTTGTAACTCCGTAATAATGAATATGATCCCATTAATTATTTATTTACATTCTTTGTTCCAAATAACCTCAGGAATAACCTCCATAAACCGGGGGACAACTTCGTGAATCACCTTGTATCAGTAGCGGCCGGTGATCAAAATCCTCGGTGAGGCCAGATGCAACTAGTTTAAGTGCCTCCGATAGGAAATGTTTGTTTATGATATTAATTATTATTGTTATTATATTATTAATATCACTATTATTGTTATTATTATTATTACTATTATTAGTCTATTCTTATTACTATCAATGAAAAATAACAATTTCACTCACCAAATAGGCTGTTATGCTCTGAGTTTCAGTGATTGTTTCAGTGTGATGAAGTATCCCATATTATGTGTTGAAATTCCCATTTCTTTCTTTTCTTTTTAATTTTTTCCTTTGACAGCAACAAACAAGGCCAAGAGAAGTTTATTTTGCATCACATTACCACATAACCATTTATGTTGTCCATACCAGGATGCAATAGAAACTCGCGTTTTAAGATTATGTGTCAGAAAAATTATCAGCGATGTCGTAGGTATCTCGGTAGTCTCTCTCTTTATTTAAAACTTCCTTTCTTTTAGTATTATTTCTTCTCGAAAAAGGATACTCTAACAATGAATTAACTGCACCAGCATTATTTCTCTCATTTGTTTCTGTTTATATTTTCCCAAAATACATAACAACATTGGCCCAGATTCACTACTATACTACGAAGTACAATAGCAGAACACCCTCGCTTATGTCATAAACTGAGACATAAGGGGAGAGAATCGAGTGGGTTTCTGCCTGCCAAAGAGCTGGAATTTTGTTATATTTATGGCCTAGCTATGAAGACAAGTCACCACTGCTATTCCCACCCCACTCTACCCTTGAGGCCGGCCCATGGATGGGACGAGTGAAACCTGACCAGGCCAGCCGAATTGTGCCTCAGCTACAACGTTTTAAGCGTAAACTCAAAGCCCGCGAAAGGGCATGAAATGCATTAAGCCAGACCCGGCACGAACGATTCTGGCCTCAGGAACAAATTTTACTGCAAAACAGGTCTATATACATCAAAGTTTTCAAATGCTTCTACAGCGATATATGCTTCATTCAAATAACTATTACATTATATAAAAACACAAAATTTGATTTCAGTTAAGCCAAGTGACTGAGGCCCGGCCTCACTTGTCTCAGTCAATCAGCCGCCACTGCCCTGTATAATTATACGTTGAGAAACAGACATAATAACAAGCATATTGGACAATGGTGTAGTAAGTTTTAGTATCAAGTATTATTAGAAACAGTGTGTGTTCGATATAGTCTAAGTGATCTGAAAATCAAGAACAAAGTGATAAAAGTGTCAATTCTGAATGAATTAGGGAAGTGTAATAGGAAGTTAAGTAAAACGAGAGAGATAATTGAAAATAGGTGAGGAGTCTGGCGGAGGAGGCTAGCTAGGATAGTGAGTATAATATGTAGAAAATTAGTGAGATCTGAAAAAGGAAATGCATACAACAAACATACATAATAATGAACTTATTGGACAATGGAGTAGTATGTTTTAGTAACAGTATTATCAGAAACAGTATGTGTTCGATATAAGTGTACTGAAAATCAAGAACAAAGTCGTAAAAGTGGCAATTTAGGATGATCTAAATCAAGTTGTTAAGTTTTTAAAGGTGAGAATTGTCGAATGATGTAAATCAAGTTGTTAGGTTTTTTAAAGATGGACATAATTGATCAATTTAAAGAGCGTCTATATAAGGTATATCTGTAATGAACGTAATTGTGGCACCGGATACAAAAATTGTGAGGTCCACATTACATGGATGTAAATGTTGGCAATCAAATACAATACAATACAATACAATACAATACAATACAATACAAATATACGTTGCCTATCAGTTCTTCTGCGATAAATCATTCTTCATGGCATGTAAGTAAGTAAGTAAGTAAGTAAGCAAGCAAGTAAGTAAGTAAATAAGTAAGTATTATTATCATCGTCATCATCATCATAATCATCATCATCATCATCATCATCATCATCATCATCATCAATGTCACATATTTTAAAAAATCGGTATTTAATATACATAAGCCTATACATGATTTTTGTTATAAAATTAAAAGTCGACCACTGCTTCACTCACCTTTTACTTCACTAGCCGCCACTGCTATATACTGCCGCTATTATAATGCCTCTTCATGTTGCGAAAACTCACACCAGGTGCGTTTTATTGTATTTTCAGAATACTGCAGAGTTGAACTCGATTCGCACTCCTAATCAGATGTGAAGTTTCAGAACGCTGCCGGCCAACCCAAGTCATGCAAACGTATCGATTAACAATTCAAAAGAGTGTAGCACAAGACATCTGAAAAGAAACTGCCCGTTCCCGCGGTATACGGTAAACAAACCTCAGGGAACCCGCATTGTTCAACTCCAAAAGAAAGCTTTTAATGAGGTATTGTTCGAAAAGGAACTTTAAATTACATGAAGGACATGTCCGATGTTACGCATTTTTAAATCATTCGTTGTTTAGAAACATTACATATCAAGGGTAACTGAAGTTGTATTCCGGTTATCTAAATTGCTTTATCGGACAGAGCCTGATGAAATTGCATCTTTTTTCTAGTAAGCCAGAAACATAGCCGCTTTAGTATTTATTTGTTATGTGATAAACAGTGTTTTTTAAGACATTTTTTTTTTGTATTTTTGCCTGTTTCAACTTATAAGGGCATCTTTTGTGTTATTCTGACTTTTTTTTTTAGGTATTTTCATTTAATTCTGGCCGCAAATCCTCATTACTAATATAAAATAATGTTTAGTTGCTTTGATATTGTGTATACATATTTTGTATTTATTTTTTACTTGGTTATTTAACGACGCTGTACCAACTACGAGGTTATTTATCGTCGATGGAGCTGGTGATAGTGATATGATATTTGACGAGATGAGGCCGAGGATTCGCCATAGATTACCTGACATTTGCCGTACAGTTGGGAAAAACCTCGGAAAAAAACCCAACCAGATAATCAGCCCAAGCGGGAAACGAACCCACGCCCGAGCGCAACTCCGGATCGGCAGGCAAGCGCCTTAACCGACCGAGCTACGCCGATGGCTAATACCCATTATTTTGTATAATATTTTAATCGTTTTTCTACACAAATATTGCCCTTTTAACACCCCATGTAATTGATCGGTCCAACCATCCCTTCAATATAGACTCCTCTATATTTGCTAATTCCGTATAAGAGTGGCCTTGTGATGGACTACATGGAAACTACATCAGGTAAAATAATTAATTAAAGAGTACCACTTAGAAAAAAGTATGTAAAATTAAATAAACTTAAATGTTGGTAGTAGAATTTAATTTAATTACTAGTCTAAATATTAAGTAGCACAAAACTCCTTTTCCTACTAAGCCAATTTTAGAATGTAAGATCAACTTTTAGGGCATTTTTAAGGACATTTTTGAAAGATTTTTAGGCCATAAATGCATTGTTTTAGGTCATTTTTTTATGATTTATAGTTCATCAAAATCCTAGCCCTAATTATGACTAGGGCTAGAATTCTTATTACATTGCATCTTTTTTTCTAGTAACCCAGAAACATAGCTGCTTTAGTATTTATATGTTATGTGATAAACTAAATGTTTTATGACACATTTGTTTGTTTAAAATTGTGTAATCATGATAATACAGCATTTTTGCATTTTTTGCCTGTTTCAACTCATAAGAGCATTTTTTGTTTTATTCAGTCATTTTTGAGGCATTTTCATTTAATTTTGGCCATAAGTCCCCATTATTAATGTAAAATAATGTTCATTTCCTTTGATAGCATTTCTCTATTTTGACTATGCTGACATTTTACTGACTGACCTTTCCAGCGACAACAAAACAAAACTTCAACGTGCTCATAATTTGTGTGTACGTTTTGTAAGCAATGTTCGTAAATATGATCATATTACCCCATCCCTGGAAGCAATAGGTTGGCTTAAACTAGATAGGAAAAGAAATTTACATTCACTTCTCTTTCTCTTCGAAATCTTGAACTCTTCTATTCCTTCGTACCTGTCGTCTCGCTTCACTTACCTTTCTTCCCACCATAATCTGAACACACGCTCTCGTCATGAAACAATACTAACAATATCATCCCATCGCACCTCTTCATACTCATCCTCTTTCACAATAGCCCTGCCAAGACTCTGGAATTCGCTACCTACTAGCATTAGGGACTGTCGAAATAAAATTGAATTCAAACGCAAACTTACTAGGCACTTGGTCAGTAATTGATTTCTTGTAAATAGTTTCCTTAATCTATCACAAAAATTTCAATATCCAGTAATTTTATCACTATACAATTTTGTTATTCTAGGTTTAATTTGTAATTCAGTAAATATAAATTATTCTTTGTTTTTCTATGATTATTACACTTTTACTACGTCATACTAGTTTTTACCAATAAAACGGTACGAAAGGACGTCTTTCGACCAATCATGGTTGCTTATTGCACAATTTTATCGCGTCCCTAGCATTTGTTTCTTTGTTTGCCAACATTTCAAACTACACTGGTCTGGACGTCAAAAAACAGAAAATTACAAACCACTCCAGTCGATGCACAGCACTTTCAAATATGACACGCATTGGCATTCAAGAACAAGAATTAATAAAGATCACTGGTCATACCTATGCATCTTCCCTGAAATCCTATTTGCAAATAAATGAAGAGCACCATTCGGAAATCCTGAATAAGTTGAGGAATACACCATGTAGGCCTACATCAACGAGTTCCACTTCTTTTACGCACACATCCAATATAACATCAACTGAACCACCAACCACTAAAACATTGAAATTTGAAAATTGTACATTCAATAATTAATCCTTTTAAAATTATTCATGTTTATTTTTTATGTCATCATCGTTAATTAAAACTTTTCTAACACTTGTATATATTATTTAGGTTATGTTATAGCTTCTGCTATAAGATATTATGGATAGTCACGTATCAGAGATTGTTTAATATTAAGATTTATTGAAAATCATCTGTCAAATGACGTTAATTACTGGGATTCGGATAATTGAAGTGGAATGCAACTGTTTTAATAAGAATGTAACTGAATCAACAAAGCCTTCTTGACTAGTAACACTGCCATCGTGATCTAGATCGAGAAGGCATTGCTAGTAATCGTCTACAGAGTTCAATGAAGATTCCATAGTTGGCACAACTGATAGCAAGATAACAGCTAATCATCAGTGATCTCAACAGTATAGAGCTCAATGCTAATCATAACACACTACTGCCATCTAGCATGCATCTAGCGTAATATTTGTAATGTTGAGATGGTACAATAATACATTTGAAGACAGTTGTATTTTCGTAAGTCAATTAATATCTTATTGTGTTTTTGTACTTCGTTACTTCTAATCTTTATATACTTTCTTCTAATCGTGTAATAGTCAATTAAATCCCACTCGAGTTTTGATTTTCTCTAGATAAATCAAAACCTCTAGTGAGATTACTGTTGATAAATTATCTAGCTTTCATTAGTCAGGTAATCTTTTCGTACTTTGATTTTTATTGTAATTGTAATTGTAAATTTAATACTAATTGTAATTATATTTGTAATTGTAATTGTAAATTTAATACTAATTGTAATTTTATTTGTAATTGTAATTGTAAATTTAATACTAATAGTAATTTTATTTGTAATTGTAATTGTAAATTTAATACTAATAGTAATTTTATTTGTAACTGTAATTGTAAATTTAATACTAATTGAATTTTATTCTTCATATTATAGTTAGAATCTCCTGGTAGAGGGGCAGAGAAGGCCTGACGGCCTTATCTCTTCCAGGTTAAATAAATAAATACTAAATATTGTTTAGCTCCTTCAACGGCTAGAATATGGCTGGTTGGATATTACCGTGGATAACTTATTTATGTTCTAACAGAGGTCCATGCATCGTGAAAATGCTTAACCAAGGTTTAGGTGCTAATTTTAACCGTTGGTTACACTAACCGACGTTGATGCACGTGGCCATGGAGGAGCTAGACCAAGTCGACATTATCTGCTTCGAGAACAATTCACTATGTAGCAATATCCATAAAGTCTGAACAGGTAACACCCCGATTCCTCCCCCAGGATATTATTCCTGCAGGATGTGACACCCCTATATTAAAACCCAGCCCCGCTAGCAATATCCACGACCCTCGCAAGAAACAAATGACACTCAACTTCCGGGCAGCGCGTGAAGCTACATGTTTCTTTCTTTCCCGTGTCTTATTTTGCGCTTCCCCTTCTCCGCACGTCCCCCATTCCTCCACTACACCAATTCCACAGGCAAGGAATTTCCCGTGTCCTAGTAAATCACTTGGGCGCCTTCATCCCCTTCTATTGGTTTGCGTAAAGCTGCACGAAAATGGAGAAATATTTTAAAGACGAGAGGGATGGGGAGTTGGTTTCCGGTTGCTTAACGACTTCCTACGTCTCACTTCGATGTAAGGTTGTTTTCTATTTCTGCTACACGAGTCTGAAATAATAGGTGTGGAAAAAAAACTATAACTAGAAACTCATGTGAAATAATATATACGAGTACAGCAATAAAACTTTTCGGCTTATTTAAAAAAAACGTCATTTGTCGTCACCAACATTTTCATTATAATTTTTATCATAATAGCATTCCTTATCATTAATCGTCTTCATTATCATGCCATCTTCATAATTGAAAACTGTGAGTTACGGAAAACGACGTTTAAAGTTATAGTATTATTTATCTATTATCTCACTTCATACATTACACTCAATGTTCTTCACATCCATAAGAAAGTAGTAAGCCACAGCCTTCCTAGCACTGGTCAGACAGTTTGCCTGACTAAATCCCAAAAAAATTATATAACACAGAAACTACAAAATGGCAACTGAAAGGGGGAGTGGCATATTGCATCGCGCTGTGGTATTTAAATTTTAAAGACCGCTTAGGTCCTCAGACAAGCAAAATATTTCAGCATTTAACACATAGAAGTACTGTATGTAGTATTTATTAAAAGAATAAAAAATCCATTTTTGTCACAATTTCGCGTCTGTTTACCCTTAATGCAACATTGGAAGTAAGTTTTGATACCTCTGCAGTTAGTATGGAAAATAGAATCTTTATATTTTTATCTATTTTGGAAATATACAGGGTGTCAAAGTATCCAATATTTTAGGAGGTGGTAGTATGCATTAAAACAAGAAAATGTCTAATAAACATGGGTCCTACAACACATACTTTCTGAGATCTGAACACTTGTTCATAGGAGGTGCTCAATGCGACGTCCATTCATGGCAATGCATTCCTCTGCCCTTCGGCATAAGGAATCACGCACTCTTTGAAATTGACCTGGTTGTTCTTGATAACCAAAAGTCTAGGGGATTTAGGTTTGGGGAACGAGCAGGCCAAGGTGTGGGGCCTCCCCAATCAATCCAGCGGTCCTGAAATGTCAGCGTCAGGTGTTCACGCACATTGCGGGGAAAATGTGCTGGTGTACCATCATGCATCAACCACATCTGTAGTTTTTGTTGGCATGGCACATACTCCAACAAGGTAGACAATACGTTAATAAAAAATCCCGATAACGAGCCCCAGTTAATCTCTGTGGTAGTACGTATGGCCCTTAATCTATCACCAAGAACGCCTGCCCATACGTTGATTGAGAATCGGTGCTGATGTCTTATTTCTTCAACTGCATGGGGATTTTCATCAGCCCACACATGCTGATTACGAAAATTTGTAACACCATCTCTGCTGAACCCCGCTCATATCAGCAACCAGACTTTTGTTTTCAGTATTTCTTGCGACGTATCATTATTGCATGAACTACGGTATGGTTATCTTGTAGTCAGCTATCTTGTAGGACAAAAAAATGCATTGCCTTAAATGGACATCACATTGAGCACCTCCTATGAACAAGTGTTCAGATCACAGAAAATGTGTGTTGTAGGACCCATGTTTATTAGATATTTTTTTCTTGTTTTGATGCATACTATCACCTTCTAAAATATTGGATACTTTTTTAACACCCTGTATATGCGCACTTTCAGGGGAGGTTTCGATACGAGCTCACCAATAGTTCCTCGTTAGTTCAACTGAATTTGACTCGTTTCTTTTTTAATTAACCGGTCTTCTGCCGATCGCAATATATTTGATGTGTGAAAAACTGCAATGCCAATTTCAGGTCTTTAATATATAATGGCATTTCTGATTGCCATAGTAAGCTTTTGACTTATTTGAACGGTTTCCATTATCAAAGATCAAAGCAGTTGGATAGGTCGAGGCCACAAGCAGTCCAACGGCGAGCGCAGCTAAATAAATCAGATGAAATACTGTAGCCTACCTCGTCTGATCACGCTTATTGATCCGTGAAGGCAGCCCATCAACGTTTGTTCCTGAGCTTTACAGCTTCATTATTAGCAGTATATCCATAGTCCATGTTATTCAAACGAGTTCATATGCGAGTTCAGCTAGTTTCTACATTCGTTGCTAGGGCAGTAACGTCACAATGCATTTCTTGCTTATTTTACGGAGAATAAATATAGGTACTGTGAAGCTGTCAAAGAATAAACGCTATTTTTAAGGGGAGAGGATAGTATTTTTTTTAACTTTTTTTGGTGTAAAAATATTAATTTTTTGTATGTAAAGAGCTCATAGCTGTAGCAACTCAACCAAAGATAAATATTTTGAAAAAAATTATTTGGGGGCCCAGATTTAAAAAAAATATACCCAATGCAGGATTTTACTAAAACCGATATATCTCAACCATTTTTAAAGGTAGATTCATCCAGTTTTTTGCAATGTACTTGCAAAAGCATGCTCTACAAACTGTCTGTAACAGAATTTTGATATTAGTCCCTACGTTTGTAAAATAAAAAAATACAATTTAATAACACTTTTCTGAATTCCTTTCTTGCAAATAAACGGACGTAGTTTTAAAATGAAATCAACTAACAAAATTCTGTTACAGAGAAAAGTTTCCTAATAGTATAAAGAATGTGTGTTGTAAATTTCATGCATGTATCTTTAATAGTTCAGAAATTATATCCATTTTTGTCTGGCAATGTAGCAAAAAAATGAAGTTACCGTAAACCGATAAAAGTGGGCGAATGATTTAAAAATCCATAGCGCAGAAAGTTTCAAAATAGCGCCTCAACAGCCGATAAGGGCACGAATACCCTCGAAATGTTATGCAATACATTCCACACATATCAAAGGGTATTTTAAAGAAATATATATATATTTTTTTTAATTAAATTTATCGGAAACAACAATAAAAGGAGGCGAGTGATTTAAAAATCCATAACGCAGGAAGTTTAAAAATGGCGTCTCAACACTTGATAAAGGCACAATACCCACAAAATATTATGCTATGCATTCCACACATATTACATTGTATTTTAAAGAACTTTTTTTTTAATTTACTCATTTTTCACCAAAAAATACCATTCTCTCCCCTTAAAGTTTTACGAAAACACGCTTTAAGCACCTACAATACAGAGGAAGTCATTTTTAGACAGCCTTAGGTAAAAAGTGACTTTTAACAGTTGACGATAATGTTAGAAATTCGTTATTGTAAGTAGCACGTAACCCTTCTGCTGCCAAGATATATTACAACTTACTAAATACCAAGAAGGGTAATACAATTACTCCCATCTAAAGCATATACAGTCAACTCTGGATATAGTGAACTCGGTTATAGTGAACATTCGGCTATAGTGAACCTAAATCGTTCGTCCCGACTTGCATACATTAAAAAGTACATTAATATTTCCGTTTATAGTGAACCCTCACTTCGATTATAGTGAACCTAAAACTAGAACCTCAAGAAAATGTAATTCCAGATGTTTGAGATGGGCAGGGCATATAGCACGTATGGGCGAATCCAGAAATGCATATAGAGTGTTAGTTGGGAGGCCGGAGAGAAAAAACCCCTGAAGAGGTCGAGACATAGATAGGAGGATCATATTAAAATAGATTTGTGGGAGGTGGGATATGATGGTAGAGACTGGATTAATCTTGCACAGGATAGGGACCGATGGCGGCTTATGTGAGGGCGGCAATGGACATTTTTTTAGTAGGTTATTTTACGACGCTTTATCAACAGCTTAGGTTATTTAGCGTCTGAATGAGATGAAGGTGATAATGCCGGTGAAATGAGTCCGGGGTCCAACACCGAAAGTTACCCAGCTCATATTGGGTTGAGGGAAAACCCCGGAAAAACCTCAACCAGTTAACTTGCCCCGACCGGGAATCGAACCCGGGGCCACCTGGTTTCACGTCCAGACTTGCTAACCGTTACTCCACAGGTGTGGACGGCAATGAACATCCGGGTTCCTTAAAAGCCAGTAAGTAACTAAATAAGTAAGTAACTAAGTTACTGTCATTGTAAACATTCTTGCTTGAATGAATGTTATAAATTGTTTTTTACGCTGTACCTCTGTGTATACATATATCTGATGGCGTGGAAGAGGAGGCCTGATGGCCTTAATACCACCAGAATAAATAAATAATTATTATTATTACTATTATTATTATTATTATTATTATTATTATTATTATTATTATTATTATTATTTCCACATTTTAAAATAAATCGATCAATATATTTGGCCGCCGAGAAGTACACATTTATTTCCTTTCTAACGCTACACGAACGAGGCAGAAAATAACACACTTATACTTAGGCCGTGGACAGACTTAAAATCGCTGCATTTACCTTGAGCCACAGAAAAAAAAATAGGAAAGGAAGGCGGGATTCCGGTTCTGAAATCCCCGGACACGCCAACTTACTGCGCTCGGTTCGCGACTGCTGATAAATTAATGTCGAGGTAACGGACTACCTGCATCCCTTGACTATATGCAACCCATCCGGCTCTCCGTCACGCTAAGTTGCCTGCTAACACGGCGCTCCCTCCAACACATCCCATGAGTCCTATTCCAAGTTTATTTTTGAGTTCAGCGATTTCGTTCGCAAGCAGAGCATAGTTTTCTGTATTGAATTTGTGAACAGCTAAAATTACGTAGAATTGTATACTGCCAAAGTCTTTGTTGATTTTTGAATTCCCATTGCAGTTCATTAAACTTGACTTGGTTTACATTACTATTAAACAGAGATTTGAGGCTGAATGAAAGTACTTTAAAACCTGCGTTGTACGTAACTGAAGGTGAGTGATTTAAATTACATACAACTCAGAAGTACGCATAAATAAGGTTTGTATATAATATGCTTTTCGAATGCTTAGGAATCAGTTGAACAGAGCATAACTGGGAGCACTTAAGAATTCTTTTAATTTGTTCAAATGTGTTTTAATCAAAAGAACGAGATTAGAATCTCATTATACGATATAGTAAATGTGTCTCAGTGAAACTTACAGCAGAGCCCGTATAGGCCAGTTTCTGATGCTTTTTCAATTCACTGCGGGCTGAAGCAAGGAGATGCACTATCACCTTTACTTTTTAACTTCGCTCTAGTATATGCCATTAGGAAGCTTCAGTATAACAGGGAGGGTTTGGAATTGAAAGGGTTACATCAGCTTCTTGTCTATTCGGATGACGTGAATATGTTAGGAGAAAATTCACAAACGATTAGGGAAAAGGCGGAAATTTTACTTGAAGCAAGTAAAGCGATAGGTTTGGAAGTAAATCCCGAAAAGACAAAGTATATGATTATGTCTCGTGACCAGAATATTGTACGAAATGGAAACATAAAAATTAGAGATTTATCTTTCGAAGAGGTGGAAAAATTCAAATATCTTGGAGCAACAGTAACAAATGTAAATTACACTTTGGAGGAAATTAAACACAGAATAAATATGGGAAATGCCTGTTATTATTCGGTTGAGAAGGTTTTGTTAGCTAGTCTGCAGTCAAAAAATCTAGAAGTTAGAATTTATAAAACAGTTATATTACCGGTTGTTCTGTATGGTTGTGAAACTTGGACTCTCACTTTGAGAGAGGAACAGAGATTAAAGTTGTTTGAGAATAAGGTTCTTAGGAAAATATTTGGGGCTAAGAAGGATGAAGTTACAGGAGAATGGAGAAAGTTACACAACGCAGAACTGCAGGAATTGTATTCTTCACCTGACATAATTAGGAACATTAAATCCAGACGTTTGAGATGGGTAGGGCATGTAGCACGTATGGGAGAATCCAGAAACGCATATAGAGTGTTAGTTGGGCGACCGGAGGGAAAAAGGCCTTTGGGGAGGCCGAGATGTAGATGGGGGGATAATATTAAAATGGATTTGAGGGAGGTGGGATATCACGATAGAGACTGGATTAATCTTGCACAGGATAGGGACCGATGGCGGTCTTATGTGAGTGCAGCAATGAACCTGCGAGTTCCTTAAAAGCCATTTGTACGTAAGTAAGTATGTAATATAAATGCACCACATACATTTGGTATACCGTAAAATTTTCTATTAAATAATGAACTGCGACTTTGAATATATTTTAATTTTCGATTTTTAATATTACACATCTATTAAAATTTCAGTTTTTGTTTTGTTGCGGTTTGCCTCAAATTCTTTTATAAAATCTAACTTTGTCTTCTATCAATTATCCCTTCCTTTTACTGTTACGTATGATTTATAGGCAGGTACTGAGAGACCTGCAACTGTTTTTGAATGTTCGGAACTTGTTCCGTGAGAAAGGAGGTAAGTTGGTATGTATAATTACAGATGCCTCAAACTAGCAAGCTGTCTCGTTCGCGCAGGCGCATAGAGCACTTCTCCCCTACCACTGTCCGCCTACTGCTGTGCACTGTGGACTAGAACGGTACAGCTCAGTTCTAATAACAGTTGAGAAGGCTGCATAGGGAGGGTACATCTTGAATACATTGTCAAGAGGTCAACTTTTCAGATAATATCACTATACCTGGGGATCGGAGCCTAGGTGGGCCCCCTCCGTTAGCTCTACTACTTCCCCTCTCCAGGCAGCTTCCTAGTTTGAGGCATCTGTACTTCATATTACAATACTCGATTGATTATTATTATGAAACTCGTATTGTAATATGAAACGTTACGATACTCATATTGTAAATAACTATTATAATATGTAGGCTTACGTGAAATGCAGATAAGTTAATTTAACAATTACTCGGATTTTCTAGGAAGAACGAGACATATATGCTTCATTAATAAATACGCTCGTATGAGGTATGATTTTCGTTTGCAGAAAACAATCCTTCAAGGCAGTAGTTCTTATTTTGGATTCATATTTACTGGCTGTCGGGTATCTTAGTTACTAGAGCAACTGGTTGCGGACTGGAAGAGCCTAGGTTGAATTCCAAGTGATTGTGAAACTTTTAGAATGACACTTGGCCTCCTATAAAATTAAGCAGCATGTGTTTCCAGGAGATAAAAAGGCGGACAGATCATAAAACTGACAACACACCCTTGTAGTGCTAAGGTCATGAAAGGATAGAGCTCTATACTCATGACCCCCATGCGCCTTAATGGCGTTTAAAGGAAATTATTTTTATAACGCTGCTTTTTATGCTGCTGTAAAACAGTTTTATAGAGGTTTAGGAACTGATAATTGAAATAAGTTCTAAAACATTTTCTGAAAACTGTATTTGATTTATTATTATTATTATTATTATTATATTATTATTATTATTATTATTATTATTATTATTATTATTATTCGTAATGTACAGCAAAGACACGTTAACTTACAATGAAGCAAAGTGGTTTACATATACAAATTTCGAATGTGAAGTATTAAAATCGACTACTGCTTTTACAGCTTTTAAGTTTTGCAACACGGAAAAGTTGGGAACGAGATAGGTTTGAAAGTAAATTCCAAGATAGGTTTGGAAGTAAATTCCGAGATAGGTTTGGAAGTAAATTCCGAGAAGACAAAGTATATGATTATGTCTCGTGACCAGAATATTGTACGAAATGGAAATATAAAAAATGAAAATTATCCTTTGAAAAGGTGGAAAAATTTAAATTCTTGAAGCAACAGTAACAAATATAAATGGCACTCGAGAGGAAATTAAGCGCAGAATAAATATGGGAAATGCCTGTTATTATTCGGTTGAGAAGCTTTCGTCATCCAGTCTGCTCTCAAAAACCTGAAACAATTTATAAAACAGTTATATTGCCGGCTGTTCTGTATGGATGTGAAACTTGGACTCTCACTTTGAGAAAGGAACAGAGGTTAAGAGTGTTTGAGAATAAGGTGCTTAGGAAAATATTTAGGGATGAAGTTACAGGAGAATGGGAAAAGTTACACAACACAGAACTGCACGCATTGTATTCTTCACCTGACATAATTAGGAACATTAAATCCAGGCGTTTGAGATGGGCAGGGCATGTAGCACTTATGGGCAAATCCAGAAATGCATATAGAGTGTTAGTTGGGAGGCAGGAGAGAAAAAGACCTTTGGGGAGACCGAGACATAGAGGAGAGGATAATATTAAAATGGATTTGAGGGAGGTGGGATATTATGATAGAGACTGGATTAATCTTGCTCAGGATCGGGACCGATGGCGGGCTTATGTGAGGGCGGCAATGAACCTCCTGGTTCTTTAAAAACTATAAATAATAAGTAAGTAAGTAAATGTTGAGGACTTTTTAATACGATAAGATTTATCAAGGAAGTTTACAGAGGACTTAAATAAGCACGTATTATAAATGTAATTGAAAATAACGAAAATCATACAAGTGATCAAAAGTATTTTAATATATACTTCGTAAGAATTCAAAAGTCTGTCTGTACTTCAGGACCACGGTTACGATATTTTTAATCTAATGAATTACAATGCAGTGCAGTAAGATTAAATACACATTTTTCTTAAAATTTATCACTTACTAGGCACATGTTATATATTAGAGACGAACAACGATCGAGAAAGCAAGACTAACAGCGCCCGCAAAGCCGAAAACCCGCTCGACAATGTTCTATACGTCGGTGTCGTTGCTTGTGAGTATTACGAGACGTCGAGATTGATCACTCCCGAAGTCCCGAACGTCAAGCAGCCTTGAATCGCCACAGTTGTTTATACCTGACTGAACTTTTATCTACTTTGGCAACCGTTACATGTGTATAAACAATCAAATAGCGTATTTTGAAACATCATCTCTACCTTTCAGTGTATAATAATCAGTTCCCCAGTCTTTATTTAATTACTAGGCCCTTATTAAAAGGATAGGAATTTTCTTTCCATATTTTTGAGATCAAGTTGCAATCTCGAATAGAAAGATATTAACGTTATGTTTTATGTTTCTTAGAAATGCAAATTTATCTGAGAATTGTTTTTCTTTCTATTTATATAACCATAGGTAATGTCATATAATAGAACCAGAAGATTTTGATAACTAAGATACTATTTTGTCTTTTTGTCTCATTTAAACATTTATAATGTTATTTATTTCAATTATGTATGTTATTCAAAGTTACGAAATCTTTCCACGCCGACCAAATGCTGTTTCGAGAATGAGAGCGAGACGCAAAGCGCACGAGAATGACGAGACGAGACTCGAAAGACAAATGCAACGAACACAGCGAGAGCGGCAGTTAGTTTTGTTCACTTCTACTATGTAAGTATTCTTATATTGTCGAGCATGAGAACAAGCAGATTTTCTGTTTCGTTCGGTAAAGTAGGCTTATGTGTAAATTACCAGAATCACGGACTTATTTCAAGATATAAAGTTTATTTTCAGCATTTATCAAGGATGATTTTGAAAATCTAAACAGTTCTAGGAATGGGACAGAATAGAAACTTCAGCGCTACGGGGACAGTAAATAAAGATAATGCCCACTCTTCCAAGTTTGTGATTTAGTAACAGGAAAGTAACATCCCAAGCAAAATTATAAAATAAAATTTCGTTATGCAACATGGACTTATAACGTCGTAAATAAATAATATCAAATTATTATAGTCAATAATGAATAAATAATATCGAAGAATTTTAAGATTTATGAGTTCTCGACATCTAGATATATTAAATCCAGAGACGGAAAATTATTAAATAATCGTTATTTCTCATTTCTTATTTATTTTCAAACGCCTTAATTGTCGATTACAAAAATTGTGACTAGTTTCTTTGCCGCATGTTATTTTTCATGTCTCAGTTGGCACCGAATAAATTCGACACATGATATGATGTCACAAAATAAAGCCGTAATGCAATGACCTTGTCTTGCAATTCTGGAGCATATCCAAAGTTATGACGTCATTTATTCTAGGACCGGAGACTTGAACCAAGACGAATGTAAATGTGTCTCTCTTCAGAGGATTTAATTTAAGCTCTGTTTCGTAATCACGCTTTGATCCTATGTCACAAATAACCAAAACATTGTCACATATAGGCCCAAATATACAAGGTGGGTCAAAAGTCGCTTTCCCCAAACACATACTTACATTTCATTAGATTCAATTTACATTTGATATACATTCCTTCACGGATTTTGTTCAAAATGGAGGTCCTGTTTCTCGACTCAAAATTCACAACGTTTAGACACTGATTTACAGGTGACAGAACCTAACTCACGATTTTCACGAATGACTGTTCGATCATCTGTCGCAACTGATGCAGATCCTGCGGTTTCTGAGCAAAAACACATCATTTTTCTGGATATCCCACAGCGAAAAATCGCATGGCGTCAGATCGCATGATCTGGGTGGCCATTCTGTTGTGCCAATCCTTTCATTGAATTGCTGATTCATTAGATCCCTCATTCCTTCACCAAAATGAGGTGGTGCTCCGTCCTGTTGTCATAACAACTGTATAACAGAGGACGGACACTGGAAAGTTTTCTTTTCTCAATTGTACTATCAGGGACTGGAATGCTTTACCTGCAGACTTACTAAAGGCTTTATCAATAACCAAAAATGTATTTAAAAATAGGCTTAAAGACTTTATTAATAGACGGTAGTATATTATACACACTATTTAAAGGGTGTAATTGATATCTTGTTATTTGAAGTGTTCTATCAGTGAGGAAGTGTGTTGTGTCAGTGAAGTGTGTAGTGTCAGTGAAGTCTATTGTGTAAGTGAAGTGTGTTTGTGTCAGTGAAGTGGCTGTGCAAAGTATTTCAACAGTGAAATGGTTTTGAAGTGTTAGTGAAATCAGGTAGAATCAGTGCAGTGAGTGAGTTGACAGGGAAATAAGTGTAGTGCCGAAAGGTACTTGTGCAGGTATGAACCTGTTACACTCGTGGGTCTTAGTTCGAACTTAGGGTTAAGATACAAATTAGATTTAATTTAAATGTTATTTTTAATGGCCATGCTTCATTTAATTTAGGATGCTCATTATTATTATTATTATTATTACTATTATTATTATTGTTATTATTATTATTATTATTATTATTATTATTATTATTATTATTATTATTATTATTATTAATTATTGTTTTCTATTAGTTGTGTTTATTTATTGCGGGAAACCTTAGAAATGGGCGGGAAACCTTAGATGTAATAGCATGTTACAGACCACCCAGTGAATTAAACAATTTAACTTTGCACAAACTAAATGAATATCTTAATACAGTATCAGAAGACCGAAACGTAGTAATTGCTGGGGATCTAAACCTCCCGAAAATTAACTGGAACGGGATTTCAGGTACAAATTCAGATGAACAGACCCTTGTTAATGAATTGATCTGGCGTAAAGATTTCAAGCAGGTAGTAAATGGTCCGACGCGTGACAATGCCCTCTTAGATGTTTACCTACTAAGACCTGTCTCTCTCTTTGTCAACTCTGAAAGTCTTCATAAAATAAGTGATCACAATAGCGTCTTATTAGAAATCTTCTGGGAAAACACAGTAAATCCGAGGTCAAGTCCACTGTCTGTCTGGAATTTTAACAAAACCGATGTCCATGAATTACAAACGTTTCTACGACAAAAGCATGATGACTTTCTAAGGACTGAAGGAAATATGGAAAATGTGTGGCATAAATTTAAGTGTATAATTTTCGAGGCATTCGTAAAATGTGTACCTTCTAAAATAATTAAGAAAAATCCGGACCCAGAATATTACACTAATTATATTCGCTACTTAAAGAAAAAGACAAGGCGCGCATTTAGCAAACGTAAACGGAGCCATGAGCATTGGGAAAAATATATCGAATTAATTAAGAAACTTGAGTGTGAAAAAGGTTAGCTCAGGAAAATTTTCTAAAAACTATTTTAAAAGAAGATGAAAGTAACAATTGGAGACAGTTTTATAATTATGTACGCAGGAGAAAAGGGAAAAATGAAGGAGTAGTGCTTTTACGAAAACAGAACGGAGAAAGTATAACTGATGACAAAGAAAAGGCCGACTTATTAAATTCCTATTTCATTTCGGTTTTCAATAATAATAATAATAATAATAATAATAATAATAATAATAATAATAATAATAATAATAATAATAATAATAATAATCCCGCTGATAGGAGTGGTTGTGTCACAGACCGTGAATGTGAACCAAATTCGACTTTCAAAATAACTTCAAAGGGGTTAGAGAGAGAATAACGAAATTAAAAAATCGGAAGTCTCGAGGACCAGATAGTATTGCTACAGAGATTCTTAAATTAGGTTCCGAGGCCATAATTCCATACTTAATGCGTATATTTCATGTTTCCATAAACAATGCAGCTATTCCATGTGACTGGAAATCAGCTATAGTGGTACCCATACATAAAGGTGGAAATAAATTAGATGTCGGAAACTACAGACCGATTAGCCTTACATCTGTCGTATGTAAAGTCATGGAGCATTTGATATTGGATTATATTCGTCATGTTCTAAATGCGAAAGACTGGTTTTACAACCGCCAGCATGGTTTTAGGAAGGCTTCTCAAGTGATAGTCAAATTACGTCGCTGGTTCAGGATCTAGCTGAAGAGGTAGATAGAGGCGGAAGAATCGATGCAGTTGTGATTGACTTTTCGAAAGCATTTGATTTGGTGCCACATGACATATTAATAGATAAGTTAAGTAGGCTAGGAATAGATAAAAGAGTGGTGCTATGGATCCAAGAATTCTTAAAAGGTAGAACCCAGAGAGTTAGAGTAGGTCATGAAATATCGGAAATTGGAAATATAAGTTCAGGGGTGCCACAGGGCAGCGTTCTGGGTCCATTACTCTTTATAATATACGTAAATGACCTATGCCAGAATATTACATCAAATGTGAGGCTATTTGCAGACGACTGCATTATCTATAGAAAGATTAGAAATAATTCAGATGTAGATGCTATTCAAACAGACTTGAATAACATTTACAACTGGGCGTTAAAGCATAGGATGAAAATAAATGGTTCTAAAAGTAAATCTATAACATTTTGTAAAACCCGAGAGGAGACTAGTCTTAATTACGAATTCAGTGGTGTTGTAATTCCGCAAGAACAATGTTGTAAATACCTAGGAGTGTATTTAAACTCCAAACTTTCTTGGGGAGAGCATGTTGATAATGTTACAGGCAAAGCATGGAGGGCACTTCACTTTATTATGAGAATCTTGAGAAAGGCTAGCCCCAAATCGAGGGAAATAGCATATCTAACATTAGTGCGACAGTTAATGGAATACGGAACTACGTGTTGGGATCCCTATAGAATATATCAGATAAATTCCTTAGAAAGAATCCAGTATAGGGCAGCTAAATTTGTTAAAGGTAAAAGAGAAGATGGGAACGATACGATAAAAGAACTTAAATGGGAAACTTTGGAAAACAGACGTAGGAAAACTAGAATAACATCATTGTATAGAGCACATCTAGGTCAGAAAGCATGGGTAGACATAACGGCTCGGTTAGAAAAGCCAACGTACTATGGTAGGAACGATCATGATTTTAAAATCAAATGTAGGAAACAGAAAACGGATGTAGGTAAATTCTCATTTTTAAATAGAACTATAAATGATTGGAATGACCTACCTGCAGCGGTCTTTGAGGGCTGTCCTTCCTTAAGAAGATTCAAGAATAATTTAAAGAGTTGTGTATAAAGTGAAAATTAAAATTAAGGTGACATTCAACATTTAATTTTTTAAGGTGACATGTATTTATCTAGCCTGACGAGTTTACTTCCTTGGTTTGAATTGTAAATTATTTAAAAATAGCGTGTAAGAGGGCCTTAGACTAGAAATATTTAGTTTAAATGTAGTTCTGTTTATAAGTATGTATAAGAATGCAATTATTTGACTTATTTGAACTGTTGTATCAGTGAAGCGAGGTGAGTCAGTGAAGTTATGGTTTTACAGTGCAGTGAACAGTTCCGATCAGTGATAATTTATAGCGTCAATGAAATGTGTTCTATAGTGTCAGTGAAATGTGTTACAGAGTGTCAGTGAAATGTGTGCTAAAGTGTCAGTGAAATGCGTCATAGTGCCACTACAGGGAATGAGATGAGAGTAAAGTGAAAGACTATTGAAACTTATGTAGGGCCTATACATAATTATGTAGGTTGTGTTGTAAAATTCGGTGTTTTATTTTATGTTTTATTATTATTGTGTTAAATTGTATTGTGTATTCTTATTGTATTGTGTATAAAATTGTATATGTGTTGTAAATTGTATTATGTATTGTAAATTTTATTGTGTATAGCTTATCATTTTAACTGTGTATTGTTAATATTGTATATACCACTGCCACCAGGTGCTTGCCCACTTGCAGTGTAAATAAATACATACATACATACATTATTGAGTATAATTAGTTACCGCTGCCATCGGGGATATACCCATTCGCAGTGTGAATAAATACATACATACATACATACATACATACATACATACATACATACATACATACATACATACATACATACATACATACATACATACATACATAAGACCATTAGACGAAAGACGAATAGCCATCTACACTGATAGTAAAATTACTCTGGACTCTCTAAGGAATGGAAGCAACCACAACAACCTAATTGAAGGCATCCGAACGAATCTACGGCTGGTGGAGAACGACAGATGGCTAGTGGACTTCGGATGGGTCAAGGCTCATGTGGGGAACTACGGTAACGAACTGGCAGATCGTCTAGCGAAGCAGGCAGCGAGTGACGTCGATCTACAGATCTGTTACGACAAGGTCCCGATGAGTGAAGTAAGGAACCAGCTAGCGGTCATATCCAAAGGAAAATGGGAAAGTGAATGGTCAACTACTTCCAAAGGTACTCTAACCAAGGCGTTCTTCCCTAGTGTCCAAGATAGACTGAAATTGAAGATAGAAGTAACTCCTAACTTGACGACTCTGTTGACCGGACATGGAAGACTCAACGCATATTTTCATCGATTTAAAATCAAGAATAGTGCGACATGTGCCTGTGGGGATGGGGATCAGACAGTGGATCATATCATTTATGACTGTACGAAATTAGGAAAGGAAAGAAAAACACTAATCCAGTCTATACATAAATGTGGTGGAAAGTGGCCTGTGGACAAGACAAAATTAGTGAAAAGTTATGTAAAATATTTTATAAAGTTTGCAAATAGTATAGACTTTGAACAACTACAGTAGGCTGGCTAGTATATAAGGATAAGTTATTTGGGAAGATAGGTTAAAAGTCAGAATTAAGTGATAAGGGTCAAAAATAGGTTACTTACATTCTGTAAATAAGCTACAATATTAGAGGGTATGATTTATCTGAAAATAGGCTGATCAAGAGATAGCAAATATGTAAATACTGTAAATATTTTAATGCTAGAATATGTAAATAGATTCTTGTACTTCATAGGTTAGGAATAGGAAAATATGTTAGATTAAGAAGTACCAATATTATCTTGGCAGTTACACATAGTAGATGAACTACACTAGTCCATATTTAATCTAGAATGGCAACATAATAATATATAATGTAAATGGATTATGTACTTGAAGGTAAACCTAGGCATGTAGTATTACTTTCCATTTGTAATGGAACATGCTGCTCAAAAAAGGAATACATACATACATACATACATACATACATACATACATACATACATACATACATACATACATACATACATACATACATACATACATACATACATACATACATACATACATACATTTCGGAAAAACGAGGGCTGTTTTCAAGACATGACATCGGAAAAACAGTTGTTGCACGAACATGGTTGTCAACCCCCCACTTATTACACCAGCTACTCGTTTATTCAAGTTATGACATCTCTTTTGTATACAAGTATGAAACCTAAGAATGAATATTGGGGAAAGCGACTTTTGACCCACCTTATAAGTTGCTACAGTCATATTAATAAAAACATATCGTCATTGTTCCTGCAAAACTCCTATGTGACATATTTATCGATTTTCAGATTTTTGCTCTATTAAATAACTTAAATAGTGATACAGTAAATAAAATCTCCTATATGTAATTATATTTCTTTGTTTCGAAAATGTAAGAATTCACAGTCCCCTATGTACGGCTGCCATAGGATAATAAATGTGTATTTTCCTCCTACTGAAAAATTGTATATTTTGCACATAAGAGTTATTGCAGGAAGAACGACGATATACTAATAGGGTCCAGATAAAGGAGACATTAGACGGTGGGAGGATGGCGGGGGGTGGGTGTGTGTGTGTTTGTGTGTGGGTGTGTGTATTTATTGCATACGCTTACGTAAGGTTGTATTTTAATGAATATAAATAACGAAAATATGTTTCTATTAATGTGCAAAAGAAGGAAAACTAGAAAATAGAGTGTAGCACATTCCTTTTCAATAGTTTAACAATATTTTCTTTAAGTCGGTCATAAACTTATCTAGCCTATATAATAATGTGATAGTTTTATTTCATTCTCTTGATGAGCGTTTTCAGCTTTTTAAGCCATTTTCAGGTAACTGTTACCTCTATTGAACTCTTGTCCTGATGTGCAATGGGTTACATTAAACGTATTGTATTAAAATGTAAAATATAAAATATAAGATAAAATTAGTGAATGCACATATTCAAAAATGATAACATATTAAATTAAATTAATCTGAAATGAAGGTTCTGCAGCGTATACAGTCCTTTCAGATGTGAAACAATTATTTCCTTATGACCTTTTACATAGCATCTGTCATAACAGAGACATAGTTATAAAGTTGTGTATCATTTGCCCTCAAAATAGAATCGCCTGAGGTTAAATATTCACGTTTCCTTACGTCAGTAATCGCCATCACAGCACAAGGCCTGGGTCGCAAGCTCAGCCGACAGACAAACCAGCTCCAGAAGGCCTACAGTAAATCTCCTGCAGGATTTAGGAGAATTATTTTAGATACAACTCGTGGAGCAGATTTTCTCTGAGAACTCCGGTTTCCCCTTGCATTCTCACGCTATCATTGCTGCAGTAGCTCTGCGGACCTCATCAGATTAAATGGGCAATTATCTCATGGCGAGCTTTGTAAGCCGCAACAACCCCAAAGGTCGTAATCGGGCCTCCGCCCGGCCGGCAGACATGCTGTTGGCACGGTCTGGAAACAGTCGATATGAAGTCGGTCTGCCGCTAAATTTAACCCACGTCGAGCTGTGAATGAGCCATCGACCTAGAGGCGAGGCTGCCATGAAAGATGCAGCACAGACCTTCGGGACTTCGGCGCGGGGGTGCCGGGTTCGAATTCAGTGTCAATTAACATCTAATCTAATATGTAGACAACACAACCCACAGTCCCGATCTGGGCTCACAGCATTGCGTATACAATATGCATTAAGTTCCCCATTGTGGATCAATTTGTACTTGCTATTTGGGAAAAGTGAATTGTACCAGAACAATTGAAGGAGTCCATAATCGTACCTATCTTTAAGAAGGGGGACAAGACTAACTGTATAACTTTCGATGAATATCACTTTTGTTGACGTCGTACAAAATTTTGTCCAATATTATTTCGAGAAGATTAACTCCATATGTAGATGAAATTATTGCGGATCATCAGTGTGGTTTTAGGCGTAATAAATCAACTATTGATCAGATATTTTGTATTCGACAGATAATGGAGAAAAAATGGGAGTATAAGGGTACAGTGCATCAGTTATTCATAGACATATGACTCGGTTAAGAGAGAAGTTTTATATGATATTCTTATTGAATTTGGTATTCACAAGAAATTAGTTCGATTAATTAAACTGTGTCTCAGTGAAACGTACAGCAGAATTCGTATAGGTCAATTTCTGTCAGATGCGTTTCCAATTCGCTGTTGGGTAAAGCAAGGAGATGCACTATCACCTTTACTTTTTAATTTTGCTCTAGAGTACGCCATTAGGAAATTCCAGGATAATAGAGAGGGTTTGGAATTGAACGGGTTACATCAGCTGCTTGTCTATGCGGATGACGTGAATATGTTAGAAGAAAATCCACAAACGACTAGGGAAAATACGGGAATTTTACTTGAAGCAAGTAAAGAGATAGGTTTGGAAGTAAATCCCGAAAATACACAGTATATGATTATGTCTCGTGACCAGAATATTGTACGAAATGGAAATATAAAAGTTGGAAATTTATCCTTTGAAAAGGAGGAAAAATTCGAATACCTGGGAGCAACAGTAACAGACATAAATGATACTCGGGAGGAAATTAAACACAGAATAAATATGAGAAATGCCTGTTATTATTCGGTTGAGAAGCTTTTATCATCCAGTCTGTTGTTAAAAAATATGAAAGTTAGAATTTATAAAACAGTTATATTACCGGTTGTTCTATATGGTTGTGAAACTTGGACTCTCACTTTGAGAGAGGGATATAGGTTAAGGGTGCTTGAGAATAAGGTGCTTAGGAAAATATTTGGGGCTCAGAGGGATGAAGTTACAGGAGAATGGAGAAAGTTACACAACACAGAACTGCACGCATTATATTCTTCACCTGACATTATTAGAAACATTAAATCCAGACGTTTGAGATGGGCAGGGCATGTAGCACGTATGGGCGAATCCAGAAATGCATATAGAGTGTTAGTTGGGAGGCCGGAGGGAAAATGACCTTTGTGGAGGCCTAGGGGTAGATGGATAGATAATATTAAAATGTATTTGAGGGAGGTAGGATATGATGATAGAGACTGGATTAATCTTGCTCAGGATAGAGACCAATGGCGGGCTTATGTGAGGGCGGCAATGAACCTCCGGGTTCCTTAAAAGCAAGTAAGTAAGTAAGTAAGTAAGTAAGTAAGTAAGTAAGTAAGTAAGTAAGTAAGTAAGTAAGTAAGTATTGTGGATCAAATAGTATTGTTTCTTGCTCCAAATCTAGCGGACCTGCGTTCGATGAATGGAGCAGAAGTGTGTATTTCTTAGTTATTTAAAGACTCTGTATCAACTAGCACTTTATTTTAACATCGATGACATTGGTAATAGTGAGATGGTATTCGACAAAAAAACGAGCGGAGAATTTACCATAGATTAACTGACATTCGCCTTTCGGGTAAAGAAAACTGCGCAAAAACCCCAATGAAGTAATGAGCACAAGCAGAAATGTAACCCACTCCCGATCGCAGTTCCGGATCAGTAGACAAACGTTCCTGCCACCTAAGCTAACAGGATACTATATTATTCTAGACATTTTTCCTGTTGTTTTGAGTTTTTCATATGTTGTCTTAAGGGGAGACTCCACTGGAAATGAAGAAAAATTTCCAAAACTTTTTATTGGCTATTTCACTTCTTTAAAATGTATATTTTCATACTCCAAATGGATTTAGTTCATTTCTGATTACAAACATGTTTATTTTTTAAATTAAGGCTGTAAAGAAGCCTGGCATTTAAAGAGGTATCATTTTTTTAATCAAAGAATTCTTTATTACAAATTTCTGATCACAAATCTAGTAACTTTTTGTTCTAAAGTTGGCTCCCTGAAGTTATTACATGAATGTAGCGGAGGAGAATTTTAATTTACATATATATTCCATTTTACTTTGCAATCTATTTTTCGTAAGTATATTTTTCTTGATCAGCACCAACTTTTTTATGCCAACTAATCAATTTGGATGAAATTTTTACTGCAAGTATTTATGAGGTAGCTGCATGTTTCTATGCACGTATATTGTGAGAAATGCTGCTAATTTTTTAATTAATATTTTTTTCATGAATCGTAAAAAAATAACATTTTTGAAATTAATTAAATGAAATATTTCATAAAATGCATTCATAGAAACGTTTTTCTAACTATGTCTTTTGAATGTGACAAAAATGAAATTAAAAATTGAGATCTTCCACTAAAAACTTGGGTTTGAAAATATTTCTAACAAGAATAGAAAAAAATAAAAAGCCAAAAACATTTGGGATTTCAAAATTTGGATTTTGTTAGTCCTTTACATAGTAAACATGCTCTCAAAATTTGGTTAAAAATGATTGGGAAAAAAAGTTGTAAAGCGAAATGCATATAGAGTGTTAGTTGGGAGACCAGAGGGAAAGAGACTTTTGAGAAAGCGAGACGTAGACGGGAGGATAATATTAAAATGGATTTGAGGAAGTTGGGATATGATTATAGAGACTTTATTAATCTTGTTCAGGGTAGAGACCGATGGCGGGCTTACGTGAGAGCGGCAATGAACCTCCGGGTTCTCTAAAAGCCATAAGTAAATGAATCAATAAGATTATATAAGTTACAAATTGAAATTGCGACTTATATTTCATAATGATGTGCCTAAAACTAACTGCTAGATAGTAGTATTATCGATCTACACACAAGCGAAACAAAGAAGCAGCAGTCGCAAAATAGTAGCACCTCTACACGAAAATATCAATATTATGTCTTTAAATAACCAATAAAAATATTTTCGAACTACGTGGCAAAATCAGTTATCTGACACTGGCTTTCTCCCATACTTGCCGGATACGAGGAATTCTACTGTATTAAATTCGAGGACATTCCGGAGACGAATTTTCTTCGGGGACAAAACGAAAAATTCGGAGACTGTCTCTGGGAAACGGAGACGTTTGGTAGCCTTAACATAAACAGTTTCTTCAGCCCCAATATCTTTTAAACGTTTCTCCTCCCATTTCCCCCCATTGATTTATTGATTCATTTATTCATGAAAAACATGGATACAGCACTTACCTCTATGAGTGTGATGAATACGATGAACAGAGGTGGCGGGCAGCATGTGTAGTGATCCGCGTAGTACTTCCGGTCCCGCTCTTCCGTCAGGAACTCGTCCGCAATTATCCGCACCATCCTACAAAGGACAAGACATGCACGATTAGACCTGCAAAGCCAACAATGAGTTCAGCATTTAACAAGTAACTTGCTGAACTAAATAAAACGTTCGACGAGATAGTCAAAGGGTTGAGAGAAGTGATTCAGTCAGCAACAAGTGACCAATCAAAGGAGCTAGAAAGTGTAAATTGATCAATCGGGAATAGACTGTGGAAAAGAAAAGAAAAAAAAAATAAAGCAGAGCACAGATTTAGAGCTAACAAGTATTCAGCAAATGACACACTTTGCCAGAAAATAGACAGCGTATCGCCGCCACGTGAATATTAGGCAACTTGCTACCAGGCACGCACTGAGTAATATTACCAGGTAAATATTAGGTAATAAGCTACCAGACTAAAGTAGGCAACACGGTATCAAGCAAATAGTAGGCAACATGATACCAGGAAAACAATAGGCAATATGCTGCTAGGCAAAACAGTAGACAGCATGATACCACGCAAACAGTAGACAACATTCCACCAGGCAAACAGACAACCTGTTACCAAAAATAGGCAATTTGCTACCAGACAATACGCTACTTAGCAAAGCAGTGAGCAATATTCTATCAGATAACAGTATACAAGCGATTAATCAAACAGTAGGCAAGACGCTATTATGTCAACAATAAGCGACAAACTATCATGTAAACTGTAAGCTATATGCTACAAGACGAAAATAGATAAAACGTTGCTAGGCGACAGTGGGCAACACGTCAGCAACCATGACTAGGTTTCACGTCACAGACAAGAAATGATAACATGTTACTAGTAACAATAGATAACGAGTTACCGAAAGAGCAAAACACTTTAACAAAGGAGAAAGAATAGGAAGGTATTAGTAGGGAGCGGATTTTTATGTGCTAAAAATTTAAATATATTTATTTTTTATATGCTGAAAAGTACGAAAATATTTGCTAAAAACAATTTTTTTTAATATGACAAAAATATCTTACTTAGCTTGAAAAAAAATGTTACTAGCTACTCACCAACCACACTTGAGTGCTAGTAGTTGGCCAAGAATTGCAGTGAACAGCAAAAGTCATCTTCAAATTCTCCATCACAAATGCATGCCGATTATCTCTGAATAACGCCAATTTCACCTACAGGCACATCCGCCTATACTTAAGCAACTTTACACATTTTTTTATATCCACTGTTTTTCCCAAACACATTATGGAATTTGTCCCTTAGTAATTGTGCTTTTGAACCTGGTAGCGAGTCTAGTTTAATTTCCACGGCACGCACTTCCCTGTTTCAGACAACAGGTTTTTGGATGTTTCGAGTTTTTATGGTGTCATACAAAAAGCTTAAATTTGCTAATAGGAAAGCCAAATCGTTTTTTAAACAACCATCTTTCAGTATATCTTGAAGGATATCGATAGACGAAGCCCGATAACAGGGAATCACAACAAGATATATTGCCTTACTTGATAGACATGAGCGAGAGGCGAGAGATTTGTTTAAATTAAATAATGTTCATACCCGAGCTCTTATCTGTTGTGTTTCACAAACAAAGCGTTGAATGAAATCATCTTCAGCAACAATAAACATTCCTAATTTTGTGTTACAAGATCTCTCCTCCTTGTCCATGTTAATTTATTCTCTAATAATAACACTGATATGCTGTCTAGCAGTTCTCAGAACTTGAGGCGATACTATTACGAAAATGGATCACGGATACACCACACAGCGCT
Source organism: Periplaneta americana (assembly GCA_025594305.2). Lineage (NCBI taxonomy): Eukaryota > Metazoa > Arthropoda > Insecta > Blattodea > Blattidae > Periplaneta > Periplaneta americana. The sequence continues at coordinate 142,362,390 of JAJSOF020000013.1, read as the reverse complement.
TAGAAACACGAAGCAACCAAGAATTCTTAAAAAAGATAACGTACTTCTGAGTGATATAATTGATTTAGTTTTAAAATATTGAAAAGTTCTTGTAAAAATTATTTAAGTAAGAAAACTCCAAGATTTATGTGTTTATAATAGATTTCCTGAAAATATGTATTTACATAATTTTTTGTCAAAAAATGTGTTTTTATGTGAAATAAAATTCGGGTTTTAAACTTGAAACTTCATGTTCGGAATTTTTAACTTTGTTAATTGTGTTTTATCACACGCAAAAAGAATATTTAATTACATAGGAATCCGCTCCTTAATTATCAGAAAACAATTATCATGTAGGTGGTAACCCGGGTTCGAATCCCTGCGGGTCTAAGTGGAGTTTGTGATTGACAAAGACGGTGTTTGGTGGTAGATTTTCGAGGGTTATTCCCGTTTTCCGTCCCGGAATTCCACCACTGCGATGACTTCCATGGTGTACCGAGGGCAACGTTATGGCGGCAGAACTACGGTGCGTTATTCATAAAGTGTAATAATGGGTGAATGACGGGAAGTGAAGTACTCGACACTGGATATGTTTCTATTTTACTTTATAATAATTGCGTTTATATGTTTCTATTTTAATTTATAATAATTACGTTTATATGTTTCTATTTTATTTTATTTTATAATAGTCAAGTACATGTGTTTCTATTTTACTTTATAATAACTACGTTTAAATGTTTCTATTTTAATTTATAATAATTACGTTTATATGTTTCTATTTTATTTTATAATAATCAAGTATATAGGTTTCTATTTTACTTTATAACAATTACGCTTACATTTATCTATTTAAATTTATAGTAATTACGTTCATATGTATCTATTTTACTTTATAACAATTACGCTTACATGTATCTATTTAAATTTATAGTAATTACGTTCATATGTTTCTATTTTACTTTATAACAATTACGCTTACATGAATCTATTTAAATTTATAGTAATTACACTCATATGTTTCTATTTTACTTTATAACAATTACGCTTACATGAATCTATTTAAATTTATAGTAATTACGCTCATATGTTTCTATTTTACTTTATAACAATTACGCTTACATGAATCTATTTAAATTTATAGTAATTACACTCATATGTTTCTATTTTACTTTATAACAATTACGCTTACATGAATCTATTTAAATTTATAGTAATTACGCTCATATGTTTCTATTTTACTTTATAACAATTACGCTTACATGAATCTATTTAAATTTATAGTAATTACGCTCATATGTTTCTATTTTACTTTATAACAATTACGCTTACATGTATCTATTTAAATTTATAGTAATTACGTTCATATGTTTCTATTTTACTTTATAACAATTACGCTTACATGAATCTATTTAAATTTATAGTAATTACGCTCATATGTTTCTATTTTATTTTATATTAGTCAAGTATATATGTTTCTATTTTACTTTATAACAATTACGCTTACATGTATTTCAATTTATAGTAATTACGCTCATATGTTTCTATTTTATTTTTTATTAGTCAAGTATATATGTTTCTATTTTACTTTATAACAATTACGCTTACATGTATTTCAATTTATAGTAATTACGTTCATATGTTTCTATTTTACTTTATAATAATTACGTTTATGTGTTTCTATTTTACATTATAACCATTACGTTCATATGTTTCTATTTCACTTTATAATAATTGCGTTTATTAATTTATTATATTTGTTTCTATTTCACTTTATAATAATTGCGTTTATTAATTTATTATATTTGTTTCTATTTTACTTTATAATAATTGCGTTTATTAATTTATTATATTTGTTTCTATTTTACTTTATAATAATTGCGTTTATTAATTTATTATATTTGTTTCTATTTTACTTTATAATAATTTTATTAATTTATTATATTTGTTTCTATTTTACTTTATAATAATTGCGTTTATTAATTTATTATATTTGTTTCTATTTTACTTTATAATAATTGCGTTTATTAATTTATTATATTTGTTTCTATTTTACTTTATAATAATTGCGTTTATTAATTTATTATATTTGTTTCTATTTTACTTTATAATAATTGCGTTTATTAATTTATTATATTTGTTTCTATTTTACTTTATAATAATTGCGTTTATTAATTTATTATATTTGTTTCTATTTTACTTTATAATAATTGCGTTTATTAATTTATTATATTTGTTTCTATTTTACTTTATAATAATTGCGTTTATTAATTTATTATATTTGTTTATTATTTATTATATTTTCTATTTTACTTTATAATAATTGCGTTTATTAATTTATTATATTTGTTTCTATTTTACTTTATAATAATTGCGTTTATTAATTTATTATATTTGTTTCTATTTTACTTTATAATAATTGCGTTTATTAATTTATTATATTTGTTTCTATTTTACTTTATAATAATTGCGTTTATTTTACTTTATAATAATTGCGTTTATTAATTTATTTGTTTCTATTTTACTTTATAATAATTGCGTTTATTAATTTATTATATTTGTTTCTATTTTACTTTATAATAATTGCGTTTATTAATTTATTATATTTGTTTCTATTTTACTTTATAATAATTGCGTTTATTAATTTATTATATTTGTTTCTATTTTACTTTATAATAATTGATTTATTAATTTATTATATTTGTTTCTATTTTACTTTAATAATTGCTTTTAATATTATATTTGTTTCTATTTTACTTTATAATAATTGTTTATTATTATTATATTTGTTTCTATTTTACTTTATAATAATTTCTTTATATGTTTCTACTTTACTTTATAATTATTACTTTTATATGTTTCTATTTTAATGTATGATTACGTTTATGTTGATGTATATGTTTCCAATTTACTTTATAATAATTTCGTTTATATGTTTCTACTTTACTTTATAATTATTACTTTTATATGTTTTACTTTATTTTAATGTTTCTATTTTAATGTATGATTACGTTTATGTTGATGTATATGTTTCCAATTTACTTTATAATAATTTCGTTTATATGTTTCTACTTTACTTTATAATTATTACTTTTATATGTTTCTATTTTAATGTATGATTACGTTTATGTTGATGTATATGTTTCCAATTTACTTTATAATACGTACGTTTATATGTTTCTATTTTACTTTAATATAATCACGTTTATATGTTTATATTTTACTTTATAATAAGTACTTTAAGATTTTATCTGTTACATTTATAACTCTGTCCTAAAATAATCATTCCGCAATGATAAAGTAAGACTACTTCTTCTTCTACACTAAATAAGCAATAAAGTAAAATCCAAAAATTAAATAAAACTTCGACTCATGGAAACAAAGTTATATCAACAATATATTTACAAAATTTTTAAAAAGAATTTGAACATAGGAGGAAAATTCAGGGAGATTTAAATGGAGACAGACGAAGCGAAAGCCCGGCCGCTCTGCCACTCGTGCGTCCAGTCGAGAAGGGCGGTGCAAGTTGTTCTGGCAAGTTTGAGGTTAATAGGTGACTCAGGTGTGATAATTTCAGACCTCGCAGGTCAACACTCCCTGGCTATTTATAAGCGGACACCAGCTGATCGCCAGCTGATCAATTCTGCCGTTGGAACAGAACATTGCAGAGTGGGAGCTGCAAGCTATTCGCTCACAGGCCGATTAATCAGTTATCACACGCTGAAACGGTTTCTATCTACTACAGGTGCATGAACGAAAAGCCCTTGATAACTTTTCTCTTCAATTTCATTTTATTTGCAGATTTCATTCCAGTATTAAGCCATTCTTGTCATTAAAACATTACATAGAAATGAACAACAAGGTTTTTAATTTTAGGTGTTCAGGTTTGAATATAAATGAATGAATGGAAATATAATTTTTGTAGAAACAAAAGCCGTCCTAAATAAGGGTTCGATAGATCGGCCTACTAATCAATTCAGAAAGAATAATAAGTAAACAAAACGATTTTGTGACATTTGGAAAGAAAATAACAAAATAAATTAATTACCAAATAAATAACTAAATAATCAACTAACTATATAAGCAACTAAGTAACCAACTAACTGAACATATAAATAAATAAATAAATTACAAATACATGAATAATAAATAAGTAAATAAATGAATAAGTAAATAAATAAATAATAAATAAATAAATAAATAAATCAATAAATAACTAAATAAATTAATAACTAAATAACCAACTATCTAATTAACTAACTATATAACCAACTAACTAAATAACGAACTGAACAAATAAATAAATAAAGGAATAAACAAAGAAACAAATAAATAACTAAATAACTAACTAATTAACTAACTAAATAAACAAACCAGTAAATAAATAAATACATATATATATATATATATATATATATATATATATATATATATAAATGAATACAGTAATTAATTAAATAAATAAATAACTACCTGTTAACCAACTAATTAAATAAATAATTAATTAACTAAATAACTAAATAAATATCTAACTAATACACAACTAACTAAACAAACAAATAACTAAATAACGAGATAAGATAAGATGAACTTTATTGTCAGAAGCATAAATATGCATAGACTTTGTCAATAAAATATATTTAAATACATTAAAATCACAATAAAGTCAAATATAAAATACATTAGACAAGAGTTGAAAGGCCCAGCCGTGCATCCTCTAGACTGAAGGGACACAAATGTATCAATTTATTTTTATATACTTCCTGAATTTAAGAGTATTATTTGTATATTTAATATCCTCAGGTAAGCCATTGTAAATTTTAACACCAAAAACCATACAAGTTCTGCTAATATTTGTAAGATGGAATACTTAAACTATTTTTATTGCGAGTATCGTAAGTATGAAAGTCACTATTTTGCTGAAAGTCAGAAAGATTTGAATAAATTAATTGAATAATAAATCAATTATATACCATAAACAGTAAGAATATTATAATGCAAAAAATATTCCTTACAGGAGGTTCTACTATCAACACCCGCTATGCACCTGACAATACGCTTCTGAGCCATAAAAAATGTCATTCAACATGGTTCCAGATCGCCAAAAACAAATGCCATATGGAAGCCTTGACTTCACGTCTTAACCTTGACGAGACCATAGACTGAATACCACTGCCCTACACTACTGCACAGGAGTAACAGCTAACAGGCTACAGGACAAAGGGATGGGTCTAGGGCGTTTCGTTACAAATGTTTCGTCACCGGCTAGTTTAGTCATTGGCAGTTCGTCACAGTGAAAATTTGGTCACAATACCTGTTCGTCACAATGATGAGTTGGTCACAATAACTGTTCGTGACAATGATAAGTTGGTCACCGGCTAGTTTAGTCATTGGCAGTTCGTCACAGTGAAAATTTGGTCACAATACCTGTTCGTCACAATGATGAGTTGGTCACAATAACTGTTCGTGACAATGATAAGTTGGTCACCGGCTAGTTTAGTCATTGGCAGTTCGTCACAGTGAAAATTTGGTCACAATACCTGTTCGTCACAATGATGAGTTGGTCACAATAACTGTTCGTGACAATGATAAGTTGGTCACAAGTATTTTTTCGTAACATGTGACATGTTCGTTACAAGGACAACTTGGTCAAAGTATTACTTGTTGCCAATATGAATAAATGAATATTGTGATCTTAAAGATTGTATTAATTTTATTATGTTTTCAATATATAAAAGTAAAAAATTCCTAGGTTCAGGTGGTAGATGTTCTCGCCTAACTTCTTGAAGTTTTCTTTAGAAAGTTTCAAGGCCGCCTCACTGGATACCCTAGAAATGTAGTTTTGGATTGTGTGGGTTGGAGTCTCTGCCGATGTGCTAGCCGTTGCTTCCAACGAATTCATACATTCTGTAGCTTGAATCGTCCCCAGGCAGGGGCATGGGAATGGTCAATTGGTTCTGAGACTATTCTTGCCCTGTCAAGTGATGATACCGGCATTGATGTACACTCTCCGCGTAGATCACAACGCCATGCTGACGCCTTACTTTGACTATAGCGACGTTTTGTATAGTGATCTTAGTGTTGAATTGTCATTGAGGCTTCAGCGTGTTCATAATGCTAGTGTTCGTTTCATTTTTAACAGCCGTCGCTATGATCATGTCTCCGAGTATTTCTTTCAATTATCTTGGCTTCGTTTACGAGAGAGACGTTCAATCCATTCACTCTGTTTGCTGTATCAGATTCTAAATAATTCCACGCCTATTTACCTAGTTCCTCGCTTCACACTTTTAGCATCCCATCACAACCGTGATACACGTTCACAGCATAACCTTGTTCTATCAATTCCATATCATCAAACCTATCTCTACTCTGCTTCCTTCACAATACATACAGCTCGTTCCCTGAATTCCTTGTCACAGGAAATTAGGAGCAGTCGGAGTCTAAAATCTTTTAAGTACACTCTACTTAGAAATTTTTTTATTGAACAGAACTAGACTCTTGTGGAAGTTACTAAGTAGTCTTAATGACCAAGTTGTTATTTATTTCTCCTCTCTCTTCTTTTTTTTCCCCGTTTTTATGATCTTGATATATTACTTAATCATTTTTATATGTATGCTATATAGTACGATTTTGCTTTCCAACTGATTTTGATTAGTGTCTATATGTAATTTTCTACTTCGTTTTATTTTCTCCTTATATTATGTAACTGATCTCGACTATTTATAATTTTCTACTAGGCTATATTTTATGTAATTTCTAACGTATCTTCTTTTGTATTATTTTGTAATCTATCACTTAACTTTGTATTTCATGTGTGTTATTGAAACCTGGTTGAGTGGAAGAGAAGGCCTTATGGCCTTAACTCTGCCAGGCAAAATAAAACAACTGCTGCTGCTGCTGCTACTACTGCTACTGCTACTACGACCTTTCTTTTGAATTATTCGATGTTTCGTATACATAAAACCGTTGTATATAAGCTTGTCACCACCACGTTTACTCGAAGTTAACCTTAATTGACTATCCATCACGAAATATTACAAAAAAATTTAGCACAAATTGTGTTTGAATAGAATGTGAAACTGAAACTTTGAAAACGTTTATACCAATTTTATTTGAATGGAATGTGAAACCATAACTGCGGAAACGTATTGTTGTATAAAATTATAATGTGTTACAAATCTCCCGATAACGAAATTGTAACGTCTTACGAAACGTCCTAACGGCGATAAATTTGTGGCGAATGCTCTGTATCCCCAAAGGGATACCCCAGCAGAAAGGGAGTAAATATCTACCTCCCTGAAGGGGATCGAACCAAAGTTCCCCGAATTTGAAGCCATTTGAGGGACAGACCGGAACACGCATTCCCTCGCGGAATTCTGAAACCCTTCTTGGTTTACTCTCACACAACAGTTGACATTCCTGAAAGCGGATCCGTGAGGAGTCGTGTCTTGACGCCCACGCCGTGGAGAGGATTCTCTGCCAACGCACGGGGCGTCGCTTCGCAGCTGCGCGGCGCAGTTCTCGATTTGCATTTTTTCGCATCTCGCCTCTTTTTGCAATTGGCTGCCTCATCACATTATTTGTATAAAGCAAAGGTGAACCGTATTGACATTCTGGCCACTTGGCGCCATTCGCACACAACTAACGACCAACACGGGGGTCTAATGGCGCATCCACGAAGAGTGAGTAGGAAGTAGGCATTGCCTAATTAAGGTACCAGCCCAGCAATCGTCTGCAACCCAGCGGTGGCTTGTGGGCATCTCGTAGCTAGCAGTATGATCAATATTTTCCCCTTATTAAGTAATTAGTTTAGCTTACTGAGTTTGCTAAGTTTTATACTAATACTAGTGGCTTGTGCAGAAAATACTGCTGCAAACTAAGTTCGTTAGAAGTTCAAATAAAAATTTTTCAGATTTATTTTCAATGAAGAATACTTGTCTTTTTGATAGTTATTTGATTCCATAATAATGAAACATACTCCCTCTGAATGGATTTTTTTAGGCCAAATACTTATTCTTGAACCTATCCAACTTCAGTTTTTGAGTTTCAACGCGAAAACGCAAGTATCAATGTCAGGACGATAGCAGTAGCTATTTCAGATCATTGTGGATTGTAGGCAAAAGTTAAAAAAATGTCAGGTTTGCTAAGCTTTCGAACAATAGCATTTTCGTATAGTTGCTGCATGTAGAACTTGAAATGTAGAGCGTAAAATCATTTTATCCTACTAAGAGATCTTGCTGAAATGATCTGGAGACTACAAAATTTTCTAGGCCTCTTATTTTATCAGTAAGTAATACCTTTTGATCTTTCCTTAGGAACTGTAATTTTTGCGCTCTCTCGAGCCAATACTGAAGACAGTTACACATATCAATATCTACATTACACCGCCATTAAGTATATGAAAAAGACCCAACCCCACTGGGTTAATAAGTATAAAATATTTGATTTTTAATAACAATATTATTATCTTACTTAAGTTTTGTAGTTATATATAGCAGCCACTCAGTAAATTATAGAAATGAAGATCTTAATTAAGATATTCTCTACATTTACTTACGTTTCACTTTCATGTCATCAATATAGCATCAATATTATGTACAATTAATAAAAAAATAGATGCATCATGATATTAACTATAATAATATTTAATTTCTAATGGTAATAATGTCATCAAACCACCTCAAGTTTCGTAGATTTGAATATCCAATACACAGCTGTACTCAGAAAATTATACACTGCAGAATCAGTTTTTAGTAACAAATTGAATTGAGCTCTAAATATGTCGGCAATATGCAGGTCATGGCCTTCGTGTAATAGCCTATTGTTTATTGTAATGTGTGTTTTGTTCTGAAATTCAATCAAGTCGGCCGTGATTGAATAAAATTAGTTCTCAAAACTGACAACAGATGGATTTTGGAAAATAGGAAAATTATGTAGGAAAATTGACATTTCACTGAAAACTACTACTTTTCCGAAAAACTTTAGGTTCAAAGCTTCAAAATGAGAGGCCATTTATTAAAATGCGTTCAGCCGTTTTCCCGTAATTCCAATTACCAGTTCAAATTATATATATATATATATATATATATATATAATATAGATAATATCTCCGTAATTCTTACATTGGCCTATTGCGAAGTGACAATTATGTTTAGGAAATAGTGTTGTCACTTCGGACCAGTATACTTTAGTTTTGTTAATTCGGTCACAGAAGACGGTGGTAGCCTACTATGTTAGTCATACAGAGAATGAAATTCATCACCATAAAAAATTCTCTTGAAAGCAATATCATATACTTACTTACTTACTTACTTACTTACTGGCTTTTAAGGAACCCGGAGGTTCATTGCCACCCTCACATAAGCCCGCCATTGGTCCCTATCCTGAGCAAGATTAATCCATTCTCTATCATCATATCCCACCTCCCTCAAATCCATTTTAATGTTATCCTCCCATCTACGTCTCGGCCTTCCCAAAAGGTCTTTTTCCCTCCGGCCTCCCAACTAGCACCCTATATGCATTTCTGGATCGCCCATACGTGCTACATGCCCTGCCCATCTCAAACGTCTGGATTTAATGTTCCTAATTATGTCAGGTGAAGAATACAATGCGTGCAGTTCTGTGGTGTAACTTTCTCCTGTAACTTCATCCCTCTTAGCCCCAAATATTTTCCTAAGCACCATATTCTCAAACACCCTTAATCTCTGTTCCTCTCTCAAAGTGAGAGTCCAAGTTTCACAACCGTACAGAACAACCGGTAATATAACTGTTTTATAAATTCTAACTTTCAGATTTTTTGACAGCAGACTGGATGATAAAAGCTACTCAACCGAATAATGACAGGCATTTCCCATATTTATTTTGTGTTTAATTTCCTCCCGAGTATCCTTTATATTTGTTACTGTTGCTCCCAGATATTTGAACTTCTCCACCTCTTCAAAAGATAAATTTCCAATTTTTATATTTCCATTTCGTACAATATTCTGGTCACGAGACATAATCACATACTATGTCTTTTCGGGATTCACTTCCAAACCTATCTCTTTACTTGCTTCCAGTAAAATTCCCGTGTTTTCCCTAATCATTTGTGGATTTTCTCGTAACATATTCATGTCTTCCGCATAGACAAGCAGCTGATGTAACCCGTTCAATTCCAAACCCTCTCTGTTATCCTGGACTTTCCTAATGGCATACTCTAGAGCAAAGTTAAAAAGTACAGGTCATAGTGCATCTCCTTGCTTTAGCCCACAGTGAATTGGAAACGCACATCTGACAGAGACTGGCCTATACGAACTCTGCTGTATGTTTCACTGAGACACATTTTAATTAATCGAACTAGTTTCTTGGGAATACCAAATTCAATAAGAATATCATATAAAACTTCTCTCTTAACTGAGTCATATGCCTTTCTGAAATCTATGAATAACTGATGTACTGTACCCTTATACTCCCATTTTTTCTCCATTATCTGTCGAATACAAAATATCTGATCAATAGTTGATCTATTAGGCCTAAAAAGCAATATCATATAAGTAACAAAATTTTATTTGTTATATTGAATTATTTCAACGTCGCAATTGCTTGTGTGTTAAAATGTGTATATGATAACGTTATGACATTTGTGTTTTTTGTTTTGCGTGTTTTTTGGAAAATATAATTTCAATTAAAGCTCCGTTATAAATGTTGCAACTAAAACCTTGTGCACCCCTCGTATTTATCGCACGGGTCGACCTTCCCGCACACGTTACCTGCACTTTGTTTATGTTTTCACTGTGCCTAAACGAGACGCTCTACTACATTGGACTTGTCCGGTTTTTGCTATCAACCCTTTAATTGCACTGATGTAATTATAAACTTTTCTGAAAAATGTTCCCTTGTTAAACAATTTATTGTAGCTCATTTTTATTTTATTTTTTTTTTTAGTTTTATTTGTACTGATGTAATTATAAACTTTTCCTGGAATTTTCTCGTATTAAACACTCTTTATACATTACTGAATAAATGTAATGATTTAATTACACATTTCCCTGAACACTTTCGTTTCATTACGAAACTTTTTAGCTTATGATTTTGCCAAGTCTTATAATCGTGATTATGACTTCTCTCTTCTCCTAATTGCCTCTCAGATATTTACACAAAACATATTTTTAATATTACACAATGACACGAAAACTCTATACCCGTAATTCAAAACGGATCAAGATTTAAAAATAAATTTTATCTGGAAATTAACTATTTCTCAAACTGACATATACTACATTCATTACAAAGCAAAACTTCGTACGTGGTTGAGTGACTGAAAGAGCTGTGGATGCGTCGTCAAATATTAAGCGGGAAGCCTTCAGTTGTAACGAAGACGGGGAATCACGAACCACACAACATATTGTTTTCCAGTCAACAATTACGAAGAAAAAAACAATTTGGCGAGGCGGAAAATTTGTTTCCACTTCAGAAATCTTTCCGCGGAAAATTTTTCTTCTCACATCATTAGATAACAATGATAATATGATCAGTCAGAATTAGAATCGAACTTGAGTCGAAATTGGAATCGGAAAGGAAGTTGGAGACGAAACTGGAATAGGAATCGGAGCAATGTCAGAGTCAGAGTAGAAACTGGAATCGGAGGAGAATGAAAGACGAAATCGGAGTTGAACACAGCGCTGGAGCCAAAGTCGGAGTGGAAACTGGAATAGAAATCGGAGCTGGGGTCCGAGTCTAAGTCGAAACTGGAATGAAAATGGGATACGGAATCAGAGTCGAAACTAGAACCTGAATCGAAGCCGGAATCTAAGTCAGAATTGAGTCGAAATTGGAATCGAAATCAAAGCAGGAATCAGAATCGGAGTCAAAAATGGAATTGGAAACCTAGTAGTCACGTCAGAAGTGGAGTCGGAGCTGTAATCAGAATTGGAACAAGAATCAGAATCGAAACTGGATTCGGAGCAGAGTTGGAATCGAAACTGGAATCGAAGAAGAGTCGGAATCGGAGTTGGAATCGTAGTACAGTCGGAATCGAAACTGGAATCTTAGTAGAGTTTGAGTTGAAACTGGAATCTCGGTAGAGTCAGAGTTGGAACTGGAATCGTAGTAGAGTCGGAATCGAAACTGGAATCATAGTAGAGTCGGAGTTGAAACTGGAATCGGAGTAGAGTCGGAGTTGGAATCAAAATAGGGTCGGAATCGAACCTGGAATCTTAGCTAAGTGAGAGCCAAAACTGGAATCGGAACAGAGTCGGAATCGAAACTGATGTCCTAGCAGAGTGGGAGTCGAAACTGGAATCGGAGCAGAGTGGGAGCCGAAACTGGAATCGGAGCAAAGTCAGGATCGAAACTGGAATCCTAGCAGAGTCGAAGTCGAAACGGAAATGGGATCAGAGTCGGAGTCAGAGTCGAAACTGGAATGGGAGCAGAGTCGGAGTCGAAACGAGAATTCTTACAGAGTCGGAGTCGAAACTGGAATCCTAGGAGAGTGGGAGCCAAAATGAAATCGGAACAGAGGTGGAATCGAAACTGGAATTCTAGCAGAGTGAGAGTCGAAACACGAATCCTAGCTGAGTCGGAATCGAAACTGAAATCCTAGTAGAGCGGGAACCGAAACTGGAATTGGAACAGAGTCGGAGTCGAAACTGGAATGGGAGCAGAGTCGGAGTCGAAACGAGAATTCTTACAGAGTCGGAGTCGAAACTGGAATCCTAGCAGAGTCGAAATCGAAACAAGAATCCTAGCAGAATCGAAATCGAAACAGGAATCTTAGCAGAGTCGGAGTAGAAACAGGAAACCTAGCTGAGTCGGAGTAGAAACAGGAATCCTAGCAGAGTCGGAGTCAAAACAGGAATCCTAGCAGAATCGAAATCGAAACTGGAATCTTAGCAGAGTCGGAGTAGAAACAGGAATCCTAGCAGAGTCGGAGTAGAAACAGGAATCCTAGCAGAGTCTGAGTCGAAACTGGAATCCTAGCAGAATCGAAATCGAAACTGGAATATTAGTAGAGTCGGAGTAGAAACAGGAAACCTAGCAGAGTCGGAGTCGGAACAGGAATCCTTGGAGAGTCGGAGTCGGAACAGGAATCCTAGCAGAATAGAAATCGAAACAGGAATCTTAGCAAAGTCGGAGTCCAAACAGGAATCCTAGCAGAGTCGGAATCGAAACAGGAATCCTAGCAGAATCGGAGTCAAAACAGGAATCTTAGCAGAGTCGGAGTCGAAACACGAATCCTAGCAGAGCCGGAGTCGAAACAGGAATCCTAGCAGAATCGAAGTCAAAACTGGAATCCTAGCAGAATCGAAATCGAAACAGGAATCCTAGCAGAATCGGAGTCGAAACTGGAGTCCTAGCAGGTGGGAGTCGGAACTGGAATCGGAGCAGAAGTCAGACTCATAGTCGGTGTTTCAATCGAGCAGTGTAGAGATTCGTAGTCGCAACTGGAATCAGAGTCAGAGTTGGAATTACAACTGGAATCGGTATCGGAGGAGTCAAAGTCGGATCGGACCCGTAGTCGGAGGTGGAACTGGACTTCGCAAGCCTTCTTTGACTGTATAGTATTCTGCCAGTATAGACTGAAGCAAACTTTCGTTAATTTAGTAGCCGGAAAAATCCCTATTACAGGGACTAAGAATTGCATTATTAAGTGTACAAAAATATGCCCAGAGGTAATGTCGCGTACCATGTTATGTAATTTAAATTAAGAAATACTTCGATTTTTTTAAGCGCTATTGGCTGAAAATGCTGTGGCTGCACCTGAAAGTGAACAGCTTCACGAATGTCGATGTTTTGACATATTGAATACGGCGCATGAGTACTGTACGAAGCTGCAGCTGAAGTGGCTGCCAGTGTACCAGTGTGGACAGACAAGTCTGGGTCTGGCTTCGACAACGCGATCTCTCCCACCACCGCCACAGAACTTGCCGAGAATAATAACCTAAAAATAAATGGACTAATGTTTACGAAATTGTTTTCATTTGTGTGCTGTTTACGCGAGGCAATCTTATTTTTACACGTGCCGAGTGTTCGGACTGATCATGGGCGCAGGCTAATGTGGAAATGTCACCGCCACTCAAGAAACGCGTCTAGTGTAAATGGGATATCTAACGCTACACGATAATGACTCGCTGGCCTACATAGAAGGGAAAATAGCGGCAATATGTTTAAGTGACGAGTGATGACGGATTATCAAAATAAACACCGAAATGTCGACCACGTGGTCAGAGACCAAACGGAGAGAAAAATGCAAAAGTATATTGAACACTTTACAAAACAGCTTACGAATATAAACCAAGAAGAAGAGGAGACGTTGGACGACATCTGAAGAAAAAAAAAGAAGAAAAGACCGCTAGAGCCGATTTCGTAGTATTGGACTAATGGACCCAATCCCTGATGAAGACGGTGATTATGTTGAAGAAGCTAGTAATCTCAGTGTGGGATTTGAAATTTAAAGCTGAAGAAAGGGAAATAGTTGACAGTCTTGTCTCTACAGACCAATAGAGGAGATTTATGTTCCCGCAATGGGACTGGGTGTTTGTCCCTTGTCATGTGCTGTCTTGTGTTGTCTCAGCGGTGTTACTGTACAGTGATGACCACACGACCAGGTAGGCCCGCAATGTGTGCCTGCCAAAATGTTGGTCAAAAGATAATCTTTCCCTACACCGCATTTGATTTTGAGTGGGTGTGAATGGAGAAGGTAAAACAAGAGGAAGAAATAGAAGAAAAGAGGGTAGAGAAAAAGACACAAGAAGGGAAAATAGAAAAGAAAATAAGAGAGAGGAGGGGAAAGGCAGTGGAACAAAAACAACAGATGGTGAAATAATAAAAGAAAAATAAAGAAAATAAAAACGAAAAAGGGGAGGAAGTGGAGATAGAAGGGAAAAAAGAGATGGAGAAAGAATAAAAGGAGGAAAAGAAAGGAAAAAGAAAAGAAAATGTTCAGAAAGTAGATAATGAAGAGAAAATAGACATAGAGAAAGATTAAAGAGAGTAGAAGAAAAAAAGAGAAAGAGAAGAAAGTAAAGATAGGAAAGAGGAAAGAGATAGAGAAAAATAAAAGAATGAAAAAACAGCAAAGGAAAAAGAGAAAGGAGGAAAAGTAGAGTTAGAAAAAAAGAGATGGAGGAAGAATAAAATGAGGAAAATAGAGAAAAGGAGGAAAAGAAGGAAAGGAAAACTGAAAAAGGAGAAAGTAGAGATATAAAAGATAAAAGAGACGGAGAAAATATAAAAGGAGGAAAGGCAAGGAAAAGAAAAACAGAAAGGGGAGAAAGTAGAGATAGAAGAGAAAAGGAGATGAAGAAAGGACAAAAGAAAGAAAGAAAAGGAAAAAGAGAAACAGGATAAAGTAGAGCTAAAAAAGAGATGAAAAAAATAAAAGTAGGAAAAGGAAGGAAAGGAAAAACAGAAAGGGGAGAAAGTATAGATAGAAGAGAAAAAAGAGACGGAGAAAGGATAAAAGGAGCAAAAAAGAAAAGGAAAAAGATAAAGAGGAAAAAGAGAAAGAGGAAAAAGTAGAGCTAGAAAAGAAAAAATAAAAGGAGGAAAAGAAAGGAAAGGAAAAAGAGAAAGGGGAAAAAATAGAGATAGAAGAGAAGAAAGAAAAGGAAAAGAGAAAGAGGAGAAAGTACAGATAGAAGAGAAAAAAAGAGACGGAGAAAGAATAAAAAGAGGAAAAGAAAGGAAACGAAAAAAGAGAAAGGGGAGAAAGTAGAGATAGAAGAGATAAAAGAGATGGAGAAAGAATAAAAGGAGAAAAAATGAAATGGAAAAAGAGAAAGAGGTAAAAGTAGAGATAGAAGAGAAAAAAGAGATTGAGAAAAATAAATGGAGGAAAAGAAAGGAAAAGAAAAGGAGAAAAGGGAGAAAGAAATTAGAGATAGAAAAGAGGAAAATGGGTAGAATTGAGAAGACCAAGAAAATAGATACTAAAGGAAGAGGAATAAAATGAATTAAAGTAGGAAGAAAACGTAAGAAGAGAGCAAGGCAGAAGGAAAGGGAACAAAGATGAAACGAGGAGAAAAACGGAGAAATAAGAAAATAAGTGCGGGGCTAGAATATAAAGAAGAGAAGTAGATAAAGATAATAAGAGACTGAGAAAAAATAAAAAAGTCAGAGAGAAGAAAAATGAGAGGTAAAGGAATGGGAGAAAGAAGAAACTGGAAGATCAAGAGCAAGAAGAAAAAGAAATGGAAGGGAAGAAAGATGAAAGGAAAAGGAAAAAGTATAAAAGGAGAAAAACGAAGACGAACAGTATAAAAGGAAAAATTGAGTAAGAGAAACATGGGAAGGAAAATGAAGCAGAAATAGAAAAGAGAAACAGGAAATAGTAACTTGTAATGAATAGTGTTTCCAAATGCTTACTGTATTATTATTATTATTATTATTATTATTATTATTATTATTATTATTATTATTATTATTATTGTTATTATTATTATTATTATTATTATTATTATTATTATTATTATTATTATTATTATTATTATTATTATTATATGAACTTTAGAGAAAATATTAATCAAAACATGGAAACCTCAGCATATTTTTTTCGTGGTATATTTTACGATGTTGTTATATTTTTATTTATTTTAGTTGGTTATTTAACGACGCTGTATCAACTACTAGGTTATTTAGCGTCGATGAGATTGGTGATAGCGAGATGATATTTGGCGAGATGAGGCCGAGGATTCGCCATAGATTACCTTGCATTCACATATCGGTTGGGGAAAACCTCGGAAAAAACCCAACCAGGTAATCAGCCCAAGCGGGGATCGAACCCGCGCCCGAACGCAACTTCAGATCGGCAGGCAAGCGCCTTAACCGACTGAGCCACGCCGGTGGCTTGTTGTTATATGGTTATCTAGAGTCTGAATAATATGCCAGCGAAAAGAGTCTAGGGTCGAGCGTCGAAAGTTGCCCAGCATTTGCTCTTAATGGGTTGAGGGAAAATTCCGGGAAAAAAACGTCAACCAGGTAACTTGTCCCAACCAGGATTTGAAACTGGGCCCCGCTCGTTGCACGGTCAAGTATGATAACCGTTACTCCACAGCGGTGGACAAACTTCAGTATCAGCTGTAGGTAAGAATAAAGTTAATGCAGTAATTAGTCATTGTATTTCTCTACTTTGTCTGTATGGGTAATGCTCCTTCCAATGTCACTCACCTGCACAAGGTGCTGTCTCTCTCTTTGTGTCAAGATCCTTCACTCAAGAACGCTGCAGGAAATTTCTGCTACAAGTTCAGACGCGAATAATTCGGAATGGTGCAATTCACGTGACTACTGCAGTATTTAGGATAGGAAACGCATGAATGGGCGAGAGAGATATGACAGGGAAATTACCAATTGCGTCACTGTGACTCGAGCAACCAGGAAGATTCTCACTGCTGCTCCATCTCTCTCTCTCTCTCTCTCAATATCAAAATTGCTTCGCAGTCATTTCTCTCAAGAGGAAGTCGCCAGTAGGAAATTCGATATTTTAATGAATTCCATTCCAAATTCTATGGTTTGAAAAGCAGTCTCCAACACATTTGCTTTAAAAAATTGACGGTCAGCCATTTCACCAACAATCGACTTTTTTAAAACCATATTTGGCATTTCTCTAGAAAATGTCTCTTGCAAACAAATATACCAACAAACTATAATTATACTTACTTACTTACAAATGGCTTTTAAGGAACCCGGGGATCCCTATCCTGAGCAACATTAATCCATTCTCTATCATCATATCCCACCTCCCTCAAATCCATTTTAATATTATCTTCCCATCTACGTCTCGGCCTCCCTAAAGGTCTTTTTCCCTCCGGCCTCCCAACTAATACTCTATATGAATTTCTGGTTTCGGCCATACGTGCTACGTGCCCTACTCACCTCAAACGTCTGGATTTAATGTTCCTAATTATGTCAGGTGAAGAATAAAATGCGTGCAGTTCTGTGTTGTGTAACTTTCTCCATTCTCCTGTAACTTCATCCCTCTTAGCCCCAAATATTTTCCTAAGCACCATATTCTCAAACACCCTTAATCTCTGTTCCTCTCTCAAAGTGAGAGTCCAAGTTTCACAACCATACAGAACAACCGGTAATATAACTGTTTTATAAATTCTAACTTTCAGATTTTTCGACAGCAGACTGGATGATAAAAGCTACTCAACCGAATAATGACAGGCATTTCCCATATTTATTTTGTGTTTAATTTCCTCCCGAGTATCCTTTATATTTGTTACTGTTGCTCCAAGATATTTGAACTTCTCCACCTCTTCAAAAGATAAATTTCCAACTTTTATATTTCCATTTCGTACAATATTCCCGTCACTAGACATAATCATATACTTTGTACTATAATTATACATAGAAAAAAAATTAACCTAATTACTCTGACATTATTAAAACATACCGGTAATTAGGTTAGGTTAGGTTTCATGTGAATCTCTAGGCTGTCAAGGTGAATGTTTTCAGAATAAGGCAGGAATGTATAAGAAATATCGAACCAATGACCTTCGACTCTTTAGCGTGATACCTGACTGCAGTATACAGAGTGATTCACGAGGATTTACCGTCACTTACGGAGCTTATTTCCGAAGACATTCTGAGCAAAAAATGTCATATAAACATTTGTCCTAATCTCAATATTTTCAAAGTTACATTAATTTGAAGTTGTTAGTAAAATAGTTTTCGTCTTTAGTTTTAAACGTAAAAAAAATATACAAATAGAAAATGAACTATTGAGAAGTGTCATTTCTTTAATTGGCTAGTGTTCTGAAGCTAAAAAGTATTGTTAATTGCTTTGTACAGATTTTGTTTTTCAATTTTTAACTAAAAATGACATCATTCTTACTTACTTACCACAAAAATTGTTACAAATTATACGACTTTAGGAACTTCATTATTTACAGATTAATTATGCATCCTAATATTACAGTAGTGGCAAAAAAACAGGACCGACCCTTGTAGCTGATTTCAGAGCCTTGTTCACTCCAGACAGCTCGATAGACTGGTAACTAAGACTTTCGTGGTTCGAATCCTGCTTGAGAAGGAAACTTTTTTTTTGTTCCTTATTCAAATTTATTCCCAATACTTTTCGATTGCAGCGATATTTTACTACTTAATTAACTTATTATTCCCAGAACATGGAATTTACCTGCATATTTTCTAATGACTTTCGAAATGGGCTACGTCAGCAGTCGAAACTACAACAATTTCAATAGATTACTCGCTATCTTGTGAATGCGGGCGTGACATGCGCAGTGGCTCATTTCGGGGACTTCGATTATTCCGTCGGTCAGGTTTTTTTGCCACTAGGCCTACTGTACAGTCTATAATTTACAAGAACTGTTGAATTAGTAGTTACAAAGTTTTCACGATTATATAAGAGGAAGATTATTAATGAAAAGATATACTGACAAGCCATGGGCATTTTTTGTAGTTTCTTTAAAATAGTCCTACAAGATTCCCTAGATTTGGCACCTACTATTATTCTAATTACTTTTTTTTTGTAATAGGAATGTACTGTTACTATCTGTGGAATTTCCCCAGAATATTATTCCAAAACTCATTACCGAGTGAAAGTATGCAAAGTATATTGTTTTTAAGGTACCAGTATTGATATTTACTATCTTTTGCATAGATCTAATATAAAAAAATGCTGAATTTAGTTTGGGGGTAATTTCTTTAATATGATTTTTCCAATTTAACACATTATCGATTTTTAAGCCAAGAAATTTGGTTGTTGTTGTTTCTAATAGGGATCTATTGTTAATTATTGCGCTAGAAATTTGCGAGGTTGAATTTGGACAGGATTTAAATTGAATTATGTTAGTTGTGTTACAATTTAATACTAATTTATTGACTGAGAACTAGTCACATATTTTGAAGAGAATTTCCTCTGTTGAAGATAGGAATGTGTTGGAGTTCTTGGCTGTAATTACTATACTTGTGTCATCTGCAAATAATACGGGAATGACCTACATCTTTTATTATGGGGACAAGATCATTTATGAACACTAGAAAAAGTAGGGGACCTAACATTGTTCCTTGAGGAATTCCATTAATCTAGGAACTGATTTTTGCTGCATTACAGAACTTTCTTTTATGAGAATGTGAAAAGAAAATGTTTCACACGAATTGCCCTGAAGTTGATGAAGAAAGTTAAATCAAACATCGGTTAGCCTGCCAACGACTGAGCCCTGGTTTTTGTTGGGAAGCTGCCTGCGAAGTGATGGCTAGAGGATTGGTACGGCTTGCTATCCGATTAAGCATGTGAGTGAAATTTCCTGACCTGCGGAAGACGGGCGGCTCCTGCACCAGGATATGGAAGTCGTTCTCGCTGCACACCTCGCGGTCTCTGTGGTGCACCGCGCATTTAAAGCTACGGGTTCGTTTCCCAGTCATCTGTAAAGACAAAGAAGTGGCATTAGTGACAGTGAGTAACGGTATGAGAGATATTCTTATTGTAGTGATTTGCTGGATTCTGTTCGACCGTTGTTTAGGTAGCGTATTAAATTATGTCTATACATTCTCCACACGAAACCAAGTTTACATACGAAATAGTGACGAAACTAATAAACCTCCAGATGAAGTTTAAAAACAATTTTATGAATGTCAGTGAACTTCACGGGTTATTAGAACATTTAATGTAATTCTACACAACAAACACAGTACAACGTAAGCCTAATATAAGTAATGAAAAATATATATTATAATGTGAAGAGTCCACTGCAAGAATGATGGATGTCATTTGGAATACATTTTTCAGGAGAAGCAATTGAAAGTTTGAAATGCTTAGCGCTCAAAGCTTAACTGTGATTCTTCGATCATTATTGGACAATGACTATCAGTGTTAATGCCATATAACTTTCTATGTACATTCTATATGTCTTAAGCTATGCATTGACAGTCTTGGTTCATTTTCGACATCCATCATTCTTGCAGTGGACTCTTCATATTAGAAAACATAATTGAACTGTACCTAATGTATTAGCAGTAAACGCTATATGATGGCCCAATAAATAAATTCTTCATTTTTATATATACTCTTTTAACACTTATACATCACTGATTAAATTTCCAAGTTCTTTCCCGTGTTAATATTTAGGATTTAGGACAGACTGGAAGATAATTTCATACACGTTACAAAGAACTTATAACAAAATTGGTAAATATCACTATATTATTTCAATCACAACAACTTTCAATGTGCAAACAGAGAACGATTGAAAGAACAGAAGACAACGGGAAGGAACAGAATGCGACAGAAAGAAACAGAAGGCGACAGAAAGGAACAGAAGGCAACAGGAAGGACCAGAAGGCAACAGAAAAGAACAAAAGGCGAAAGCAAACAATAGAACGCAACAGGAAGGAACAGAAGGCGACAGAAAGGAACAGAGAGCGACAGAAAGAAACAGTAGGCGACAGAAAGAAACAGAAAACGACAGAAAGGAACAGAAGACGACAGAAAGGAACAGAAGACGACAGAAAGAAACAGAAGGCGACAGAAAGAAACAAAAAACGACAGAAAGGAACAGAAGACGACAGAAAGAAACAGAAAACGACAGAAAGGAACAGAAGACGACAGAAAGAAACAGAAGGCGACAGAAAGAAACAGAAAACGACAGAAAGGAACAGAAGACGACAGAAAGAAACGGAAGGCGACAGAAAGAAACAGAAGGCGACAGAAAGAAATAGAAGGCGACAGAAAGAAATAGAAGGCGACAGAAAGAAACAGAAGGCGACAGAAAGAAATAGAAGGCGACAGAAAGAAACAGAAGGCGACAGAAAGAAACAGAAGGCGACAGAAAGAAACAGTAGGCGACAGAAAGAAACAGTAGGCGACAGAAAGAAACAGTAGGCGACAGAAAGAAACAGAAGACGACAGAAAGGAACAGAAGACGACAGAAAGAAACAGAAGGCGAACAGAAAGAAACAGAAGGCGACAGAAAGAAACAGAAGGCGAAAGAAAGAAACAGAAGGCGACGGAAAGAAACAGAAGACGGCAGAAAGAAACAGAAAACGACAGAAAGAAACAGAATACGACAGGAAGAAACAGAAGACGACAGAAAGAAACAGAAGATGATAGAAAGAAACAGAAGACGACAGAAAGAAACAGAAGACGATAGAAAGGAACAGAAAACAACATAAAGAATCGAAAGACGACGGAAAGAAACAGAAGACGACAGAAAGAAACAGAAGACGACAGAAAGAAACAGAAGGCGACAGAAAGAAACAGAAGACGATAGAAAGGAACAGGAAACAATATAAAGAATCGGAAGACGACAGAAAGAAACAGAAGACGACAGAAAGAAGCAGAAGGCAACAGAAAGAAACAGAAGGTGACCGAAAGAAACAGAACACGACAGAAAGAAACAGAACACGACAGAAAGGAACAAAAGACGACAGAAAGGAACAGAAGGCGACAGAAACAGAAGACGACAGAAGAAACAGAAAACATAAAGAAACAGAAGACGACAAAAGACAGAAGACGACAGAAAGAAACAGAAAACAACAGAAAGGAACAGAAGACGACAGAAACAGAAGACGGCAGAAAGGAACAGAAGGCAACAAGAAGGAACAGAAGGCAAGAGAAGAAGCAGAAGAAGGCAGAACGGAACAGAAGACGATAGGAAAGAAGAAGACGATATGAACGAACAAAAGACGATTGAAAGGAGCAGAAAACGACAGAGATTAACCGCAAAAATAGAAAGAACGGAAAAAATATAGAAATCAATAGAAATGACAGAAAGGAACGTGAAAAGGTGGAAAGGAACATAAAATAATGTTAGGGAACATAGAGTGATAAAGAGAAATATAGAACGATAGAAGAAAACAGAGAACAGAAAAAGGAAAAGAAATGAAATGATAAAAATATAGGAAAGATATCAATAACTCAGAAACGATAACTTGAATATTAACTGAAAGGTTAACACAGTGTGCCTAAAAGGTAGGAATAAGGAGAAAGATAGAGCAACACAAGAAAAA
Source organism: Periplaneta americana (assembly GCA_025594305.2). Taxonomy (NCBI): domain Eukaryota; kingdom Metazoa; phylum Arthropoda; class Insecta; order Blattodea; family Blattidae; genus Periplaneta; species Periplaneta americana. Next base: position 142,339,464 of record JAJSOF020000013.1, on the reverse strand, counting down.
AATATGAAAGCTAAAGATAAAGGAATGAATTAGACTTTGATGCAAAGGAGAATCCGACACAGCAAATGAAACTCAATAGGAGGGAACACACAATGACTCCTTGTTGCGAGGATGACGGGAAGAACAAGTGACGACACTGAGAGCGCTCATAATAGAGGATTGTTATAAATCACAAGCACATCAAAGCAACAGATGATGACATACACGATATGGCGCCTGCTGGGATCAAAATAGAGCAGACACCGGGTCGACAAAAACTCGGCACTAATGATCGCCAATTTTCTTAATGATCTAGTTTTTGCTGCCTACCATTATTTTTGTCACAAACGACGACAAACCTTGTTTATTAAGACGATTCGGGAAAGCGATTCAAATTTTCTTTTACACACAATCTCATCTCTGGCATTATTTACACAGCCTCTACCGTATTTCCGTCAGATATATGATAGAGTTTTACCAGAGCAGAACAGAATTCGATTTGAGACGCATACTGTTGGATTTATACCGCCATATGGCATCGCATTTTAAGGCTTAATAATAATAATAATAATAATAATAATAATAATAATAATAATAATAATAATAATCCGTGGCGCTACAGCCCGTGGAGGGCCTAGACCGACCAGCCGGCTGCTGGCCTCATGCCCACATGCCGAAGCAGAGTGGACGATCATCCAACCAGAATGGAGGTATCGTGTGGTTAGCACGATGATCCCCCCAGCCGTTATAGCTGGCATTCGCAACCGGATTTCGCTACCTATCGTAGCTCCCCAAGTGCATCACGATGCTGGGTGAGCACCGGTTCCATACACTGGCCGAAATTTCATGAGAAAATTTCTTCCCCCATGAGGACTCGAATCAGCGCATTATAAGGCTTAGGCGATAGTAAATGTCGCCCTGTTACAAACAAGACACGCGGCAATAGTGTGCGTTAAGTGAACAAAGAACATGTATCTGTGTTTCTGTGCTTCCTGGTAGCATAGGGATTGGGGTTAATAAATGTTATTTGTAGATACGGGATGAGTAAAAAGTATGAAACAATGCTTGTAACTTTCTTATTTCTAATGTTATGAAGAAACTATTTATACAAAAGTTGTAGGGAATCAAAGAAGGAATATTTTGAACACGTTTTCAAGTACTGTACTTTTCATTTATAAAGAGTGTGCCAATGAGTCTGTTTTTTTAATGGCACCATGTACTTATTTCCTCTTTTTTGGATTCTTCAGGTCTCAGTCCTTAAAAAATCATATATATTTTTTGTCATTTATAAACTATTGTTTTGTAAAAATTACCTCTTTTGATGACAATGTATATATACTTAATGAAGGGAAATTTTAATGCTTCATTACATCAATTTGAGGAGGCTTTGGATTAAAAATGTCAGACAAAACTAATAGAAACAAGTGAATAAAGCTAATAAAAAAGCAACTGTATAATAATGGTTAAACATTAAAGAATTTCAAAAACAGATTTATGCATTGTTTGGCAGTAAATGGGGGCATTTTGAGCACCTTTTGTAAACTAAAATCAACATCTGATACAACACAACAATGATAATTTTGGTTTCAATGGATTTTATTGCTATAAAATCCATCTACTGTATTGCATTACTATTGCAGTTAAATTTCAATGGAGCATATTCTACAATGTGTCTTTTTCTAATTATAAATTTAAATAATATTAATATTGTTATTCAATTGTTTTATTAGCTTTATTCACTTGTTTCTATTAGTTTTTGTCTGCAATTCTTTAATCCAAACCCTCCTCATACTGATGTATTGAAGCATTAAAATTTCCTTTTATTGAGTACACATAAATTGTCATCAAAAGAGGTAATTTTTACAAAACAGTAGTTTATAAATGGCAAAAGAAATATGATTTTGTACAGTAGTGGCAAAAAACCGGACCGACCCTTGCAGCTGATTTCAGAGCCTTGTTCACTCCAGAGCACGATAGACTGGTAACTAAGACTTTCGTGGTTCGAATCCTGCCTGGAAAGGAAACTTTTTTTTTTTGTTCCTTATTCAAATTTATTCTCAATACTTTTTGATTGCTGGTAAAATTCATGTTCTGGGAATAATAATTTAATTAAGTAGTAAAATATTGCTGCAATCGAAAAGTATTGAGAATAAATTTGAATAAGGAACAAAAAAAGGTTCCTTGTCAGGCAGGATTCGAACCACGAAAGTCTTAGTTACTAGTCTATCGTGCTCTGGAGTGAACAAGGCTCTGAAATCAGCTACAAGGGTCGGTCCGGTTTTTTTTTGCCACTACTGTACGTATTGAGATCGGAAGAATATAGAAATTGGGATATAAGTACATGGTGACATAAAACAACAGACTCCTTGGCACACTCTTTATAAATGGAAAGCATTGTAATTGAAAACATGTTCAAAATATTCCTTCTTTGATACCCTACAACGTTTGTATAAATAGCTTCTTCATAAAATTAGAAATAAGAAAGTTACAAGCATTCTTCCATACTTTTTACTCACCCTTTATGAGGAAGGTATGGAGATAGAATAGCTTCTCTCATAGATTCGATATAATTTTATGAACAGAATAAAACTGAGACCCTAAGAATAAATAATTACATACGGTGTTTACATATTTATGAAAAGCATATGACAGTACTATTCCACAAGCAAGGATTTGAATGTAGGGGCCATGAGAAATGTAGGTAAAAATAACAAATGGATCTTAATAATAATAAATATGTACTCTAAGTACAGTAGTGGCAAAAAAAACCGGACTGACCCTTGTAGCTGATTTCAGAGCCTTGTTCACTCCAGAGCACGATAGACTGGTAACTAAGACTTTCGTGGTTCGAATCCTGCCTGGGAAGCACACTTTTTTTTGTTCCTTATTCAAATTTATTCCCAATAGTTATCGATTGCTGGCAAAATTCATGTTCTGGGAATAATAAGTTAATTAAGTAGTAAAATATCGCTGCAATTGAAAAGTATTAGGAATAAATTTGAATAAGGAACAAAAAAAAAATTCCTTCCCAGGCAGAATTCGAACCACGAAAGTCTTAGTTACCAGTCTATCGTGCTCTGGAGTGAACTAGGCCCTGAAGTCAGCTACAAGGGTCGGTCCGGTTTTTTTTTTGCCACTACTGTAAATAACACAGCTGAAATAAAGTTTGGAACAAAAGAGAAAAAATAATTCTTTATAAACGTTTGAAACAGGGACGTGGATTATGTTCTACAACATTTAATATCTTTACACTATCCTCTGATTGAGGTTCTGGCTGATACGTACATATATTATCAGGCAGTACATCTCACTTGACGATATGTGTCAGAGGAAGAACAATTGTTTGTATGCATCTGTAGTCTGACTAGTGAAATATGTAGCTAGTTGGCGATGTATGGAATGGAGGGGGAAAGGAACTGGCCACCCTACCCCATTATCTCCTGGCCTAGTTGCCTCATAAGTGGTGCCTTCTTGGCATCATTTCTGAGGTTCAGACCTGTCTTCAGACAGTTAACTAAACAACAGCAACAACAACACAGCAAGTTAATGGTACAAAAAGGTATACACTGGGGCCATGGGGGTAAAAATTCAAGATAAAATGTTTAATTGTTTTTTTTTCTTTTTTGGCGACCGAGTTGTATTAGCACAGAATGAAAACAATATGTTCTACATCAGGGGGTCAGGGGCTAGCGTCTCTTACCCGCGGAAAACGCAGTGCACCACGGTGCACTCGTAGCTTCTAGCGGGTATGCTCTCTATCTCTTCCTGCTGCACGACGGTGCACACGGGACAGCACCGCTTACCCTTTGCACATTTCAGCGAGTGCTGACGACCACTGTTCTACATGGTTAGACGAGTATGGAAAGTGAGTTCTTACTATAAATCGGCCGTCATATCAAGGATCGAACCCGGCCCGCGTGTCACTTGTTGCTCTCCTTTAAATGCGCAGACGACCTGGCAGAAGCTACCGAACTATTATAACCAGGCAATAGCTTCAAGACGCGGTATTCAAGCAACGAGTTTGGGCGGCTGACAGGAAGCGAGAAGTCTGTAGTGTCAAAGCCATCCGAAATGCAATGTTGCTACATTGATGCGACTGGCTGATTTATACACCGTCAATAAATTCCACGACGTAATTGTGAGCTTCGTGTATTTTGTTCTAAGAGAAACGTTATCACTTTTTTGTGATAAGAATGGGTTGTAGAGAGACCACACGAAAAAAACGATCACATATCAATTTTATATTGACTAGAACTACGCTTTCTCCTCATTAGGTATGAGGATTAATTTTGAAATTCACAGTCACATAGAAATGCAACTCTCCCTTGTTCTCCTTGTTTTCGTCTTCTCAATGTCCTCCATGAATTTTATTTGTTCTTTCTATATTTCCCTTGTACTCATTGCATTCCGTTTCTTCTCCTCGTATTCCCTTTGTTGTCCTAGTCTTTTACCTGTTATTCTTGTATTCCCAATGTCCTCCTTGTGTATTACTTGTTCTCCTGGTATTTCCCTTGTACTTCACATATTTAATTTTTTCTCCCTATATTTTCCTTGTACTACTTTAATTTACCTTGTTAACCCTGCATTTCCCTTGTTCTCCTTAAGTTTCTACTGTTCTTATTGCATTCCTCTTCTTCTTCTTGTATTCGCCTTGTTATGCTTGTATTACTCTTGTTCTCATTGTATTACCATTGTTTTCCTTGTGTTATCCTTGTTTTCTTTGTATTCCCTTGTTCTCCTTGGATTTCCCTTGATCTGCTTGTATCTCCCTTGACCTCCTTGTATTTCCTTCCTCCTTGTATTTCCCTTTTTCTCTTCGTATTCCCTTTGTTCTCCTTGTGTTTCCCTCGTTCTCATTGTATTCCCCTTCTTCTCCTTGCATTTCCCTTGTTCTCCTATTTCCCTTGCCCTCCTTGTATTCCCCTTGACCTCCTTGTATTTCCTTCCTCCTTATATTTACCTTTTTCTCTTCGTATTCCCCTTGTTCTGCTTGTATTTCCTTTGTCATCATTGCTTTCCCCTTGTTCTCATTGTATTCACCTTGTTCTCATTGTATTCCCCCTTTTCTCCTTGTATTCCCCTTGTTCTCCTACTTACCATGTCCTCCTTGTATTCCCCTTATTCTACTTGTAATCCCCTTGTTCTGTTTGTATTTCCTTGTTCTCCTTGTATTTCCTTTGTCCTCCTATTTCCCTTGCCCTCCTTGTATTCCCTTGACCTCCTTGTATTTCCTTCCTCCTTATATTTACCTTTTCTCTTCGTATTCCCTTGTTCTACTTGTATTTCCTTTGTCATCATTGCTTTCCCCTTGTTCTCATTGTATTCACATTGTTCTCATTGTATTCCCCTTTTCTCCTTGTATTCCCCTTGTTCTCCTACTTACCATATCCTCCTTGTATTCCCTTATTTTGCTTGTAATCCCCTTGTTCTGTTTGTATTCCCCCTTTTCTCCTTGTATTCCCTTGTTCTCCTACTTACCATGTCCTCCTTGTATTCCCCTTATTCTACTTGTAATCCCCTTGTTCTGTTTGTATTTCCCTTGTTCTCCTTGTATTTCCTTTGTCCTCCTATTTCCCTTGCCCTCCTTGTATTCCCCTTGACCTCCTTGTATTTCCTTCCTCCTTATATTTACCTTTTTCTCTTCGTATTCCCCTTGTTCTACTTGTATTTCCTTTGTCATCATTGCTTTCCCCTTGTTCTCATTGTATTCACATTGTTCTCATTGTATTCCCCCTTTTCTCCTTGTATTCCCCTTGTTCTCCTACTTACCATATCCTCCTTGTATTCCCCTTATTTTGCTTGTAATCCCCTTGTTCTGTTTGTATTCCCCCTTTTCTCCTTGTATTCCCCTTGTTCTCCTACTTACCATGTCCTCCTTGTATTCCCCTTATTCTGCTTGTAATCCCCTTGTTCTGTTTGTATTTCCCTTGTTCTCCTTGTATTCCCCTTATTCTGCTTGTAATCCCCTTGTTCTGTTTGTATTTCCCTTGTTCTCCTTGTATTCCCCTTATTCTGCTTGTAATCCCCTTGTTCTGTTTGTATTTCCCTTGTTCTCCTTGTATTCCCCTTATTCTGCTTGTAATCCCCTTGTTCTGTTTGTATTTCCCTTGTTCTCCTTGTATTCCCCTTATTCTACTTGTAATCCCCTTGTTCTTATTGTATTTCCCTTGTTCTCATTATATTCGCATTGTTCTCATTGTATTCCCCTTGTTCTCCTTGTATTCCCCTTGATCTTGTATTTCCCTTCTCCTTATATTTCCCTTTTTCTCTTATTCATCTTGTTTTTCTTGTATTCCCCTTGTTCTGCTTGTATTCTCCTTGAACTCATTGTATTCCCTCTTCATATTTCCCTTTTTTTCCTTGTATTCTTATCGTATTCCCTTGTTCTCATTGTATTCTCCTTGTTATCCTTGTATTTCCCGGAATTGATCGTAGAATGGCGTATGCGAATAGGAAATATCATTCTGGTTGAATATGTTCTCCTTTTATTCCCCATGTTCTCCTTGTATTCCCCTTGTTCTCCTTGTACTCCCCTTGATCTCCTATTTCCCTTGTTCTTCTTGTATTCCCATCGTTCTCCTTGTATTCCCCTTATTCTCCTTGTATTCCCCTTGTTCTCCTATTTCTCTTGTCCTCCTTGTATTCCCCTTCATCCCTCTTAGCCTCAAATATTTTCCTAAGCAACTTATTCTCGAACACCCTTAACCTCTGTTCCACTCTCAAAGTGAGAGTCCAAGTTTTACAACCATATAGAACAACTGGTAACATAACTGTTTTATAAATTCTAATTTTCAGCTTTTACGAGAGGAGACTGGATGATAGAAGCTTCTCAACCGAATAATAGCAGGCATTTCCCATAATTTCTCTGCCTTTAATTTTCTTTCGAGTGCCATTTACACTTCTTACTGTTGCTCCAAGGTACTTGAATTTTTCCACCATTTCAAAGGAAAAATTTACAATTTTTATATTTCCATTTCGTACTGTGTTCTGGTCACGAGACATAATCACTTATACTTTTTTGTATATATTATGGTAAAATAGCGTTAAATAAATTTGGATAAATTTGGATACTTTTTTTTTTCGGGATTTACTTCCAAACCTATCTTCTTACTTGTCTGAAGTAAAATTCTTGTTTTTTCTCTAGTAGTTTGTGGGTTTTCTCCCAACATATTCACGACACGTCATTCGCGGCGTAAAGAAGCAGCTGATGTAAGCCGTTCAATTCCGAAGCCTGTTTTCCTGGACTTTCCTAATGCCATATTCTAGAGCAAAGTTAAAAAGTTAAGAAAAAATTAGCCTATACGGACTCCGCTGACACACTTTCATTACGTACAACACTTTTCTGGATGTCTAATTCATTTTATTTAGCTCTTAATATCCAACTATTTGCTCGTTGTTCTTTCTGCTAACACTGACAATGAGATACTTTTACACACCGAGTTATTCGTTTCTTACTAAGCATAACGTCATCTAGTCCATTAAAAATGTAATAGGATCAACCGGGAATCGAATCTCGGTCGCCTTAAAGAATACGTCAAAATAACAGAGCTACGACAAAGCCCAGGAAGTTTGTATTGGACAGAGGAAAGCTAAGAAACTTTTCATAACTGACAGAAGTTTCTCTCTGGAGGTAATTGAACCAAACGCGTTCGATGTGTAAAAAATAAAAAGTTTCACTAAGTGCATCTGTTTCAGAGAATTCGATCCTTATCGGATGTGAAGGCATAGAAAGCACCTCTCCACTATATCGGGGACCGAACCAAGGCTATCAGCTTCTCTTGAGTGACCAGTAAATTAAAGAAGGTAATAGAGTTAGAAGTGGGAGCACTATATCTGCGACCGTGTCTATTGTTACGGAAGCCATCAGCGACGGTAAACACAATCTGCACACATTCTGCTCGGGCTATTTCTGATCAACAAAACGGGTTGATAACCCCCCACCCTCCGGACGCAGTCAACTTGTAAGCACTTCGTCATACGACTCCGGAAAGCTATGCTACATGGACTTGCATATTATCGCGTCTACTTCAACCCCTACGACTGCTGCATAGTTTTTGGCGTGGTGTAAGTGACGGCTAATAATAATCACCTTTCGCACTGTATAGAATCGTGTGTTCGAAAGCAGATGAGGTTCGACAGAGACCCGGTTTGTGTTGAGCCTATATACCGGGAGTCTCACAATGTGCCCGAGAAGAGTGTCACATCTATAAACAGTTCAGATAGTCCTTCTCCAAAACACAATATTGATATTGTAGTGCTACGTAAGGAAGAGTGGGAAGAAAAAAAGTGAAGACTGTTCGGCAATCGGAAAGTTACTGGTATGAGCGAAGAGGATAGCTCTATGGCAACCGAGATATTTCGTGGACATCTAATCGCCTTCCTATAGCAAGTACTAGGATAAAAGAAAACACGTCACTGCTTTGTGCCTACAAAAATATTTCCATTTTAAAGTCATAATAGTTCCGTAATTTCATAGATTTAAATATAGTAATATACAAAATCGAAAGTGCAAATCTAGTCTTTCAAGTAAAGTTCCCTGTAGAGCAGATTTGAATAATTTCAAGGGAAAAATTGTTCCGGGGCCGGGTATTGATCCCGGAACCTCTAGTTGGACGTACCAGCGCTCTACCAACTGAGCTACCCGGGAACTCCACCCGACACCGTCTCAACTTTTTCCCTTTATATCCACACAACTCACGTGGGCTGATGAAACGCCAGAGACCCGCATCGAGTGCACACAATCTCTGTGTGACTAGGAATTGTGGTTTTCTGTTAACGTACACAGTGACGTATATGTAAATCTAGTCTTTCAGTCCTGAACAATTTTTCCCTTGAAATTATTAAAATCGAAAGTGTTGTTAAGGGGACACTATACTGAAATTTCCAAGTTCTACATTTTTAAGAGTTTAAAATAGTGAAATCAATAACTATCACACTTACGAGCTAGATTCACCAATTTTTTATTACTGGTATATCTGGTTAATAATAACAAATGTACAAAATTTCATCCGACTATGCTAAGTGGTTTGCATTTTATAATATTTCATTAAAATATTGAATTGCTTTATATAGGGTGTTTCCGGGCTAGTGTTACAAACTTTCAGGGATGATAGGGAAGGGCACATGTATCAATATGAGATAAGGAACTCTGGTCCGGAAATGACTGAGTCGAAAGTTACAAGCAAAAATAGTTGTGTGGAAATGAAATAATTTTATTCCTCTGTACACCTTATTTATGTGTAATTATCTGTATATCTTACACATACTGTATTCATCTGATGTTGTTTACGTTGTCTACTTACAGTATTCCATTCAGTGTGGTGTCTAAGGGATGGGGACAGGAAACTACACTAAAGCAATGCAGATAGCGTAATGTGTAACGGACATGGTCGGTCCTGATATGCACGTCTGTAAACAGCAGTTTATGTGTACAAGTTGCAGTGTCCAGTCGATTAGTACTAGTGAAATGGAAGAGTACACGAGAACGGAATATGCAGATATGATTTTCGAATAGGGATGAGCCAATGGGAATAGTAGACAAGATCACAGATTGTATCCTGCAAGTACGCACGTAGGAGACATCCGACCCATACGTGGTGTCAAATTACAATTCCGTTTCCACAGAACTATTTTTGGTTATGACTTTCGACTCAGTCATTTCCGGACCAGGGTTTCTTATCTCAAATTGATACATGTGCCCTTCCCCATCATCCCTGAAAGTTTGTAACACTAGCTCGGAAACACCCTGTATAAAAATCCCTTGCGCCACAATTTACATTATTCTTAACTGATATTCACTTATATGCATCCTTATATACATTAGATCAACACTTATTATAGGTTTTTGCTGGAAAATTAATCAGTAAATTACTAGATTTTTTTATTATAAAAGAATAAAAATAAAATTATTAATAATCATAAAAAATTTCTAGTAATTTACAGATTCACTGTACAGAAAAATCCAATAGTAATGTTTGTTCCAATGTACATAAAGAAAAATAAGTGAATATCAGTTAAAAATAATGGAAATTGTGACGCAAGGGACTTCTTATATTAAAGCGATACAATATTTTATTAAGATATTAATACAATACAAACTATAATATGTTAATAAACCATTATTTACACTTGAAATTATCACTTATTTCTCGATCCCTCCAAGCGGGACACGGTGTATTATAAGGAGGTGTCATTATTTAATGAATGGCGAAAAACAAAGGCGATGAAACGGTTGTGTAGCCCGTTAAGTGTAAATAAAAGGTGCTAGCCCGTTAAGTAAGAGGGGAGACTGTTGTACCTTTAAACATTTTTCACATTTCACTTTTTTTAATTTTGGGAAATGAAATTTTTTAAATGAAAAAATGCTTGAAATAGTTATTGAAGATTCCTTTACTATTTCCTGTATGTATTTTCCTGCTTTACAGATCTATTAAGGATGGAAAAAATAAAATGAAGGGATATGTAATGTGTTCAAAGGTACAACACGTTCATGTACCTTGGAACATACCCTCTTGTAAGTTGGAACACATGGAATATAGGTGAGAATATAGCTGGAAAAACTGACAATTATATTTAAAATGTATTTGTGCGAGATCTTGCGTATTTGCTTTGTTTCCGCACAAAACCAATCCGCGGAAAGTCTAAAATTCCACATTCAGTATTCCCAACCTAACACACACAACAATTTCCCTCTTCTTACCGCTTAAGTGACATATTGATGTTACTGCTTTAGGCTTCTAACATATTATTTTTAGAGACGTTCAATATAGTAATAATTATAAATTGGAAACTTACCACTGCAATTTCACCTAAATTGCACTGTTAATTATTGTTTTTAAATATTTGCAAAAATTAAGTAAACTCTACAACTCCACTAAAGTTACTGCATTCGTGATGCAAGTAACATTAAGGAAGCCGTGAAAAAATCAACAAGATTCCAGATGCCGATGTTATTACTGCAATATGTTATATAAATAATATTGTTAAAATATTAAAATGAAAAAATAAATTATTACATAACCCTACCGCTTGTTTTAAGTTCGCATTTATAGACTGGGGGGGGGGGGGAAGACAGACGTATATCACGGCCTGCTGGAGTATAGTAAACACAGAACAATTTAAAGCAACAATGTTGAAGATAGATATTTTTGTTTTGCAAATTTGCCGTCACTGAACAGAAACCAAGATGGAGATTTCATTGCAACTAATTAGTATTTCCTCTTTCAGGTATGTAATAAACGATCTTCGCACAAAATAATGTACGATACACGATCGGTATGTTTTCTTTCAATTCTCGGAAATTAAAAAAGCTCAACTACGTTTCGCTTTTTCAAACTTTTCCTCGAACATGAAAACTTCAACATACCGCTCTTGTAACGCATACTACTATTACGATTCAAAATATCGAATTTATTTTCACGATTGAGTGCAATAAAAAGCATGCCAATACGTAGAAAGATAGGCAAATATTCCTTCTTGCCGAGTGTACCGAAAGCTTGATCATAATACGAGAATTGTAACTAAAAATGATACCAAGGTATAGAGAGATGTAAATAAGCGGTATGTCAATAATTGTAACATACAAGTACATAATGGTAATGTAAGAAACGAACGTCACAGAAATTTTATTTATGACATTCATAAAGCTAAAACAAATTATCTTCTCTTTGCAGGCGACCAGCTAATTATGGCAAAATTAATATTCATGTGCACGTGACGACGCTGTTTTGATCCACACACACACACACACACAGCATAGTGTGCTTCTGGACACACTCCGAAGTTCCCCTGTACTTCCCATTTGTTATTCATGTCGCGCGGTCACGCTTTGAGTATGGCTGTGTACACATCAAATTGAGTTTCCGTTGACATGATTCGCCAATGTCAATTAACATGCTTTTTTTTCCCTTCATCAACAACAAAAAACTTGTCTTCGCTAATTCAATACAAACTCAAACTGATTAACAACTTGTTCATGTCAGTACTGCATATTGATAGGGGTATGGCTTATGTAACAGTTCGAGTCGCTTCTTAGATCTGCTATCAGTTTGTACGTGTATCTGAGGGCTTTTCATAACTCTACTAGATTTTACCTTGGCTTATTTGGGTTTGGGGATTCTAGACCTCGAATAAACGGATAGAAATATTACAATTGAAGAGCTGAATTGACAAACATCTCAAGTCCAATATTTGCCGAATTTGACTTTTTACCCGACATACTATGTTATGTTTTGCATAGACTACCATGCTGTGAAAAAGAATATCCCATATCCGACTCAAAGCCTGTGTTTTAAAATCATACAAATATTTGATCAATACTTTATGGCAGCATTGCTCAAACTATGGTCCGCGGACCACCTGTGGTCCTCGAGTTCTGCTCTTATGGTCCTTCAAAAAAGACAGAAGAAAAAATAAAATTCAAACGAATTGCGTATCACACTATAGCTTAAATTCTCAGGATCGATTTCTAAAACACGGACGAAATCGTGGCTCCAAACCTCGGCTTTTGAACCGGGATCGAGGTCTAAATCCTTATGTAATTTCTAAAACGAAGTCGTGACGCGGCTTGAGAAGAAACTGAGGTTCGTGGGTTTTATATATGGCAACGCAGCTCAGAATCAATTTTTATTCCTGTAAACAGTCGAGAGTCCGTATCGGTCAGTTTCTATCTGATGCTTTTCCAATTCACTGTGGGCTAAAGCAGGGAGATGCACTATAACCTTTACTTTTTAACTTCGCTCTAGAATATGTCATTAGGAAAGTTCAGGATAACACAGAGGGTTTGGAATTGAACGGGTTACATCAGCTTCTTGTCTATGCAGATGACGTGAATATGTTAGGAGAAAATCCACAAACGATTAGGGAAAACACGGAAATTTTACTTGAAGCAAGTAAAGCGATCGGTTTGGAAGTAAATCCCGAAAAGACAAAGTATATGATTATGTCTCGTGACCAGAATATTGTACGGAATGGAAATATAAAAATTGGAGATTTATCCTTCGAAGAGGTGGAAAAATTCAAATATCTTGGAGCAACAGTAACAAATATAAATGACACTCGGGAGGAAATTAAACGCAGAATAAATATGGGAAATGCATGTTATTATTCGGTTGAGAAGCTCTTATCATCCAGTCTGCTGTCCAAAAATCTGAAAGTTAGAATTTATAAAACAGTTATATTACCGGTTCTTTTGTACGGTTGTGAAACTTGGACTCTCACTCTGAGAGAGGAACATAGGTTAAGGGTGTTTGAGAATAAGGTGCTTAGGAAAATATTTGGGGCTAAGAGGGATGAAGTTACAGGCGAATGGAGAAAGTTACACAACACAGAACTGCACGCATTGTATTCTTCACCTAACATAATTAGGAACTTAAAATCCAGACGTTTGAGATGGGCAGGGCATGTAGCACGTATGGGCGAATCCAGAAATGCATATAGAGTGTTAGTTGGGAGACCGGAGGGAAAAAGACCTTTAGGGAGGCCGAGACGTAGATGGGAGGATAATATTAAAATGGATTTGAGGGAGGTGGGATATGATGATAGAGACTTGATTAATCTTGCACTGGATAGGGACCGATGGCGGGCTTATGTGAGGGCGGCAATGAACCTCCGGGTTCCTTAAAATACATTTGTAAGAAAGTAAACAGTCGATATTAGAAAGAAATGAACATCGGGATTAATATTTTTATTTAATAGCAGTGTCACGTTCTTTTGTTCTCAGCTAAGGTATTGTTATATTTAGGGAATATACGTGCGTTTAAAATACTAGCATTACTTAGTATTTAATAGGGAACGGGTGTTTAGGTACCAGAATGATATTACCCAAACAATTAGCACAAGTCGAGCGTTTATGTTGTAGTTTATCGTTTGTTCATAACTACTACCAACATTAACAACCTGAAAACCCGGTTCTGAGGAATTAATAACCTAAATATTAACTGGATTAAAATTTCAATTGAAACTAAAATGTAGTATGGTTCTGTTTTCACATATAAGAGGCTAGTACTACGTGGAAAGCCCCAGTAGCATAAAACTTAAAAATAAGAAGACAAAATCACGTTTGCTTCATATTCTTGTAGGCCCGCAACATTTTCGAGTATTAAACGAAATGTCCAAAACTGCTGTAAAGACTAAGAATTAATATATATCGTCCTATAGGCATAAAGATATAATTAATATAAAATATTACATCTTACTTCCCTGAAAGCAACAAGAAGATGTAAAAAAATTGTCACCCTGTCGCCTCTTGCATTTCGTTGCAGATTATTATTTAGCATTCTTGCTAAATTTTGCGTTGATTTCTTCGAAAATCAAAATATTCGCCAGAAATTATCGTCGTTATATAGTTACAAAGGATTATTCCTGTCTCTCATCACTCTAATCCGGAGATTTACGGGAGAGTCGGGTAGTATCGGACATCGGGTAATATCGGACAGTGAGTTTCTTTCATCTACCACACGATGATAGTATCTGATTGACATGGTTACGTTTCTGTGATGTCGTATAGAGAAACGTAACCATGTCATTCAGGTACTACCATATGGTGGTAGATGAAAGAAACGCAATGTCCGATACTACCCGACTCTCCCCTAATACTGGTAGACACAAATTTTCCTTTGATAATCATCCAGCTGATCTACTACCTCCATCTTGTATACATGAAGCCGCGGTTTTAAACCTACCCCAGCCGTGGTCTCTGCTTCAGACCATGGTTTCGAGCCGTGGCTCAGAAAAATGAAAGAGACCTCGTTTTATAAATCCAAACGCGGTTTAAAGCCATGGTCGTGGTCTAGACCTCGTTTTAGAAATCGACCCTCAGAGTTTGAAAAGGACACATGGCAATCGCCTTTCACTCTTTCTCCCAGTACTGATATTTTATGAAATTTCTTTTCCTACCCGTCTACCCACTTCCCACTCTACTCTCAGTAACAAAAGAGGGATCTAAAGCACTATGAACGTGATGTTTCTCGCCATCTTCTCCTGCATATCTGGCACCGAGCCTGTAACCCAGTCAGGGATCACCCGAATTCATAACAGACCAAAGTAACAGAGGAACCTTATCATGTATTGATGACCTTCTTAATAGTTTTGCCGACACCCAATATGCACATTGAAATGGGCACGTACAGTACGTCGTACACCAATAATAGAACGTGACAAATTGCATCTTTAGGCCTACTTGTTGAAAATCGGGCATGTTTCTGCATTAATTTTTTTATTTGTTTTTTTTTTTTCAGATGACCACATATGAAATTTTAGATTCCGCCTATTTTAAAATCCACACTGCGTGTTTAATCTCTAAGTGGCATTTCAATTTCGCGGGTTTCATACACTCGTTTAAAGCACTTCGTAACAAACAACGCACAGAGGTTTTGGTTCACTCTCATTGCCACACCAAGTAAATCCAAGTTGCAAATAACTCCTGTCATATTTACGAATGTATTTTTTCTTTGAATAGCTACCACTAGGATTAGATATTTCTTTAATGACACTAGAAATAATATATTTCTTCACACACAGCTTCTGAACTATTAGCACTGCCTAAATGAAGTGTATCATCATGTTCCTTTCTTTTCAAAGATCCGGATCGAAGCCAGTTTTCCATTATTTATAATGGGCACTATTTAACAGAGTCTTGGACAACTACTAGCGTAAGAAGGATTTCAAACAACTAACTGCTAACAGGCAAGCGATGGTCAACAATGCACAGAATTTGTTATGAGTTACTTGTGATTGGCTACAAAAATATAATTACGAAAGTATTATCTTCTTCTTCTTCCTAAACACGGTTTAGGACTTTGCGATTTGTTTCGAGGCTAATTAAGTGTTTTCAGTCAAATTGGTCACTCCATCTTCTCACCGGTCTCCCAACGTCTCGGCCTACAAATGGTCTGTAAAAAAAAAGCTTGCCGTGGAAGTCTTGAAGGACTCATTCTTAATACATGTTCTTTCCATTGCTTCTGATATCTTTGTATCTCTTCCACCATGTCCTCCTGTTGTAGATGGTTTCTAATATCTTTATTACGTAGTCTATCTCTTCGGATAACTCCCAGTGTTGATCTCAGGAACCTCATATGTGCTGCTTCTATTCTTGATTTATCTTTAGCTCTTAAGACCCAAGTTTCACTTGCGAATTTTAGGGCTTGTTTTGAAGTAATATTATATATTCTTAGTTTAATTTCTTTTCTCATACCTTTCCCAAAATGTCTCTTTATACAACCATTTAATTTATTATATTTTTGTAAATTCTCTTCTATATCTGTTTGTGCGCTCATAGTTGAGATTTTAGTACCCAAGTATGTAAAATTTGAGACCTGTACTATAACTTCCTGATTTACGACTATTTTTATTCGTTTTTGTATTTTTCCTTTGAGGGCCATTGATATAGTTTTTGTATTAGATATAGTCATGCTGAAATCTTTTGCTATTTTATTCAAATTATTAACCGCTCTTTGTAGTTCTTCTTCGTTTTCCGCTAATATCACCTGATCATCTGCGAAGCATATCGTGTCGATATTTCTTTGATTTAATAGGATACCTTTTGGTTCCCTCTTCCTCCACTCTTCTATTATTTTGTTCAGATATAGATGAAATAATATTGGCGATAGTCCACATCCTTGTCTCAATCCTATATTGACATCAACACGAAAGTATTATAATTACTTAATTTTATTTTAAGATATAAGTATACTGGTATTAAAATATGCTACAAAAATTATCAATTTGCTTTCGAAGGGAACAAGAGTAAGGTGGTCCGCGGAACTGTTCTGACTTAAAAAATGGTCCCCACTTCAGAAAAGTTTGAGAAACGCTGCTCTATGGTAAGCCTATACAGGATGGAAGTGAAATAGTCATGCAGATTTCCAGAGCGAATAGCTCATGTTATATGTACCAAAAACTATAATATCATACAAGTATTGGTGGAAAGTTCATAATTTTTTTTTCCAAATGTTTAACAATCTCTTACTGGGTAACTATTGCGAGTAGGATCGTGATTTTTGTCCATATCGATAGGAAATCTAATAAAGAATAATTTACCCCTCTGGCATATTTCAACAGGGTGAACGGTTTTCATATAAATTTACTTTTATAAACCCCTAAATTCAAGCCATTGCACGAAGCGAGCGAGTGGTAACGTCTCTGCAGAATGGAGCTTATGTACGGAGACTCACAGAGTTCGTTGACCTCTTACATCTGTATCACGAATAGAGTGTATTAGCGACGATGTTGCCGGACTGCTGAAACTTCAAACTTAATTTTCTAGTTAACCGAGCATTTAATCACAAAACGTAATATAGGTTTTCTATTAATTTACGTGTACCATATCCCCTCTTTCAACCTGCAAGGTTATTTCATTTCCATCCGTAGAAAAGGTCTTCAATGGATTTGAGATGTTTGCCAGTTCAGGTCTTCAATTCTCTCGTGACGTTGGGTGAACACGACCCTCCTCTTATAACGGAAGGTATATCATCGTGGAAGTTCGTCAGTTTGCCGTATTGGGGCCGAATGTTTTAAGCTGTGTTGCGATGGGAATGATGGAAAAAAAAATGGTTATAAGTGTTGCCAATCTGAGAATTTTAAACAGATATTATAAATAAGTCTCATCCATTATTTACACAATTTCCTAGTTGTACTACATTATTATTATTACTACTAGCTCTGATTCCGCAAAACTAGAAAATATTCAAAGGAAATTTATTTCATTATGTTCGTACAGATTCCTGCCTAATAACTCCGGGTATAACTATGATAAAAAATGCGAGCACTTTAAATGTCGAAGCCTGTATGCCAGACGTCATGATCTCGATTACTTATTCTTATGTAAGGTCCTTAAAGGTGACATTAATTGTCAATCTTTCTTAAACAGTATCAGCCTTCGTATTCCTATGAAGGACATGAGACATCACAAACTCTTCTACATTAGAAATTCTAAATCTTCCTCGCCGGTCTCCAGATGTATTAAACATGCTAACTTACATGTAGGCGATTTCGATCCATCCAATGTATAGAAGTATTAAAATATGGCAATGTCTTTGCTAATATTTGCATAATCCTTATATACAAATTGGTAGTAAGAATCAACTCCTTTTCCTAATATTTTATAGTATTAATTCTTGTAAATTAATTATTGTAATCTATGTTCTTTATTTTGTTGGTAACTCAAGTATTTAATTTGTACCATAGCTGTTCATTTTAATGTATTAATTGTGTCACTCTGCTAGAATTTTTATTGGCCAATGGCTATTGTCCAGCACATAAATATCAATAAATAAATAATAATAATAATAATAATAATAATAATAATAATAATAATAATAATAATTATTATTATTATTAGAGTATAAACTCGTATTTTTGTATAGTCCATTAAGAATTCTAGTCGGAGACAAAGTAACCATATTACCCCCTATTGTTCAGTGCATCTAGTTTTAGGCAATATCATCGCTCGAGAGTTTCTCTTATTGCATACATTTGGGGATTTTTTTCGTAAAGTTTTTGCTATCTGTCCTGTCGTGAAAACATAACATAGGAGAGTAAGAAAGGAAGTTGTAATGAGTACATAGATTTCGTTGCTAAGGTTGAATATGTAAGTAGCACAAGCAGAGATTATTCATTCGACATTGCAAGTGGATAACGTAATTTTCTCTAAGCTAACAGAATTCACGATGACAACTTCACCAGCAATATCTAAGTTATTTTGAACTCTTTCTGCTTAAAGTTATCTTGCAGCAATTTTAGATTTATATTTCACGTGAGAAATGTATTCATCGGAGCACCTGATTCAATTTATCAACTTCATCAACCAAGCGGGGGAAAAAATTGACATTTGATTGAGAGCAGTCACGAAAGAAACAAGTAACAAGGGACAGGGTAAGAGGCATAAGCACCAGCCTAATATAGTATTAACCCTTAAATTGGCAAAACTTCTTTTTCACACTAGTTTATTAAACCTTGTCGGACTGTAAAGAAAACAACTATCGCAATGTACATATTTTATGTCGTACAATATTATAGTACTGTGAAATTTTAATTTTCCCACCAATGTTTTTCTATTGCTCTATTAAAATCATAGCATATCTATATATCGTCATCTGAATGCAAGAACTAGGTAACTCGAAATTTGCGTTTTTTAGTTATCTCTGTTATAGCATAGTAAAAATCGCACAAAATGTATTCCAGGATCTAGGTAACTGATCGAACAATACCAGCGACATCTATTTTACAATGTAACAAATAGGTAAAAGAAAACGAGACATATTCCTTAGTGCAATAAGTAAGTAAATAGGCATTATCTCAAAATAGGAAAAATCATGTTACCTAGTTCTTGCATTCAGGTGACGATATATAATTTGAACTGGTAATGGAAATTACGGGAAAACGGCTGAACGAATTTTAATGAGAGACCCCTCATTTTCATGCCTGGCATCTAAAGTTTTTCGGAAAAATAGTAGTTTTCAGTGAAATGTCAATTTTCCTACATAATTTTCATATTTTCCAAAATCCATCTGTTGTCAGTTTTGAGAACTAATTTTATTGAATCACGGCCGATTTGATTGAATTTCAGAACAAAACACACACTACAATAAACAATAGGCTATTATACGAAGGCCATGACCTGCAGGATTGCCGACATATTTAGAGCTCAATTCAATTTGTTATTACAAACTGATTCTGCAGTGTAGGCCTATAATTTTCTGAGTACAGCTGTGTATTGGATATTCAAATCTACGAAACTTGAGGTGGTTTGATGACATTATTACCATTAGAAATTAAATATTATTATAGTTAATATCATGGTGCGTCTATTTTTCATTAATTGTACATAATATTGATGCTATATTGATGACATGAAAATGAAACGTTTTGAGGTTCTGTAACTAATGTAGAGAATATCTTAATTAGATCTTCATTTCTGTAATTTACCGAGTGACTGCTATATATAACTACAAAACTTAAGTAAGATAATAATATTGTTATTAAAAATCAAATATTTTTATACTTATTAACCCAGTGGGGTTGGGTCTTTTTCATATACTTAATGGCGGTGTAGTGTAGATATTGATATGACTGTGTCATTGTTTTCAGTATTGGCTCGAGAGAGCGCAAAAATTACAGTTCCTAAGAAAAGATAAAAAGGTATTACTTACTGATAAAATAAGAGGCCTAGAAAATTTTGTAGTCTCCAGATCATTTCAGCAAGATCTCTTAGTAGGATAAAATGATTTTACGCTCTACATTTCAAGTTCTACATGCAGCAGCTATACGAAAATGCTACTGTTCGAAAGCTTAGCAAACCTGACATTTTTAACTTTTGCCTACAATCCACAATGACCTGAAATAGCTACTGCTATCGTCCTGACATTGATACTTGCGTTTTCGCGTTGAAGAGAAAGTATTTGGCCTAAAAAAATCCATTCAGAGGGAGTATGTTTCATTATTATAGAAGCAAATAACTATCAAAAAGACAAGTATTCTGCATTGAAAATAAATCTGAAAAAATTTTATTTGAACGTCTAACGAACTTAGTTTGCAGCAGCATTTTCTGCACAAGCCACTAGTAGCCTATTAACCTGTTGTATCCTATAGGATACATTGTCAATTTAAGGGTTAAAGACATCGGAAGTGAAATCTATACTAATAATAAATCTGTAGCCAAAATTTTTCTGGTAATTTTTGATTTTCCAAAAATAATTGGTGTTAACATGTATAATTAGGGGAGAGTCGGGTAGTATCGGACATCGGGTAATATCGGACAGTGAGTTTCTTTCATCTACCACACGATGATAGTACCTGATTGACATGGTTACGTTTCTGTGATGTCGCATAGAGAAACGTAACCTGTCATTCAGGTACTACCATATAGTGGTAGATGAAAGAAACGCACTGTCCGATACTACCCGATGTCCGATACTACCCGACTCTCCCTAATCACCCTGAGACCGAAAATAGCTTTTTGAAATTTTTGTTTGTATGTCTGTCTGTCTGTCTGTCTGGATGTTTGTTACCTTTTCACGCGATAATGGCTGAATCGATTTATATGAAAATTGGAATATAAATTAATTTCGTTGTAACTTAGATTATAGGCTATCTGTCATTCAAAATACTGTTTTAAAAGGGGGGTTATAAGGGGGCCTGAATTAAATAAATCGAAATATCTCGCTTATTGATTTTTATGAAAAATATTGCATAACAAAAGTTTCTTTAAAAATGATTTCCGGTAAAATTTATTCCATGCAAAATTTTGATAGGACTGATATTACTATGATGTACCGAAGTACATGATACTTCCGTGCAGGAATTCTACATTACCATATGGCGAGATATCTGTTTTAAAATAACAATGCTTTTTATATCATGGCCAGGTCCAAATAAAATACGAGTAATAAAGATAAACAAATGACTCTGCATTTATTTAAGGCGGCCTTGGAGTCCTTGCACAACAATTGGATTAGTATACGGATGACATGATGTGTGTTTATAATCTATACTAATAGTAAATCTGTAGCCGAAATTTTTCTGGTAATTTTCGATTTTCCAAAAAATAATTGGTCCTAACATATATAATTAACCACCATGAAACCGAACATAACTTTTTTGAAATTTTGTTTGTATGTCTGTCTGTATAAAGTATACACATTAAATCTAAATGATGTCAATCTTCATTAAACTATGGTCCGATGTAATAAAAATTAAGAAACATGTTAAAGGAATTGTCATTGCACCAAATGAATGCTCTCTGGACCAAAATGATCGCATTTTAATCTATACTAATAATAAATCTGTAGCCGAAATTTTTCTGGTAATTTTCGATTTTCCAAAAATAATTGGTCCTAACATATACAATTAACCACCCAGAAACCGAAAATCGCTTTTTTGAAATTTTTGTTTGTATGTCTGTCTGTCTGTATGTTTGTTACCTTTTCACGCGATAATGGCTGAACGGATTTCGATGAAAATTGGAATATAAATTAAGTTCGTTGTAACTTAGATTTTAGGCTATATGGCATTCAAAATACATTATTTAAAAGGGGTGTTATAAGGGAGCCTGAATTAAATAAATCGAAATATCTCGCTTATTATTGATTTTTGTGAAAAATGTTTCATAACAAAAGTTTCTTTAAAAATAATTTCCGATAAGTTTTATTCCATGCAAAATTTTGATAGGACTGATATTTAATGAGATAAATGAGTTTTAAAATTAAAATAACTGCCATCTAAGGCCGTGTAATGAATTAAAAAACAAATGACTTCGTCTATAAGGGGCCTTGGACAGCAACAATCGAAAGCTATGAAAGATAGCCTACAGATAATGTTTCTGTGTTTGTATGAAGTAATATCAGAAGCTAAATTAACCGATTTGTATAATTAATTATTAATTCACCATTAGAAAGTGTAGTTTCTCTAGATGGACATAATGCTATAATGTTATTACAGTAACTTCTGAGTGAATCGAGGACAGGTAAGATTAAAATAGCTTCTTATGCACAGAAAACTTGATAGGCTATTCTGTACATTCGTTTCCTGTATTTCCTAAAATAATTTTTTATGACCAAATGAGTGGTCTCTGTATCAAAATGATCGCATTTTAATTATGCAAATACAATTTAAATTAAGTAACATAATAAACGATTTATCCTTATATCAAACACGAATGTTCCCTGGATCAAACGTCCTATTTTAATTATGTAATTACTTTATATTTATTTCTAACGGGTGCAGCGGAGCGCACGGGTACGGCTAGTTTTGAATATGAAAGATTACGTGCTTATGATACATATAAATTACAGATAAGTATATATATTATTTTATATATTATTTTAATGTACCGAAGTACATATGATATTTCCACGCAGATATTCTGCGTCAACATACGATGAAAGAGTAATGGAACGGAGAAAAATTCTCTCCGGCGCCGGGATTTGAACCCGGGTTTTCAGCTCTACGTGCTGACGCTTTATCCACTAAGCCACACCGGATTCCACCCCGGCGTCGGAAGAATCGTCTCAGTTTTAAGTTCCAACTCTTGGGTTCCCTCTAGTGGCCGCCCTCTGCACTACGTCATAGATATCTATGAAACTAGGACCGAAGTCCACACATGTGCTGAGGTGCACTCATAATGAGTGACTATTTGGCCGGGATCCGACGGAATAAGCGCCGTCTTAAATCACGAAGTGATTTACGCATATCATATATATTATTTTAATGTACCGAAGTACATATGATATTTCCATGCAGATATTCTGCGTCAACATACGATGAAAGAGTAATGGAACGGAGAAAAATTCTCTCCGGCGCCGGGATTTGAACCCGGGTTTTCAGCTCTATGTGCTGACGCTTTATCCACTAAGCCACACCGGATTCCACCCGGCGTCGGAAGAATCTTCTCAGTTTTAAGTTCCAACTTTTGGGTTCCCTGTAGTGGCCGCCCTCTGCACTACGTCATAGATATCTATGAATCTAGGACCGAAGTCCACACATGTGCTGAGGTGCACTCGTAATGAGTGACTATTTGGCCGGGATCTATGACGTAGTGCAGAGGGCGGCCACTTGAGGGAACCCAAGAGTTGGAACTTAAAACTGAGACGATTCTTCCGACGCCGGGGTGGAATCCGGTGTGGCTTACTGGATAAAGAGTCAGCAAGTAGAGCTGAAAACCCGGGTTCAAATCCCGGCGCCGGAGAGAATTTTTCTCCGTTCCATTACTCTTTCATCGTATACAGATAAGTAACAAATAATTATAAACAAACTACATTATCGACATTTAATGCAGTATGTTATAGTGCTGACTGGAAGAACTAAGCGAGATTATAACCGGAAGGTGAAGAAATGGTAGAACAATTACCTAAAAACCGCATTCCTCACCACGAATCCAACAGTATGTATGGGAGACCGACCTCGGCTTCTGTGGTTAGAAGCAGTCAAATTAATACAGGAACTAGGACTTCGCTTATTTCAGTTAAAATAAAGTCTGGTCAAACTAGACAACCCCCAGACTGTACTGTGTTTGATTACTATGAAGGACCCCAACATTTGCCGTGGCAACACACTCCTGGTCATCACTCAGTACATTTCCTAGCAACGTGGAAGTCAAGCCTCAGCAATTATTTGGCACTAATCAGACTCGAGTTGAGAAACTTTGCAACAATGTGAACTCGGTTCCTTTGGCAGGATGAGGTGGTCTTTTGGCTGACGAGTACATGGCCCATAGTGACATTCACTTTATTACTTTCACATTATGTAAAGTGTTGTGGAACTTCAGCAGCGTCTGCTTTCCAATCCTGCTTCTGTGAGTTCTTCTAATGATTCCAATTATTTGCAATAAAAATTCTCTCTCATGGCCGAGTGGTTAGCTTATTTGCCTTTCACCTTGACGACCCGGTTCAATCCCAGTCTGCATTATAAAGAAAGGTATTTGTGACGTAAAAAGCGGACATGAGGGGATTTTTCTTGGAGTTCTTGCGTTTCCCTTCACCATTATCATCATCATTCCATCATTTATTTATTTAGCTAGCTAGCTAGTAGGCAAAGTGTGTACAAATTAAAATTATAAAACAAAAATGTTTCTAGCCACTACCGTAAGAGCCAGGCTCGTGTACGGTGTGGTCTTACAATTTACAAAGGCAGTTTACTAAATACAGTAAGTAACTTAATTCAAACCAATAAATAACACACAAGAGCAAAAAAAGAAGAAAGAGAAAAAAAAAAGAGAAAAAACACATTTAATATATATTGACAATCAGACAGAAGCCAGTGATATTCAATAAAAACATGAATATAGTCGACAGAAACAAAAAGGTAAAAAATACACACATTTGTTAATATTATATATCATGAATGATTTTATAAATTTCTTTCTTAAAAGATTCAATTTTAAAATATTTCGAATTTGGAAAATAGTTTGTAATTTTATTATAAAGTCTTGGGCCGAAACTAGCACCATGTTTAAGTGCTACACTTGTATGACATTTAGGCTCAATCAATGGGATAGTAGACTTTTGTCTTCGAGTACGATATTCATGTCGATTAGATGTATGTTTTATTTCATTTCTGTGGTACCGTAGTAAGTTAGTAAACTACATCCATAAATTTCTTCAATAGTTAATATTTTAAAATATGTATAAATTAAATTTGTTGGGTAATCCATATTTTTGGTTATACAAATTTTTATTTATCTTCTGTGTAATAAAATTAATGGATTAAGTACAGGCAGTGGCGGTGCTTCAATAAGAGCACAAGAGCACGTGAACATCTTGTTTCCATTAATGCACGACTAGTTTTATTATTTCATACCGTATTGACGTAGTGGGGATGTATAATATCAGAATCGAGTATTTTAAACTTCTTATGTAAACTTGGCAACATCCGTTCACGTACAAGCCGTGCTCTTTTCGAGATGGTTACAGGAATTTCACGCATGCGCGGGAGAAAATTGTCTTTAGCTGGCCGCTTATGACTCGTCAAGAGCACAAAGCGTTAAGTGAACATGATGAGTATCTATCCTACAGATGTCAGGTGCATCGGTGCCTATCGTTCACGTGCTATATCTCGAGGAGGAAATTTAAAATCCTGTAGATGTCAGCATCTGACTGTAGGAACGTTTACTTTACGTAGATGTGTGTACAGTGCTGCTACGAGAGTGTAGATTGTGAATTACTATACTTCAGTGTCGGCATAATAGCATAGTTTGACTTTCAAACACGTGCTGGCTGACTATGGTGGTGATATGAATTTAAGTATCTGTATGGTAGTGTATAATATATAAGAATAATATTTACTGGCATGTATTTATAGCAATCAATCTATGCGAATGGGATTACAGTACTGGTATAGGCTATAGTGTATCAGTGTGTTGTGAATCAAAATATATTACTGAACACACGCGTTTGTAAATAACGGGACTGTGGAATGTATTCATTATTAACAAACGTAAACAATGAACTCTGTTCAATGAAATTTGGAACAGTAAAGAACTGGGTAAACTAGCTTACCAGGAAAAATTGGAAATAGAAAGACTGAGTTTCATTATTATTATTATTATTATTATTATTATTATTATTATTATTATTATTATTATTAATCTTATTATTATTATTATTATTATTATTATTATTATTATTATTATTATTATTATTATTATTATGTCGTTTTGAATTTATATACGGTTTTTTTCGATAGTGAAACATTAGAATGATGACATTTCATATTAGACTAAACGTACAATTTCAAATTCTCTTCGATTTTGGAACCACAGACTTGTGAACACACATAATATTTTATCACGAGCCGCCACTGAGTACAGGTGATGCTACTTCACCCCAATTTATTATACCATATTGTATTAATGATTGTACTAAAGCTAAAAATATTATTCTCAATGCCTCCTTAGTGATAAAATTTCGAAGTGTTATGAATTTATAAATTATTTTTCTTATACTTATACACATAAAATCAATTTGTTTATCCCAACGTAAATTCTAAGCTATAATAATTCCTAAATAACCACCCTCACTCTTTGAGGTCTCGAGCAAGGCCACCAGAACAAATAAAAATATCTGAAAGTTGTACATAATGTAGCCTACTTAATAGAGGCTATTAAAATAAGAATGACATAAACACTACTTACATATTACGCAAGAAGTTTGACTAGCATTAAAACATTTATAACTTTAATAATACTTACAAAAGGTTTTCAAAGAACCCGGAGGTTCATTGCCTCCCTCACGCATTCGTCCGTCATCGGTCCCTATCCTGAGCAAGGTTAATCCAGTCCCTACCATCATAACCAATCTCCCTCAAATCCATTTTAATATTATTCTACAACCTACGTATCGGCCTCCCCAAAGGTTTTTTTCCCCTCAGGTCTCAATTAAATAGCATGAAATCCGTCTGAACTTGAAGCTCGTTCACCATAAAATTAATACCTGAATTTTAGAAAAAGAATGTTTACTTCGGAATATGTATGATAAGTCTTTCTTGTGTTAAATTTTAACGTACCTTGTTAACATGTTTCGACCTATTTTGGGTCATCTTCAGAACTGGTCGTGGTTGGTCTTGGCGCCTCTTGTTTCCTGTTTGGGTGCGTTCGTAGTGTAGAGTCAAAGAGTGTATGTGTTTTGAAATTGAGTTGTGTGTTGAGAATATAGTTGGGGTGTGTTTTCGTGTGTCTGTATATTTCATACTGTTCTAGTGTGTTCAGGTTCTGGCTTTTTGGTTGGATGTGTAGTATTTCCATGTCTGTGTTGATGTCTCTGTAGGTGTGGTTGGCATTTGTGATGTATTCTACATATGTGGAAGTGTTTTGTAATTTTGTTATGGCTGTGATGTGTTCTTTGTAACGTGCCTGTCTGTCCTATGTAGAAGTTGTTGCAGGTGTTACATTTGAGTTTGTATACGCCTGTGTGGTTGTATTTGTTTGTTTGTGTTGTTTGTGTGTTGAGATGTTTATGTAGAGTGTTATTTGTGCTGTATGCGATGTTGTAGTTTAATTTCTTGAATGAGGTTGCAATTTTATACGTGTTTCTGTTTTCGTATGTTAGTGTGATGTATTTTTTGTGTT
This sequence comes from Periplaneta americana, assembly GCA_025594305.2. Lineage (NCBI taxonomy): Eukaryota > Metazoa > Arthropoda > Insecta > Blattodea > Blattidae > Periplaneta > Periplaneta americana. The sequence goes on along the minus strand of JAJSOF020000013.1, from coordinate 142,311,929 downwards.
CTTGTGTTTGTGTTGTATTGTTCTGTTTTTTGTGGTTTTGTTTTGTCTTATGTATTATGTTGTCTATTATGTTGGGGTTGTATCCGTTGTCTTGTGCTATGTATTTTATTGTGTTTAGTTCTTCGTTGTAATCCTGTTGGTTCATTGGTATGTTGAGTAGTCTGTGTACCATTGTTCGGAATGCAGCTTGTTTGTGTTGTGTGGGGTGGCTGGATGTGTTGTGTATGTGTGTTGTGGTTGTTGTGGGTTTTCTGTATACTTTGAATGTGTGTTTTTGTCTACTTTTGTTATTGTGATGTCTAGAAAATTTATGGATTTGTTGTTTTCAGTTTCTAATGTGTAGTGTAGCTTTGGGTGTATTTTGTTTATGTGTTGATGTAGGTTTTGGATCCGTCTAGAACAATATGAAATATACAGACACACGAAAACACACCCCAACGATATTCTCAACACACAACTCAATTTCAAAACACACACTCTTTTACTCTACACTACAAACGCACCCACACATGAAACAAGAGGCGCCAACACCAACAACGACCAGTTCTGAAGATGACCCAAAATAGGTCGAAACATGTTAACAAGATTCGTGGTGGGGAATGCGGTTTTTAGGTAGGCTAATTGTTCTACAATTTCTAATTTCTTCACCTTCTGGTTATAATCTCGCTTAGTTCTTCCAGTCAGCACTATAACATACTGCATTAAATGTCGATAATGTAGTTTGTTTATAATTATTTGTTACTTATCTGTACACGATGAAAGAGTAATGGAACGGAGAAAAATTCTCTCCGGCGCCGGGATTTGAACCCGGGTTTTCAGCTCTACGTGCTGACGCTTTATCCACTAAGCCACACCGGATTCCACCCCGGCGTCGGAAGAATTGTGTCAGTTTTAAGTTCCAACACAGGAAAGACTTATCATACGTATTCCGAAGTGTTACAGTGTTAAAAGTTGTGTAATCAAGATGTATGAAGAATGTTTAGTAAATCAGTGTATGTTTATAATAAGAAATTAATGACTCAAAGTTTAAAATAATATGTACTAGATAAAACAAATAATTAGTTCGCATATGAACTAAGGTTGAACAGCATGGCACTTAGAAAATAGGCTACGGTAAAACTCAGATCGCTCGATTCTGTCCTCTCGCTTCCCACCCCGAATGTAGACGTCATTATTCTAGCAAGTTGTAGGATGAAAATTTAATTTGTTCATACGAGGGAAAGGCTTCTTCTTCGGAGTTTCGTGAAGACAATTATAGTGCAGATATATGCGAACGGAAGCTATAAAAATTGTAAAGAAGTCTCTCTCTCGTAGATTATTACCGACGTAAAGGTTTGATTATAGTGTCGCCCACGACCAAAAATAAAAACTGGGTCATTCTTCAACTTTACTGAAGTTTACAAAAAAACTAGGTAGGTATTTACCGGCTGTACAGACTTCTCAAGTGTTACGTAATAAATAATTTGAATTTTTTAAAGTTTGCCGACATATATTTAACATGGAATGAGGTAGAATGTGATAATTACATAAGATAAGCAGGGAGAAATGCTGATATACACAATAAAGTCGACGGGTCTTTAGGTCCTAATGTAAACAATGAAATTGTGTTAATACGCCCTAACTAGGGCCTAATACTGAGAAACATTTGAGCCCACAGGTAGGACACACGTTCTTTATGGTAGATCAGCAGGTGTAAATAATAGCTTGGATCTAATACATGTGTCCTATTATGATAGAAATAATTATGTTTAAATATTATGAAATAGTTTATTTACGTTCATTTAAAACTGCTGAAAGATCAGTAATAGCATAATAGCTTTTAATGAATCTTAAACTATAACGGTATTACTATTAATAGTACATTATGCAACGAGCCTATAATGGTAGTATTTAAGACGCGAGTATGTTTATGAAACGAGCGCTTGCGCTCGTTTCATAATTTTCATATGAGCGTCTTAATTACCATTATAGGCAAGTTTCATACGACTTTTTATGCTCGACCATATTTCTAACTTGAAATTATTCATAAGTAGGCCCATTAATGTTATTCTTATCTGACTGGGGAGCGGAACTGACCTTATGGAATATCTCGTAAATTGTGAGATGTGCGCAGACGCGAAAGTATTGATTTTTTTCCGAGGAACAAATGTCATTGACCTTGATATAATCTAGAGAGTAAAATGAACATTAATCTTGATATAACCTTGAAATTGATTTAGACATTGAAAAACGAGATGACAAATTGAATTTATTTGAATATTATTTACAATTGACGCTATTTATTATAGTAACAGAACATAACCTCCTGCGAAAATATTGGATTTCCAGCCTCCGTGACGTTTCGCTAGTTGTCTTTCGATTGCATATCCGAGAATAATCGATTTTTGCGCTTTCATATTGCTACAATGGTGCTTTCTGATTGGTAGAAAACCTGAACTTTAATGAATAGGTGTACTTTATGAGGCCCATTAAAGGGCTGCTACCAGGTGTATAATTGCTACATTTCGGCATGGTCGAGCATAAAAACTTTTATACAGACGCAAAGCTTATTTTTTTTTTGGTCCTACAGAATAATCTGTTATGGTTACCGTTTAACTGTCTTGTACTTACACAGTGAATAGCTCGTTTATAAATCGTGTGTAAATTCTCTACTAATAATCACTACATATGTCGTGTATAACAATACAACTGTTACACAACTACGTCATAGTTTTGTCATTATTTTATTCGAAAAGGTAACAGAATGACTGAGATTCTCTAGTGCATCCGATAATATGCGCTAGTGTGCTGCGTTAAGTATCGATAGTACAACTGGGCCTGATCGATTACCATACTATATTTTGATCAAAGAGTACTGCTGCATCAATATTATTTTAATTATTCTGTACTCTTTGTTTTGCTCTTCTGTGGTTACAAGGCAACAATCATCATAAAATGACAATCGATACGAACAGCTGTTAGAGTGGCGGCCATTTTTTTCCGCATACAATGCTTAAACGGGGAGTTTCGTGTATATAACTACTGCAAAGCAATTCCCACGCTGCTTATACATCCATCGCTTATGCATTGCTTATTAGTTATGTTTTCTATACAAACTCTGCATAAGTCTCGTATAAAAAATTATGCACGGTTTATTAGTAAGACCGTAATAGAACAAAGGTTATAAAAAAAAAACAAACAGACAAAGTTCTGAAAGCGAATTTTGATTTAGATAATAAGAGGGCTAGGATTTTGATGAAATTGCATCTTTTTTTCTATTAAGCCAGAAACATAGCTGCTTTAGTATTTATATGTTATGTGATAAACTGAGTGTTTTAAGACACATTTGTTAGGGCATTTTTTTTTGCATATTTTGCCTGTTTCAACTCATAAGAGCAATTTTTGTTTTATTCGGTCATTTTTTAGGCATTTTCATTTAATTTTGTCCATAAATCCCCATTAATATAAAATAGTGTTTATTTCCTTTGATATTTTCTCTACATATTTTGTCCATTAATACCCATTATTTTGTTTAATATTTTAATCGCTTTTCTACACAAATATTACCATTTTAACGTAGTACACTCCATGTAATGGATCAGTCCAATCACCCCTTCAATAAAGACCTCTCTATACCTGCCAGTACCGGATAGAGTGGCCTTGTGTTGGACCACGTGCAAACTACTCAGGTAAAATAATTAATTAAAGTGTACTACTTGGAAAAAATTGTATAAAATTAAATAAACTTAAATGTTAGTACTAGAATTTAATTTAATTACTAGTCTAAATATTAAGTAGTACGAAACCTCTTTTCCTACTAAGCCAATTATGTAAGATCAATTTTAGGGCATTTTTTTTTTTTTTTTTTTAGATTTTTAGGTTATAAATGCATTGTTTTAAGGACATTTTTTCATCAAAATCCTAGCCCTAATAATAACTATAGATTTCCTTACGTTCCAGCGGATTGTTTTTTCTAGTGCATAATAGTATATTATGCAACGAGCCTATAATGAAGGTAATTAAGAAGTGAGTATGGATATTTATGAAACGAGCGCAAGCGAGTTTCATAATTTTCATACGAGCTTCTTAATTACCATTATAGGCGAGTTTCATAAGACTTTTTATGCTCGACCATATTTCTAACTTGATATTATTAATTTTTGAGCAATGTCCCGTATGTTGTGAGATGTGCGCAGACGCGAAAGTATTGATTTTTTCCGAGGAACAGATGTCCACATTGACCTTGCTAGGCCATAAGAACCTACAGAGATAACATTGAAATTAAATTAGACATTGAAAAACGAGATGACAAATTGAATTTATTTGAATATTATTTACAATTAACGCTAATTATTATAGTAACAGAACATAACCTTCTGCGACAGTATTGGATTTCCAGTCTCCGTGACTTTTCGCTAATTCTCTTTCGATTGCATATCCGAGAATAATCGATACTTGCGGTTTTATAACGGTAGAAAGCTGACCTGTCATTGGCTGAACAGTTGTAACCTGAGTCGTCATTGGCTGAAAGACCTGACCTTTAATGAGTAGGTGTACTTTAATGACATGCATTAAAGGACTGCTACCAGGTGTATAATTACTACATTTCGGCATGGTCGAGCATAAAGGAACTAAATTGTTGAAAGGCTTTATAACCAGAGCTAGGAACGATGAAAGAGTAATGGAACGGAGAAAAATTCTCTCCGGCGCCGGGATTTGAACCCCGGTTTTCAGCTCTACGTGCTGACGCTTTATCCACTAAGCCACACCGGATTCCACCCCGGCGTCGGAAGAATCGTCTCAGTTTTAAGTTCCAACTCTTGGGTTCCCTCTAGTGGCCGCCCTCTGCACTACGTCATAGATATCTATTAACCTAGGACCGAAGTCCACACATGTGCTGAGGTGCACTCGTAATGAGTTACTAGTTGGCCGGGATCCGACGGAATAAGCGCCGTCTTAAATCACGAAGTGATTTACGCATATCATATATATTATTATAATGTACCGAAGTACATATGATATTTCCATGCAGATATTCTCCGTTAAATTACTCTTTCATCGTATGTTGACGCCGAATATCTGCATGGAAATATCATATGTACTTCGGTACATTATAATAACAGAGCTAGGAAGTTAGTACCAAAACTGTTAAGTTGTGTGAGTTTGGACTATATCTTTACCGAATGAAAAGTAGTAGTGAAGCTCTCAATATCAGTGAACCAGAAAGACAGACATGTGCTCGAATAGTCCACGGCCTTAGAACAAAACAAATAATAAACGAATGATATAAAAAAGAATAATAATTTGTAATAAACTTCGTAACTCCCAATCTAAAATAATTTACCCATACATACAAGAATAACATACATTGTAGACAATTATGATTCTAGCCTCATTATAATAAATGACAAGGAAACATTTTAATTTTATAAAAAATAAAAACAATAGACTATATCTGTACTCTGAAAATATTCGTTCTAAGTTATAAGACGTTACTGGAGCAAATCTGAAGTATGATACAGTATTCCTTATTATCATCATCAGGAGAACAGCTACTTTGTGAATCTAATAGTGTATCTCGTATGTGGCACATAATATTAAACTCATGGTTCAAGAACATTTTTAATTTCTATTGTAATGACAGCTAGGAAGTTCGTATCATAGTTCCGATGTTGAACTTGGACTGTAACGCAACCGAATTCATAGCAGCACGAGACGTCAACATTTAACGAAGAATAATCCGGGGAAAAATAAACGTGTTACACACTCCTGTTTGCATAATTATTTAATAACATGAGTTTAATTTTTCGGAATTCTGCATAATATTAACATTACGTAAATAATACAATAATAACAGAATAGCTCACTTTGTTCAAAACCTAAACTATTGATAACAATTAACAATATTCTTCAAATTATTCACGAATGTACACAACTCCACAGAATGATACTATGCGTTGTTTATGTGAACTGCGTATCGTCTGTAGTGAACGGGAGCAGGGCGAGGCGCGGGTGACATCTATTTTGTATTTTGTATTTATTTATTTAACCTGGTAGAGATAAGGCCATCAGGCCTTCTCTGCTCCTCTACCAGGGGATTACAACAATAATATGAAGAATAAAATTACAATTAATATTAAATTTACAATTACAATTACAATAAAAATTAAAGTACGATAAGATTACCTGATTAATGAAAGCTAGACATTTATCATAGAAGTTAAGAACAAAGAATATTTTTGTATTTACTGAATTACAAATTAAACATAGAATAACAAAATTCTATAGTGATGAAATTACCATATATTGAGATATTTTGTGATAGATTAAGAGAACTATTTACAAGAAACCATGTCTGAACGAGTCTCAATTACTGACCAAGTGCCTAGTAAGTTTGCGTTTGAATTCAATTTTATTTCGACAGTCCCTGATGCTAGCAGGTAGCGAATTCCAGAGTCTTGGCAAGGCTATTGTGAAAGAGGATGAGTATGAGGAGGTGCGATGGGATGGTATTGTTAGTATTGTTTCATGGCGAGAGCGTGTGTTCTATACTCTTCGCTGTATTCAATTGAAATCTACTGTTTTGGTACGAACTTCCTACCTACGTTTATAACTAATGAATAATAACTTTCCCCTCGCGCATCATGTTATGCTTAGTTTATACGCACAATAATTTGTTTATGCCGCCATGCTATAATAGAAGACTTAGGCCTCACCATCATGTCAGGATATCCTACGATTATCTGCTGTAAATCGTGGGAATTTAACACAGTAATAACACAGGTATTGACGTCCGCCTACGCGAGGCTCACTGGAGGTAGAGCTCTCATAATTTCTTGATCAAAGCACCGCGACCTCGATTTTTTTTTATTTACTCTTGCGAAAGGTCCGACATTCAATTTAATAAAAGGTTGAATACACGGTGCAGGAGGTTCCTGTTATTTCCTGAACTGGTTATAGGGCTGATAAAAAAGAAATGGTGAAATGACAACAGGCGACATGTGATACCCGAGAACTCAACTTCGACAACGTCTTTCCCCTCCCCACTATAAATTTCAGTTTTACTTTCAGAGATACGAATCTGAAGAAATATTTATTATTGGATCAGGGAACAAATGAGTGAACGTAGAAACGGATGCCCGAATATAAAATAATATATCAAGCAATAGATATATAAATCGAAGAGATAAGGAGTAAATTAAAAATAAAGAAATGGATGGAAAAAGGAGTGAAGAAACGAGGATACAACAAAAGAAGTTAATAAAGGCAGAAATTAAGGAAGGAATGAATCAATAAAAGAAAAAAAGAACGCAGAAAGCAGTGAATAAATGAAAAATCGAAGAATGGAGAAACAATGAGTGAATGAATGAATGAATGAATGAAGGAAGAACGAATAAATAAGTGAATGAATGAGTGAGTGAATGAAGAGAAGAACAACTCAATAAGTGAATGAATGAATGAATGAATGAACGAGTGAGTGAGTGAATGAGTGAATGAATGAATGAACGAGTGAGTGAGTGAATGAGTGAATGAATGAATGAATGAATAAATGAATGAAGGGAAGAACGAATAAGTGAATGAATGAATGAAGGGAAGAACGAATAAGTGAATGAATGAATGAATGAATGAATGAATGAATGAATGAAGGGAAGAACGAATAAGTGAATGAATGAATGAAGGGAAGAACGAATAAGTGAATGAATGAATGAATGAAGGGAAGAACGAATAAGTGAATGAATGAATGAATGAATGAAGGGAAGAACGAATAAGTGAATGGATGAATGAATGAATGAAGGGAAGAACGAATAAGTGAATGGATCAATGAATGAATGAAGGGAAGAACGAATAAGTGAATGGATCAATGAATGAATGAAGGGAAGAACGAATAAGTGAATGAATGAATGAATGAATGAAGGGAAGAACGAATAAGTGAATGGATGAATGAATGAATGAAGGGAAGAACGAATAAGTGAATGGATCAATGAATGAATGAAGGGAAGAACGAATAAGTGAATGAATGAATGAATGAAGGGAAGAACGAATAAGTGAATGGATGAATGAATGAATGAAGGGAAGAACGAATAAGTGAATGGATCAATGAATGAATGAAGGGAAGAACGAATAAGTGAATGAATGAATGAAGGGAAGAACGAATAAGTGAATGAATGAATGAATGAATGAATGAATGAAGGGAAGAACGAATAAGTGAATGAATGAATGAATGAATGAATGAATGAAGGGAAGAACGAATAAGTGAATGAATGAATGAATGAAGGGAAGAACGAATAAGTGAATGGATGAATGAATGAATGAAGGGAAGAACGAATAAGTGAATGGATCAATGAATGAATGAAGGGAAGAACGAATAAGTGAATGAATGAATGAATGAAGGGAAGAACGAATAAGTGAATGGATGAATGAATGAATGAAGGGAAGAACGAATAAGTGAATGGATGAATGAATGAATGAAGGGAAGAACGAATAAGTGAATGGATCAATGAATGAATGAAGGGAAGAACGAATAAGTGAATGAATGAATGAATGAATGAATGAATGAATGAATGAATGAAGGGAAGAACGAATAAGTGAATGGATGAATGAATGAATGAAGGGAAGAACGAATAAGTGAATGGATCAATGAATGAATGAAGGGAAGAACGAATAAGTGAATGAATGAATGAAGGGAAGAACGAATAAGTGAATGAATGAATGAATGAATGAATGAATGAATGAATGAATGAAGGGAAGAACGAATAAGTGAATGAATGAATGAATGAAGGGAAGAACGAATAAGTGAATGAATGAATGAATGAAGGGAAGAACGAATAAGTGAATGGATGAATGAATGAATGAAGGGAAGAACGAATAAGTGAATGGATCAATGAATGAATGAAGGGAAGAACGAATAAGTGAATGAATGAATGAATGAATGAATGAATGAATGAAGGGAAGAACGAATAAGTGAATGGATCAATGAATGAATGAAGGGAAGAACGAATAAGTGAATGAATGAATGAAGGGAAGAACGAATAAGTGAATGAATGAATGAATGAATGAATGAATGAATGAATGAATGAAGGGAAGAACGAATAAGTGAATGAATGAATGAATGAATGAATGAATGAACGAAGGGAAGAACGAATAAGTGAATGAATGAATGAATGAAGGGAAGAACGAATAAGTGAATGGATGAATGAATGAATGAAGGGAAGAACGAATAAGTGAATGGATCAATGAATGAATGAAGGGAAGAACGTATAAGTGAATGAATGAATGAAGGGAAGAACGAATAAGTGAATGAATGAATGAATGAATGAATGAATGAATGAATGAATGAAGGGAAGAACGAATAAGTGAATGAATGAATGAATGAATGAATGAAGGGAAGAACGAATAAGTGAATGAATGAATGAATGGATGAATGAATGAATGAATAAATGAATAAATTAAGGAAAGATCGAATGAATGAAGTAAAGAACAAATGAATGAAGACAAGGACGAATGAATAAATCAAGAGAAGAACGAACGAATAAAAGAAGAGAAGAATAAATGAATGAACGAATGAAGGGAAGAACGAATAAGTGAATGAATGAATGAATGAAGGGAAGAACAAGTGAATAATTGAATGAATGAATGAGTGAGTGAGTGAATGAATGGATGGATGAAGGGAAGAACAAATGATTCAATTAAGGAAAGAACGAATGAATGAAGATAAGGACGAATGAATAAATCAAGAGAAGAACGATCGAATAAAAGAAGAGAAGAATGGATGAATGAATGAATGATGACAGACGGGAATGAAAGAAAGGAATTAAAGAAAGAAGGAAGAGATGGACGGAAGTAACAAATGAGAATGACTTAATTAATGACTAAATGACGGAATTAATAACGATTATTAGAGGAGAAAAACTCGCTCCGGTGCCGGGAATCGAACCCGGGTCCTTTTTTCTGCTCTAATAATTGGTACCATAACAGAAAACCAAAAATTAATCTTTACGTGGAATTAATACATTAAAAATTTAATAACCTTTACAATTCCCTTACATAGAACACACACATTTATTCACATTTTATCATGAAATAATCTACTCAATAGTAAATATTCTCTACAGTTTTAAACCTACAATACAGACTGAACACAGTGTGGGTTTGACGTCTTGAGAACAGCTGGTAAAGTCCCGTGTTCTCAAGTTGAGAACGACTGGAGGTTGGCTTGCTGGGGGTTTAACAACCATTTCCGACGTCGCGGCTCAGAAATAGCCGACGAGGAGAGGTAGAAAAAAGCTGCAGGGTTGGGGCGAGACGTCGGGACGCTCTGAGTCACCCAGCCGCCGTGCTACGTCGTGTAGCCTTGTAACAGGTATCCCTTACAAACAAGTCAATTGTCTATCTCGCCTTGTTGTTATGGTAACCTAAGCTCGGCATGTGGTCACGTTATGAAATACTTGCTTCGTTCGCAGAATCTGCCCCGGGATCCCTCCATTTTAACCCTCTATGCTTCCCCACCGTTCCCTTTCGAGCCCCGTCGTAGCTTAGTTACGTGAAATTTTCTCGCTAAACGTGTCCGGGTTTTGATTCCGGAAAGGTACTATGAACTGTAATAAGTAATATCATTAGAGGTTTCGATTTTATCAATGAACTTACGAATGAATAACTTTAGTTATCAATAAATTTATCTAGGGGATAAACGGCAACTGTTACGACGAGTTGAAAAAAAGAATAATAAATAATTAATATAGATAGGATAATAATGAGTGTTATTAAAAAAGATACTCTTACTTAATTTATCGGTACTGATAAAGTATATTTTTTCGGATGGCATGACCTATTTTATATTTATAGTATATTTGTCATATATTCATAGCCATCTTCAATATGGTATTTTATTATGGGGGAATCACAGTTCATCTTTTAATATTTTTAAATTACAGAAGAAAGCAGTGAGAATTATTTGTGGTGTTGGACCAAAAGAACATTGTAAACCTTTATTTCAATCCTGTAAAATTCTCACTCTTCCATCGCTATATATATTGCAGTGTTTGTTATATACCAAAATGAATATAGATAATTTTCCTTTGAACTTGCATTTTCACGAACACCATACGAGAAGTTGTAAAGATATAAGGCTTGATTTTTGCAGATACAAGACTACACAAAACAGTTTTTATTATATGTCTCTGAAGTTTTATAATAGCTTACCTAATTCAACTAAACATTTAAATTATGATTAATTCAAATCGTTAATTAAAAGAAAATTGTATGAACACAGTTTGTATAGCATTAACGAATATTTTAACTTGGCTAATAATTTTGTATGATTTTATTTATATTGACGTTGTTATGCATAAGGTACTTATGTGAAAGCAATAAAGTAGCTATCTGTCCGTCCGTCCGTCCGTCCGTCCGTCCATCCATCCATCCATCCATGTATCTATCTACACTAGAGGAGTTAAGGTCAAAAGGTCTTTTCTTACACTTCCCCAGGTCAAAAATACACAATATAAGATATTCATTCACAGTGTTCTGCTCAAGGGCAGGTCTTTCACTGTAAACTAGGGTGACCATATTTCCTAAATGAAAAAACAGGACACTTATTGAAGTTGACATGAATCAACATTTTATCTAAACATTCATTATTTAATCAGTGTTTGTAGTTCTTTTTTGTATTTATATGTGCTATCTGGTAGGATGGAAGAGAAGGCCTTATGGCCTTTTTTATTTTTTTATTGGGTTATTTTACGATGCTGTATCAACATCTAGGTTATTTAGCGTCTGAATGAAATGAAGGTGATAATGCCGGTGAAATGAGTCCGGGGTCCAGCACCGAAAGTTACCCAGCATTTGCTCGTATTAGGTTGAGGGAAAACCCCGGAAAATACCTCAACCAGGTAACTTGCCCCGACCGGGATTCGAACCCGGGCCACCTGGTTTCGCGGCCAGACGCGCTGACCGTTACTCCACAGGTGTGGACTTATGGCCTTAATCCTGTCAGATTAAATAAATAAATAAATAAATAAATAAATAAATAAATAAATAAATAAATAAATAAATAAATAAATAAATAAATAAATAAATAAATAAATAAATAAATAAGTAAAATATTAACTTATATTTATATAATGTCGGTGAGCAATAAGGTACTTACTTACTTACAAATGGCTTTTAAGGAACCCGAAGGTTCATTGCCGCCCTCACATAAGCCCGCCAGCGGTCCCTATCCTGTGGAAGATTAATCCAGTCTCTATCATCATACCCCACCTCCCTCAAATCCATTTTAATATTATCCTCCCACCTACGTCTCGGCCTCCCTAAAGGTCTTTTTCCTCCGGTCTCCCAACTAACACTCTATATGCATTTCTGGATTCGCCCATACGTGCTACATGCCCTGCCCATCTCAAACGTCTCGATTTTATGTTCCTAATTATGTCAGGTGAAGAATACAATGCGTGCAGTTCTGTGTTGTGTAACTTTCTCCATTCTCCTGTAACTTCATCCCGCTTAGCCCCAAACATTTTCCTTAGCACCTTATTCTCAAACACCCTGAACCTATGTTCCTCTCTCAGAGTGAGAGTCCAAGTTTCACAACCATACAGAAGAACCGGTAATATAACTGTTTTATAAATTCTAACTTTCAGATTTTTGGACAGCAGACTGGATGATAAGAGCTTTCAACCGAATAATAACACGCATTTCCCATATTTATTCTGCGTTTAATTTCCTCCCGAGTGTCATTTATATTTGTTACTGTTGCTCCAAGATATTTGCATTTTCCACCTCTTCGAAGGATAAATCTCCAATTTTTATATTTCCATTTCGTACAATATTCTGGTCACGAGACATAATCATATACTTTGTCTTTTCGGGACTTACTTCCAAACCGATCGCTCTACTTGCTTCAAGTAAAATTTCCGTGTTTTCCCTAATCGTTTGTGTATTTTCTCCTAACATATTCACGTCATCCGCATAGACAAGAAGCTGATGTAACCCGTTCAATTCCAAACCCTGCCTGTTATCCTGAACTTTCCTAATGGCATATTCTAGAGCGAAGTTAAAAAGTAAAGGTGATAGTGCATCTCCTGCTTTAGCCCGCAGTGAATTGGAAAAGCATCAGATAGAAACTGACCTATACGTACTCTGCTGTATGTTTCACTGAGACACATTTTAATTAATCGAACTAGTTTCTTGGGAATACCAAATTCAATAAGAATATCATATAATACTTCCCTCTTAACCGAGTCATAAGCCTTTTTGAAATCTATGAATAACTGATGTACTGTACCCTTATACTCCCATTTTTTCTCCATTATCTGTCGAATACAAAAATCTGATCAATAGTCGATCTATTACGCCGAAAACCGCACTGATGATCCCCAATAATTTCATCTACGTACGGAGTCAATCTTCTCAAAAGAATATTGGACAAAATTTTGTACGACGTCAACAAAAGTGATATTCCTCGAAAGTTACCACAGTTGGTTTTGTCCCCCTTTTTAAAAATAGGTACAATTATGGACTCCTTCCATTGTTCTGGTACAATTTCCTTTTCCCAAATAGCAAGTACAAGTTTATAAATTTCGCTATATAATGCACTCCCACCCTCTTCTATTAATTCTGCTGGAATTTGATCGATACCTGGAGACTTGTACTTTTTCAGATTTTCTATCGCAATTTCGACTTCTGAAAGCGTGGGTTCGGGTATAAATGGCTCAGCAGTTTGTATTTCAATTTCGTCCCGATCATTTCTATTTGGCCTATGTACATTTAGTAGTTGCGCAAAATAGTTTTTCCATCTGGAGCAATAAGGTACAGATTTATTTATTTTAAAGCAATGAATAACAGTAGTACACTGTTTACAATAATTAGGTTATAGTAATAATTATGCAAGTACAAATAGGGTAGCATGGATACTTGACTTACTGCTGCCAATTTGCTATATTGCAACTAGTCAATTGAATTCATTACGGTGATATCTGATGGAAACAGTATAGAATTATTCAATGTTTTACGTGATTATTAAATAAAATAATAGAAAAAGGAACATTTTAACAAATCTAGAGAAACGGGACGGCATTTAAAAAAACAGGACATTTGGCGTCCCGAGCATACTTTTCTCGGGACAGGGGATAAGAGGCTAGGGACAATCCCGTTAAAAACGGAACGTCTGATCACCCTACTGTAATTCCAACATTCTTCAATTTTCATATTTTCTGCCTTCCTCTTATTTCCGCATATGACTGTTTGCAGTTTTTCTTGGGAAAGGTAAATGCAGTAGCTTCCCGTTGCTTTCCGCACACCACTCTCTCTTTCGCATCTTAAAAGATATGAAATAATAAAGAACTGAAATCAAACGAAAAGCGAAAAGAACAAGAATAGTTTCATATTACAAACTAACAAATTATTATTCATTGTTCGATAAACTTTTTTTAAAACACGTATAATCACTGAATAACTTTATGTATGAGATCTTCACTGTGTTAACTTTTGCAATTTACTTGGCTGGCTAGTTTCGAAGTAGTATCCTTCTTCGGACAATGAAGAATACCACTTCGAAACTAGTCAGTCCGGTGTGGCTTAGTGGATAAAGCCCCAGCACATAAAGCTGGAACCCCGGGTTCGAGTCCCGATGCCGGAGACAATTTTTTTCAGTTCTAGCGATACTTTACCACATGAAAACGCAGAATTACTGCACTCAACCTCCATATGTACTTCGGTACATCACAGTAATATAAATTGCAAAAGTTAACACAGTAAATCACAAAGTTATTCAATAATAACAAAATTGAGGCAATACAAAATTAAAACAGAATAACATAAACATCGAGCCTCGGTCCCTCTTCCTGAGAAGCTGTCGACTACGTGAAGTGAATGGGTAAAATGAACGTTAATTCCATTCTATTTTTATTCCATGAACCCTGCTCTAATGAAAAAAGATTTCTGAGAGTCCTATTCGTAGCCACTCACAGCAGAATCTCAGGTATGTGTCACTGCTCTGAAGTGAATTTTATTCTAAATCCCTGGAGGCAGAAGTAGGAATTATGTATGAACTGCATATGCTATCCTTTCCGCGCTTTAAAATCTGCAAGAGGAGTTCGGGAGAGGAAGAGAGATGCGTGCAAACGTACCCTAACATTAAATCTGCATTCAGGTATACGGCACATAATCACCTTTACATCGCCTGTTAACTTGCTACATTCTGATGCTCTCGTGCTTTATTGTTGAGTGAATATCACAGCAAGCGTTAAGAGGCTTTGAACTACAGATACTGAACAAGCAGCTGTTGGGAAAACGCGTATATAAATACAAATTATTGAGATAGCCTATATGTGCTGTTGGTTTGTAATCCCACGTAATAGGAGGGCGTAATTAATACAGAATCTATGTACTTTTCCTGAGTACGGTACTCAAAATGTATTGTTAATAAGTAATTTAAAGTTTTTTTTTTTTCGAATTTTTTACCTTTTTTATCGTTTTTTGCTTCTATCGTCCGCACTTTTTCTTTTTCTTCCTTTCATTATTTCCTTCCTTCTTCCTCAACGTCTTACCTCCTATTTTAGTGCCTTTCCTATTTTCTTTCTTCTCTTTTTACTTATTTTACTTATCTCTTCCGAGTTTATGCGTCTTTACTTCTTTCTGCACTTTTTATTTCCTTCTTGCCGCCCTTCTCCTGTTTATCTTACTCTACTTTTGCTTTCTCCCTATTCCTTCTATCTCTTCCTTTTCTTTTCTCTTTCCCTTTTTTCTCCATTCATTCTGATTCTTTACTTCCCTCTTTTCTGTTACTTTTCTTCCTTCCTTCTTGATCCTTTCATTTCCACCCCTTACTTTTCGCTCCTCTCTGTTCCTCCATCCCTTCTTCTCTTTTCTCTTCCTCATCCAGCTTCTTCCTTTTTTCCTATTCCAGCTTCTCTCTTTTCTTCTTCCTCCAGCTTCTCTCTTATATTCTTTCTCCAGCTTCTCTCTTATATTCTTCCTCCAGCTTCCCTCTTTTCTTCTTCCTCCAGCTTTTCTTCTTTCTTCTCCCTTTTCTTCTTTCTCCAGTTTCCCTCTTTCCTTTTTTCTCCAGTTTCTCTCTCATTCTTCCTCCAGCTTCTCTTCTTTCTTCTCTCTTTTCTTCATCCTCCAGTTTCTCTCTTTTCTTCTTCCTTCAGCTTCTCTTCTTTCTTCTCTCTTTTTTTCATCCTCCAGTTTCTGTCTGTTCTTCTTCTTCCTTCAGCTTCTCTTCTTTCTCCTCTCTTTTCTTCATCCTCCAGTTTCTCTCTTTTCTTCTTCCTCCTGCTTTTCTTTCTTCTCCCTTTTCTTCTTCGTCCAGTTTCTCTCTTTTCTTCTTCCTCCAGCTTCTCTTCTTTCTTCTCTCTTTTTTCATCCTCCAGTTTCTCTCTTTTCTTCTTCCTTCAGCTTCTCTTCTTTCTTCTCTCACTTCTTCATCCTTCAGTTTCTCTCTTTTCTTCTTCTTCTTCCAGCTTCTCTTCTTTCTCCTCTCTTTTCTTCATCCTCCAGTTTCTGTCTGTTCTTCTTCCTCCAGCTCCTCTTCTTTCTCCTCTCTTTTCTTCATCCTCCAGTTTCTCTCTTTTCTTCTTCCTCCAGCTTCTCTTCTTTCTTCTCTCTTTTCTTCATCCTCCAATTTCTCTCTTTCCTTCCTCCTTCAGCTTCTCTTCTTTCTTCTCTCTTTTCTTCATTCTCCAGTTTCTGTCTGTTCTTCTTCTTCTTCTTCTTCTTCTTCTTCCAGCTTCTCTTCTTTCTCCTCTCTTTTCTTCACCCTTCAGTTTCTCTCTTTTCTACTTTCTCCAGCTTCTCTTCTTTCTTTTCTCCTTTCTTCTTCCTCCAGCTTCTCTCTTTTATTCTTCCTCTCGTTTCTTTCTTTTCTTCCTCTTCCAGCTTTCCTCTTTCCTTCCCCTCCAACTTTTCTTTTCCGTTTGCCTTTATTTCTTGTCTTTGCTTTTTTTCCTTCTTCCTTTCTGCTCGTCTGTTTTCTTCCTTCATCGATCCTGTTCCTTTATTTCCTTCATTACTAAATTGTTTCCTTCCGTTCTGCTTCTTACTAGCTTAATTTTTTTTCAAATTATAATTTTAGCTTTTTATTTTTTTATATATTTCTGCTTGGTTCTTTTTTCCTTCTTTATTTCCTCTCTCTTCTATTTTTCCTTGCTATTCTCACTTTTATTTCTACCCTTTAATAGGCCTATTTCCTTCCAACCTTCCCTTCTTTCCCATCATATTTTTTTTTCCTTTTATACCTCATTTCTTCTCTATTTCCTTTATTTTCTTATTTTTCCTTTTTCCAACTTCCTTAATGTATTTCTTTTATCTTGCCTGCCTTTTTTTCCAAACTTAAGCCTACGACCCAGTGTGAACTACGGCTATATCACTAGGCCCCACAATGCCGAAACAAGAGCTTAAGCAAGTACAGGCAAATTTTTTATTACAATATGGAAGAATGCAGATAAGATAAGGTTAGCAGCCAGTGAACTATTCTGTCATTGTGGGATACGGGACGGATGCCAGAGTCGCGACGTCTCGCTGACGAACAGATCTGTGTGACGCCCATCATCTGTGTGGCCAGTGCAGCCTTCAGCTGTATCTTGCCCGCTTCGAGTCTTAGATTTAGCACTGAATGATCTCTTAGGATTTATTCCGTTAACAGTCGCTCAACAAGTGTAAACATTTAATGAGGAGAAATATAAAATTACGAAATAGAAATGTATTCAGCAAAAGTGAACATAAAAGTAAAATACCAAACCATTAAGGAAAAATGATGAAATGGAAGGGGAGTTGATGGAAAACAACAAGAAATAAAATTAAAATAATTGAATACCATAGAATAAATATAAAATGTAGGATGAAATATAAACTTATATGAAATGGAAGAACATCGAAAGGACTGGAAGAAATAAATGAAGGGAAGGAAAAATAAATAGAAGGAAGAAAACAGATAAAAAAATATGCTTATATACAGGATGATCCGAAACTAATGTCATTAACTTCAGGAGGAGAGGTATTCTTTGAGATATTTTAAAGAATAAAGTTTAACACAATTTTGCTTGTTTTTACTTTCTTTTCGATTTAAAAACTATTTTATATGATTCATTTCATAGCGTGTTTTGGGAAATCCATTCATTTAACTTCTAACACGCTTAGTCAATTTAAGAGAGCAGTGTCTTACGATAATAAATACTTGAAAGAATTTTAATTTCGTCCTTGAAATTTGCAGAAATTTGATTCGAACAAATGTAACATTATAAAATTCCTTAGCAGAACGAAAAATTACATTTGTTAGGATCAAATTTCTGCACAGTTAAATGACAAAAGTAAAATTCTTTGAATAATTTATGGTATTATCATAATACATGCCCTCTTAAATTGACTGAACATATTGGCAATTAAATCAACGGCTCTCCGAAAACACGCTAAGAAATATTCTATATAAAACAATTTTTATCTCGAAAAGGAAGTAAAAACGAGCAATATTGTATTAAACTTTTTTTGTTTGAAATGCAACAAAGAATGTGTGTGTGTGTGTGTTTGTCAAGAGGATATAGTCCTCTTGGTATGTATGTAGGCAGGCATGATTGTAATGAAGGATGGGATCAAATAAGAGAAAAATGAAACAGCGAATGGGTTTAGAGGAAATAACATATCAAGGTGAAGAGGAGAAGATAAGTGTAACGTGATCATGCAGCGTAAGCGGATTCCTAGTCTCCATACGATGGCGGTAAGGCTAGCGCACTCCAGAAGGAATGCTGACAATAACGGAACAAGAAACAAGGGCGCTAGAAAAAAGGCGAGTGGGGATAAAAAGAGAAACCAAGAGTCAGGAAGTGATAGGGAAGAAAGTAGTGAAAAGATTAAGGGTGCGAGTGTAAGTGGAAATTTAGGATGTGAAAGTGAAAGCGTGGGGGGGAAATAAAAGAGGAACAGAAGAAGAAGAAGAAGAAGAAGAAGAAGAAGAAGAAAGAAATAGAAAGAAAGACAGAGATAGAAATAAAGCAGAGACGAACAGTAAAGAAAGATCAGAACCTGCGACAGCTGAGGATATAGCAATGGTATTAGATATGATTAAAAAATGTGGGATGTGATCAAAAAGTGCAAGTAAAGTGAAATTGTAATTGTAAATGATCGAGAAGTATAGGGGAGAGAGAAAGTGTATAAGCTGATGTGTAGAGATAAATATAAGTATTTATAGGAAGTGAGAGTAGTGTGAAAAGATTAGGTGTAAGTGGAATAGTGAGAAAGTGAAAGCGAGCGCAAATAGGAATGAGTGAAAATAGTGAAAAAGGGTTAAGAGAAAAGAACAAGTGACAGCATAAAATTAGTACTAACATTTGAACGTTGTAACAGTAAATGAATATAAGAGAAACATAGGAGAAAATGTCAAAGAACAAATAGGGAAAATAATTCAATATGATAATTTGTAGAGAATAAGTGAAATTGAAATTTTTAGTGAATAGTAGTTAGAGGAAAAAGGGAGTTTGAAAGGCGTAGCCTATATAATTTTAGATATATTACGATTAATGATCAAATAGAGAATAGCAAATGAAATGTAGGAGAAATATTAAAGGGGAGATTGAACAAGTAATAAAAAAGGTACATAGTGTAATTGGGAGAATTTGTGTAGACGCGTACTGCAAATAATGTGTTACTGTAATATGTTAATGGTGGCACCGGATACAGAAATGTGAGGTACACCATTACATGTAAAGAAGTGCTGTGACCAAATATATCATATCATATCAAGGTGAAGACACAAAAAAGAAAGAAAGAAAAGAGAGGAAAGGGAAGAAATCGAAAATTAATAGGAATAGAAATTCAACTTGAAACGTGAACAGCGAGTGGCTCATTATATCTCAACGTGATACAGATCCAGCCGTGCATTTTAATCTCTATTCAAACGTAATTTTGCAGTAACTCCATGCGCGATTTGCGCCCATGCTCGCTTGGCTTCGAAACCCATGTTTTATGCAGCGCCAGTGGAGTGCATCCTTCAACAGGAGTACACGTTTTAGCGATCAATATTCGGCGCTACCACAACACCAGGACTAAAGCGTTTCTTTCTCTGTTTGTAGCGTCTTGGAGTCTTACTTCCTTAATACTCGGGATCATGATACGGACTAGGTCTAATTTGGTTTACAGTTCTAAGTTTCCCTTACCATTTATTTCCTTTCACATCACTATCACAATTTCAAGAACTCCTAGCTACTGAGGTAGGTCGGGCTGTAGCGAGTTTGAGTCAAGATTCGAGTTACTCTCGGTCGTGGGTTCGAATCTCGCTTGGGTTTTTCCGAGGTTTTCTCCAACTGGAAGGCGAATGTCAGATAATCTCATGTCGAATCATCGAACTGACCTCGCTCTTACCAATCCCACAGACACTAAATCATCAAAATTGAGACATCGTCGTTAAGTAACTGAATTAAGGAAAAGAACTTGTAATGAATTTAAACAAATTTTTGTTATTCCTTTCGTGTAATAAAACAAAATAAATTATCTGGAAATCATTAGCTTAATTGTCGTATTATACAGTTATCCAAAGAAAGATTAGGCCGTAGGAATATTCAGTCACCGATATAAGGCACGAATTAGGGAAGAAGGACACAAATTAGGGAGAAAGGAGACAAATTAGAGAAAGAGGAGTCGAATCAGGAAGGAGACCAATTAGAGGGAGGAGACGAATTATGAAGTAAGAAGACCAATTAGAGAGGAAGAAGATAAATTATGAGGAAGGAGACGAATCAGAAAGAACAGAGAAAAATTAGAGGAAGGAAACGAATTAGAAAAAGGAGAGAAAATTAGAGGAAGGAGACGAATTAGAAAAGACGAAGAAAAATTAGAGGAAGGAGACGAAATAGAACGGACGGAGAAAAATTAGAGGAAGGAGACGAATTAGAAAAAGGAGAGAAAATTAAAGGAGACGAATTAGAAAGGACAAAGAAAAATTAGAGGAAGGAGACGAATAAGAAATAATAGAGAAAATTAGAAGAAGGAGACGAATTTGAAAAAGAGAGAAAATTACAGGCAGGAGACGAATTAGAAAGGACAAAGAAAAATTAGAGGATGGAGATGAATTAGAAAGGACGGAGAAAAATTAAAGGAGACAAATTATAGAGGAAGGAGACGAATTAGAAAGGACTGAGAAAAATTGAAGAAAGGAGACGAATTAATAATAAGAATAATAATAATAATGATAATAATAATAATAATAATAATAATAATAATAATAATAATAATAATAATAATAATTTATTTTAGCTGGCAGAGTTAAGACCGTAAGGCCTTCTCTTCCACTCAACCAGCAAAAAGTATACATACATATGTATGAACCTACAAAGAATTCAACAATTTGATTTACATAAGAGTTACATGTATACAAGAGTTATTTATTTATATGATACGAATTAGGGAGGAAAGAGAAAAATTACAGAGGAAGAAGACAAATTAGAAAGGACGGAGAAGAATTAAAGAAAAACGAATTAGGGAGGAAGGAAAAAATTACAGAGGAAGGAGGTATATTAGAAAGGAAGAAGACGAATTAGAGAGGAAGGAGACAAATTAGAAGGGGAAAAAATTAACAGGAAGGAGCAAAGAAAGGAAGTGAAAGAACTTCAAAATGTTACGAAATAATAAACATGATACTAAACAATAAACTCAAGTAGAGAAAAATTACGATGAAATACAATATCTAAGTATGATAGAATAAAGAAAGAAGAGCATCACTGCAAATGATTAAGCTTCAGAGAGTGTAAGGGATAAAATTGTCAATATAAATGTTACAAGAAGAATGTCCATTATTTTACATGAAAAAAATTATATACATATTTGATATAGGATGTTCCATGAAAATATAAAGATAAAGAGAAGGGCCATATTCATAGACATTCTTAGCGCGGGCTTTCGGTGGATGATCAGTGAACTAACGTTTTTCGTATTCATAAATCAGTGTTTATGATATGATATGATATGATATATGATATGATATGATATGATATGATATGATATGATATATGATATTTTTAGTAGGTTATTTTACGACGCTTTATCAACACCTTAGGTTATTTAGCGTCTGAATGAGATGAAGGTGATAATGCCGGTGAAATGGATTCGGGGTCCGGCACCGAAAGTTACCCAGCATTTGCTCATATTGGGTTGAGGGAAAACTCTGCTATGATATGATATGATATGATATGATATGATATGATATGATATGATATGATATGATATGATATGATATGATATGATATATGATATATGATATATGATATTTTTAGTAGGTTATTTTACGACGCTTTATCAACACCTTAGGTTATTTAGCGTCTGAATGAGATGAAGGTGATAATGCCGGTGAAATGGATTCGGGGTCCGGCACCGAAAGTTACCCAGCATTTGCTCATATTGGGTTGAGGGAAAACCCTGATATGATATGATATGATATGATATGATATGATATGATATGATATGATATGATATGATATGATATGATATGATATATGATATATGATATGATATATGATATGAATCCTGTACAAGTAACCAGTCGATAGCCGGGGCTAGTTTAGCACGCTCGTAGTGAAATGTCTATGAACAGCACCCATAAACACTCATTTCTGACCTTGAAGTAGATGTAGAACTGGTTTATTATAATGGACACAACTCAGACTCTTGTGTGTGTCCTGTGTAGTCTCAGCGGTTAGCTTGTGCCATATAAAATACATAACCCGTTGACTTCGACATTACTTCCATGTATAATCGTCTTAATAACGGAAATAGAGCAGGAAAATGAATTTAAACCTTGAAAGGAGACGACTGGCCCTAATGATTTTGGCTATCGATCCTCAGACTTCAAGACAAGAGAGCCGCCGCGAGAGATCGGCAACTTCTCTGTCTGTGTTGTGCTGCGTGTAGCCTGGACAAATTATTGCAGGAGTTTTATGTTATATAAATGGAAGATAGTATGAATGGAATGTCTTACATAACAACGCGTTGGCATTGTTAAAAATGTAGCTCGTTGACGTCTCTCCCTGAGCTAGAAGAAGACAAGTAATTCAATAAACTGGAAACCGACTGGGAAATACTTCATTTTGCTGTATTATGTAGGCAAGTGAGAGAAACTGCGAAACAAAATATAATTACCAAGAGGAAGATAACGAAGAAGAGGAAGAAGATTACGAAGTCAATAAAAAAGATAATAATATAAAACTGAAAACTATGATAAAATAAAAAAGATGACGATATACAGAAATAAGATAATGAAATAGAGGGCGAAGATGAACTAGTGAAAGAAAATAATAAAAGGAGAATGGAGGAGGTGAAGGAAGAAGTTAGATTAAATGTGAAGGAATAGACATAAACTACGGTGTAGAGTAAGAATTATAAAACAGAGGAAAAAGAAGAAAATAAATAAGATACGAAGGAAACGAAGATGATGCGAAGCAGACGAGTTTTGGTTTTACAGTTTCGATCAGAGATAATTTATAGTGTCAATGAAATGTGTTCTATAGTGTCAGTGAAATGTGTCATAGTGCCAGTACAGTGAGTGAGATGAGCGTAAAGCAGCGGTGGCGAAAATGTAACCGTGCGCCGAGCCACTGTGTAACCTGCAACGTGCATAGCACCTATGGATGGAGGCGGACACCCGAAGGGGAAGTGAAGCAACTGAATGACTTATTAACGGATTTTCATTTTCCTTACGTCAAGCACTTAAATATAATTTTATACAGTACCGAGGCTACAAACTAATATTTAGTACGTGTAACGAAGAAAGAAATGAACAATAAATGAACACTATCACAATCTAAAATTAACTTTCTTCAGAATGTCTCTGCGACAAAGTTTCAAAATCAGGAATTATGTCACTTACTGCCAGTCGTAGTTGATCACGAAGGTATTTGTCTGTCAGTCGTGATCTAAATTTGGTTTTTACTATTTTCATTGTTGAAAATAATTTTTCACAAACGTAAGTTGTAGCGAACATTGCTTCAACAGAGCAAGCGAAAGAACGAAGCTTCGGATATTTATTTTTTGGCAAAAGATTTGAAAGTTCAACATTTGTAAAGTCCTTACATCTAGCTTGCATTTTACATCACATAGTAAATCAGTGAGTTCAAATTGAAGGGCTAACCGCATTATTCGTACATCTGCTGAAAAAGGGTCGACGTACAGACATGATGATGATGATGATGATGATGATGATGACGACAATAATATTTAACCTTTTAATGTTTCATCAGTGACATGTTGTATAATGCTGTTTTATGTTATACAACCGTTTTCCCTGTAATACTTGTGAACAAATCATACATTTAATATTCTCATCATATTGACAGCAAAAAAAAAAAAAGTGCGTCCTCCCATCCTACTTGGAACTTTCGTACATGGTTTCGAGAGAGTCATATGCCCTCGTAGGTCAGAGACGAATACAAATGGAACGGAGTTTGACTCCAGTGAGTGAGAGGGTGGGGTTGGCGGAGGTTAGAAGCAAGCGAAATGCACAGCTATCACTGCGAGCCACAATGTCTCGCGAGTCACGTTCTCACCACGACTGGCGTAAAGTGAAAGATTATCATCAGTATCAATGTGAAACTTATGTAGGGCCTATACATATGTAGGTTGTAATGTAAAATTAGGTTCACTTAGTATGTTATTTTATGTATTATTATTAATTGTACTGTGTGTACCATTGCACCGGGTGTTTCCCCACTTGCAATGTAAATAAATACATACATAACAATAGGAATGAAGTATAAGATACATAATATGATAAATAAATAGAGATTGAAGTAGGATAAGGTACATGAGGTACAATTATGAGAGGAATAGGAAAGTTCTATTCTCACAATAATTTTTTTGGGGGAAAATATAAATTATTTCACCAATAAAATTAGTACTTCTGGGAAGTGCGACAAACTTTCGTTCTGCAGTTTTAAGGTAATTTTAACATATATGATAAATTTTTGGGCATAATTTCCATTCAGTAGGGTGCTTCTGTAAATATTTACAGATCAAATAGGAGAGTTACAATTCTAACTAAAAGTTCAGACAAACGTAATTGAAGTTACACAATCTCTTTAATGGATAAAGTTTTTAAAAAGTTTTTCGCTTTAGGAAAATCACGTACAAGGCGACGTTTCCTGTCGTAAAGGACAGTAGAATGCACAGACCGACTTCAGATACGGCGCAAAGTTATGTAGTTTCGAAATGAACATTACGAAGAATGCAGATGCTTCTGTTGCGTGTCCTTCACTTCGATGCCTATCTACCACTCAGCAACACACGATTTGCGAGTTTTGTAAAAATTTATCCTCTATCACGTCGCGAATAATAGTCTTCATAGTTTATTTTCTTGAAATGTTGTTCAAAAGACTAACACATATGAAATCTTCAATATGCACCCAAATAATAATATGAAATTTCGGTTTCTGGACTGCGCATGAAAGTTATTTCTAATAATAACAAAAGTAACAGACTTAAATTCATTTATGCGTTATACAGAAGATCGATATCGCACCATCTACCCTTAAGTACTAAATACGATAACCTGTCACTGATAAATTCGACCTTTTTTACTGCTGATTTTATTCTTTTGTGTACAGAGAACCCTGTTCCTAATTGGTGATTATCGTTTCCTTCCCCATAATACAATAAGTAATCGCCTATTTGTGATATGCCATTCCCATCTAACCTAACCTCTTGTACTCCCACGAAGTCTATTCTATATGTAGCTAGTTATATCTAGTTGTGAAACTTGGACTCTCACTTTGAGAGAGGAACAGAGATTAAGGGTGTTTGAGAATAAGGTTCTTGGGAAAATATTTGGGGCTAAGAGGGATGAAGTTAGAGGAGAATGGAGAAAGTTACACAACGCAGAGCTGCACGCATTGTATACTTCACCTGACATAATTAGGAACATTAAATCCAGACGTTTGAGATGGGCAGGACATGTAGCACGTATGAGTGAATCCAGAAATGCATATAGAGTGTTAGTTGGGAGGCCGGAGGGAAAAAGATCTTTGGGGAGGCCGAGACGTAGATGGGAAGATAATATTAAAATGGATTTGAGGGAGGTAAGATATGATGGTAGAGACTGGATTAATCTTGCTTAGGATAGGGATCGATGGCGGGCTTATGTGAGGGCGGCTACGGGTTCCTTAAAAGCCAGTAAGTAAGTTATACAGTAGATAAAATGGCTAATCTGTAGTAGTGAGGCAAGTTGCCAAGTAGTTGGGTTACCGAAAATGCTCACTCTGTTTTTTTTTTACTTGGTTATTTAGCGATTCCTGCCCATAGAACATCCCACTATTCATCCTCTTTTACTGTCTCAGTCCCCCGTGAATGGAATTCTCTACCTCCCAAGATTAGGGGCTGCCATACAATAACCACTTTCAAGAAAAGGCTAAACGATTTCTTACGGGCGCAGTCAAATTTAAGTTATAATTGTGATCGAGTTTAATAATTTACTTTCATTTAGGTATGATTATTATTATTATTATTTTATTGGCGTTGTGAAGATAAAAAGAATTGTCACTGTATTATATTATGTATTATATTGTATTGTATTGTATTAATTATGTTATATTCAGAGCAATGTAGTAATTTTCTATCATACTGGTTGAGTGGAAGAGAAGCCGAATGGCCTTAACTCTGCCAATTAAAATAAACCATTATTATTATTATTATTATTATTATTATTATTATTACTTACAAATGGCTTTAAAGAACCCGAAAGTTCATTCCCGCCCTCACATAAGCCCGCCATTGGTCCCTATCCTGAGCAAGATTAATCCAGTCTCTAGCATCATACCCCACCTCCCACAAATCCATTTTAATATGATCTTCCCACCTACATCTCGGCCTTCCCAAAGGTCTTTTTCCCTCCGGCCTCCCAACTAACACCCTATATGCATTTCTGGATTCGCTCATTCGTGCTACATGCCCTGCCCATCTCAAATGTCTGGATTTTATGTTCCTAATTATGTCAGGTGAAGAATACAATGCGTGCAGCTCTGCGTTGTGTAACTTTCTCCATTCTCCTGTAACTTCATCCCTCTTAGCCCCAAATATTTTCCTAAGCACCTTATTCTCAAACACCCTTAACCTATGTTCCTCTCTCAGAGTGAGAGTTCAAGTTTCACAACCATACAGAACAACCGGTAATATAACTGTATTATGAATTCTAACTTTCAGATTTTTTGACAGCAGACTAGATGATAAAAAGTTCTCAACCGAATAATAACACGATTATTATTATTATTATTATTATTTAACGACGCTGCATCAACTATTCGGTTATTTAGCATCAACGGAATTGGTGTTAGGGAGATGGTATTTGGCAAGTATGAGGCCGAGGATTTTCCATAGATTTCCTGATATTAACCTTACGGTTAGGAAAAATCTTCTTAAGAACCCAAATCAGCCCACATGGGAATCGAACCCACACCTGAGCGCAACTCTGGATCAGTAAGCAAACGTACTACAGCTCATGGGCGAGAAATAATGGTAAAATTTGCCCGTAACTCACTCATTCAAGGTAGAATGTTTTACGTGCGATACTTCTTAATTGTGAGATATACAGAGTGGATGTGAATTAACTTTGCAGATTCGAAAGGGCCGATATTGTACACGTAAATGAATACAAAACCTATATTACGTTTTGTGATTAAATGCAAGATTAACTAGAAAATTAAGTTTGAACTTTCAGCAGACCAGCAACATCGCCGCTAACAGACAATACTCGCGATACAGATATAAGAAGACAAGGAACTCTGTGTGTATCGGTAGGTGAGCTGCTCTCTACCAAGACATTGCCACTTGCTCGCATCGTACAATGACTTGAATTTTGGGGTTTTCAAAATTAAATTCACACGAAAACCGTTCACGCTATTGAAATACGCCAGAGGGATAAATCATTCTTTATTAGCTCTCCTATCGATATGGAGAAAAATAAAAAATGTGAAATTAAGAGATTTCGTGACACGAAATCATAGTCGTAACTAAAAATATACTAGAAGTAACTTGACTTATCCTGAAGTACAGTTAACCAAGTCCGCGAGTAACCATAAATGAAGGGCAAAACTTGGATCTGCCGTCGATCACGTGATCCAGGAAGACGTGTAGTGACAGTACGATTTTAACCATCTATATAATTCTATAGTGAATTTATAGATAGGTAGAATTCTGGCAAGGAAAACTGAAGTATCGTAAGAAACCATCGTTTAGAGAGTTTTCGTCTATCACAAATTTCACCTTTATTCACCGCGATTTTGTATCCCGGTCTTCGGATGAAAGGTACATGCTCTAGGACAATGTGGTCGTCAGCACACGCTGAAATGGGTAGAGTGCAAGGAGTGCAATAAAATATGCTCCGTCGTGCAGAAGGATAGAGAGACAGCATATCCACCAGCAGCCACGGATGCATGCTAGTGCTGTAAGAAATCTGCGGGTAAGAGACGCTAGCCCGAGACAGCAGTATGCTGATGACCGTTCTCTAGTAATTTATTTATTTATTTAGCTATTTATCTATTTATCTATTTATTTATTTATTTCGACCCTCCCAAGTACTAACATTGTAACTCACTTTTTTACATTTTTCAGGAGATGAAAAAGAAGTTTTAAAATGATCGTGTAAATTAGTGTATACAAAAATGTAGAGTAACAATAAGATTTTACACACAATTGGGAAGGTTTAGAGCTACAGAATGATAGTACTGGGAGAAAAAGAAACAATTTAAGACCATATTAACTAGGACAAATCAAAACCATAAAAAATTGAGTTACAATGTTAGTACTTGGGAGGGTCGATTTATTTATTTATTTATTTATTTATTTATTTATTTATTTATTTATTTATTTATTTATTCTGGTG
This sequence comes from Periplaneta americana, assembly GCA_025594305.2. NCBI lineage: Eukaryota > Metazoa > Arthropoda > Insecta > Blattodea > Blattidae > Periplaneta > Periplaneta americana. The sequence continues at coordinate 142,283,104 of JAJSOF020000013.1, read as the reverse complement.
TAGTTAAGGCCATCAGGCCTTCTCTTCCACAACACCAGGAATACAAATACAATAGTTCGCCCTCACTAAAAGTATGTAATTATCAAAACAGACCGAAAATTATATAAAAAGACACAAACTGGTTCTTAAATATCACAGAAATGTAGCAAATAAACAGCAGGTCTCCATGAATAAAATTAAAAATTATGTCTGAGATTTTAGTAGTTGAAATTTGGTACACATGGTTGTTGTCTTACTGTTTTTATCGTAACAGCAATCTCTTTCCAACGTAGTTTGCTGTACATTTTTACTCATATGTAGAGAGCCACTGACTTATGTAAGTGTAATAAAATATGAAAGTAGTGATACAGCCACCGTTAATATTTTCATAACATAAAGTAGTCTCTAAGTTCGCAAACCGTGGAAGTTGCTTTTTGAGCTGCCCCTGTTTTTGTTGACATTAAATATGGTCTCCTATAGTAAATAAGACTCTCTTTGATAGCACACGCACAGCATTTCATAAATCTTATTACATGCTTCGTAGAGAAGACACATTACAGCGTTTGTGAGATCACAGGAAAACATCTCAGAGATTTAAATGTGGGTGTCACATGAATATGAGCAATTTCTGTTCTACCTGGCTTTTCTTTTAGTCTGGCTGCCTCTTATAGCACAGCAAAGGGATTATGAAGCTCATTCTGAGAAACAAAACTCGTACATTTAGCGAAGTAATGGCTGCCGCAAGGAATCTAGGTAAAAGTTAAAAACACAGCAGTAGCATGAATTTGTTAGTTAGAGCGTTGACTGAAACTCCGCCGGATAAGATTTCCACTTCAAAGTGGTAGAGATTTTCTCTTCCATAAGCCTAGATAATATGTTTTTTTGTGGATCTTCTCGGTTTCTTAACGTTGCTATAACGCAATGCTGACTACAATATGAATATCCAGAATTTATGCAATCTTCTCACAAGATGGTAACGGGTCGAAGGGTGGTTTTAGAGATTACATGACATGACATGACATGCTATATGACTTATGATGAAACATATAACACGCCATAACATAATATACATGATATACGATATTATAACATGACATATGATACATGATAAATGACGTGGAATATGATAAATACTGATACGTGATAAATTATATGATACATTATAGTTATTATAAAAAATAAATACAATAATAAATGATAATGTGATAAAGTGACATGATAAATTACAGTATATGGTACATGATAAATGATATACTAGGTGTTTCCGGGCTAGTGTTACAAACTTTCAGGGATGATGGGGAAGGGCACATGTATCAATTTGAGATAAGGAACCCTGGTCCGGAAATGCCTGAGTCGAAAGTTACAAGCAAAAATAGTTCTGTGGAGATGAAATAATTTTATTCCTCTGTACACCTTATTTATGTGTATTTATCTGTACATCTTACACATACTGTATCCAAGTGACGTTGTTTACGTTGTCTACTTACAGTATTCCATTCAGTGTGGTGTCTGAGGGATGGGGACAGGAAACTACACTAAAGCAATGCAGATAGCGTAATGTGTAACGGACATGGTCGGTCCTCATATATACACGTCTGTAGACAGCAGTGTATGTGTACCAGTTGTAGTGTCCAGTCGATCAGTCCTAGTAAAATGGAGGAGTACACGAGAGCGAAATATGCAGACTTGACTTTAGAATACTGTATTGGGACAAGTACCCACGTAGGAGACATCCGGCTCATACCATCTTTCCACGACTGTTCCACAAGTTAAGGGAAGGAGGGCACGTGGTGCCAAATTAGAATTCCATTTCCATACAACTATTTTTTCTTATAATTTTCGACTCGGTCATTTCCGGACCATGGTTCCCATCTCAAATTGATACATGTGCCCTTCGCCATCATCCTTGAAAGTTAGTAACACCAGCCCGAAAACACTCTGTATTATGATAAATAACATGATATACGATACATTGCATGGCATATGATAAAAGACATGACATGATGGAATTATATACAGTATAACATTTGTTTAGGCCTATATTAAATTAACTATACAAGACATAAGAAATCAGGCACATGTTAAATGACATGATAAATGACACGACACATGGTTTCATGATACTGTTAATTATTCCTATGGTTTTCATAAATTTTGTAATTTTATTTGCTATATCCACTTCTACCTCAAATGACAAATTACAACCCAAATATGTCAACTCATTTACCTTTTCCACAATTTCATTGTCCAAAACTATTTTGCTCGGTACAGGGTATTTTCCACAAAAGGCCACTTTTGTCTAGTTTGTATTGATTTCAATATTATATTGCTTTCCGATCATATATTAAAATTATGCACAGAGTACTGCAGGTCATTTTCTGTGCGTATTATTAAAACCAAATCATCTGCAAAAATCAGGGAGTCTATTAACAACTCATCTACTTTCCCATTAATAACACATACACTTGCCTATTCAACAACTCATCTACTTTCCCATTAATAACATATCCACTTGCCTATTCAACAACTCATCTACTTTCCCATTAATAACACATCCATTTGCCTACTCAACAACTCATCTACGTTCCCATTAATAACACATCCATTTGCCTATTCAACAACTCATCTACTTTCCCATTAATAACACATCCATTTGCCTATTCAACAACTCATCTACTTTCCCATTAATAACACATCCACTTGCCTATTCAACAACTCATCTACTTTCCCCATTAATAACACATCCACTTGCCTATCAACAACTCATCTACTTTCCCATTAATAACACATCCACTTGCCTATTCAACAACTCATCTACTTTCCCATTAATAACACATCCATTTGCCTACTCAACAACTCATCTACTTTCCCTATTAGTAACACATCCACATGCCTATCAACAACTCAACTACTTTCCACATTAACAACACATCCACTTGCCTATCAACAACTCATCTACTTTCCTATTAATAACACATACATTTGCCTATTCAACAACTCATCTACTTTCCCATTAATAACACATCCACTTGCCTATCAATAACTCAACTACTTTCCCATTAATAACACATCCATTTGATTATTCAACAACTCATCTACTTTCCCTATTAGTAACACATCCACTTGCCTATCAACAACTCATCTACTTTCCCCATTAACAACACATCCACTTGCCTATTCAACAACTCATCTACTTTCCATATTAATAACAAATCCACTTGCCTATTCAACAACTCATATACTTTCCCTATTAGTAACACATCCACTTGCCTATCAACAACTCAACTACTTTCCCCATTAACAACACATCCACTTGCCTATTTAACAACTCATCTACTTTCCCATTAATAACACATCCATTTGCCTATTCAACAACTCATCTACTTTCCCTATTAATAACACATCCATTTGCCTATTCAACAACTCATCTACTTTCCCATTAATAACACATCCACTTGCCTATCAACAACTCAACTACTTTCCCATTAATAACACATCCACTTGCCTATTCAACAACTCATCTACTTTCCCCATTAATAACACATCCACTTGCCTTTTCCAAAACAATAATCTACTTTCCCCATTAATAACACATCTACTTGCCTATTCAACAACTCATCTATTTTCCCTATTAATAACACATCCACTTGCCTATTACCCCCTAGGTCTACATTTACCTATCACTCTACCTACAACACGTATCCACCCATCCATTCATACACTCATATTTCCATCCAAGGGCGAATAAAAACTATATATAGGTAAGGCAAGTGCTTTACGCATTATTATGTAACGTCTTGATAATGTATTTTGTATATGAAATCGCTGGCAACTCTGGAGCTCATACGAGAGCCGTCTGTATGCACAACACGCAGGCAGTCTGAATGGCAACGGACGTATGACGGATTCCATTCTGAAGGAATGTGACTTGTGAGCGCCTGCGCTCTCTCTGTTTCGGTTACCTGGAACACGACGAGAGACATAAAAGTCCCGACAATTATTCCACATAAGTTTGTTTCCTCGGACGAGACATGTTGATACCAGCACCACAAATGTACGAGCAACAAAAAAAAAACATGTTGGAGTGCCGCCAACTGTCTTAACGATTCTGGAAACATCGGTTCTCTAAAAACGGAACAAACAAATGTAACACGCCGACATGTTTAAAGAATGTCTGCCTAGAAAAGAAAGAAATTTGTTATCTTCTCAAAAATTTATTTTGGGCTAGTAAATTACGTCTTAATTATTCATTTACTTGACTTATGTCTATTTAATCGCTTCTCATTAGTGCTGCTCTCGTAGTGAAATGTGTCTGTTCGCGACCGTCGCACCGCGTCTGATTCTGTGTGCATCACATCATAAGAAATCAATGGGAGACAAGTCCACCCGGCCAGTATTCACCTACAGCTTATTTCTTACTAATTTTTCACATATACAGTATATAATTTGAATTGGTAATGGAAATTACGGGAAAACGGCTGAACGAATTTTAATGAATGACCCGTCATTTTGAAGCTTGGCATCCAAGGATTTTCAGGAAAATAGTAACTTTCAGCGAAGCGTTACTTTTCCTACATAATTTTCGTATTTTCCAAAATCCATCTTTCGTCAGTTTTGAGAACTAATTACATTTCAGAATAAAACAAAACACACACTGTAATAAACAATAGGCTATTACATGAAGGCCATGACCTGCAGGATTGCTGACATATTTAGAGCCCAAATTCAATTGGTTATTAAAAATTTCAAGACTTACTAAAAATAATTTAAAGGTCTGATTCTGTGGTGTGTAATTTTCTGAGTACAGCTGTGTATTGGATATTAAAATCTACAGACCTTGAGGTGGTTTGATGACATTATTACCATTAGAAATGAAATATTATAGTTAATGCCATGATGTGACTATTTTTCATTAATCATAGATATTAATGCTATATTGATAATATGAAAGTGAAACGTTTTGCGGTTATATAAGTAGATGTAGAGAATATCTTTATAACTACAAAACGTACGTAAGATAATAGGCCTAATATTGTTATTAAAAATATATTTTATAGTTATTAATCAAGTGGGATTGGGTCTTTTTATTTAATGGCGGTGTGATGTAGATATTTATATGCATCATTCCTTTCAGTATTGGCTCGCGAAAGCGCAAAAAGTACAGTTCTTAAGGAAAGACTAAAAGGTATTACTGATCAAATAAGAGGCCTACAAAATTTTGTAGTCTCCCGATCATTTCAGCAAGATCTCTTAGCGGGATAAAGTGATTTTACCCTCTGCATTTCAAGCTCTACATGCAGCAGCTATACCAAGATGCTATGTCTATTGTTCGAAAGCATAGCAAACCTGACATTTATTTAACTTTGACCTACAATCCACAATGACCTGAAATAGCTACTTCGTTACTGCCACATGAAAACCCCACTGATCGTTCTGACATTGTTACTTGCGTTTTCGCGTTGAAACTCAAAAACTGAAGGTGAATAGGTTCAAGAAAAAGTATTTGATATAAAAGAAAAACCATTCAGAGGGAGTATGTTTCATTATTATGGAAGCAAATATCTGTCAAAATTATGGTATTCTTCATTGAAAATAAAACTGGAAAATTTTTATTTTAACATCCAATGAACTTAATTTGCAGCATTTGCTGCACAAGCTACTAGTTTGTTTATAAATGTATTATAAATTGTATTATTAAAACGTTAAAGTAACTACTATTCCGTCTCTAATAGCAGCCTCTTTGTTGTAAGTTTTTCATATTCATTTGTTTGTAAAATTGTATTGTTAATAGTTAAAACAACCAATTGTTTGCTATGCTCTGTTCTGTAGTATCAGCCCGTAAATTCGGGGGACAATTATTGTTAAACAATAAATTTATATAGAACAGGTCAACTGTAGCCCATATCCTGGAAAGTACGATGATGAGATTTTTCTCTCTTAATCCTTAAATTGACAATGTATCCTATAGGATACAACAGGTTAATAGGCTATATGCTATAATTTTAATAGAACAATAGAAAAAAATAGGTAGAAAAATTAAAATTTTTCACAATACTATAATATTGTAAAACACATAAAAATATGGACATTGCGATAGTTGTTTTCTTTACGGTCCGACAAGGTTTAATACACTAGTGTGTGAAATGAAGATCTGCCAAGTTAAGCCAGCGTATAGATATTATACAGTATGGACACTCGCGTCGGTACCTTCGATGTAGCAGGACTGATTTCAATGACCTTCAAACCAGTTTGAGCGTGAGATTCTGCTTTCTCCGGGAGTTGGCGCTGACATCACACCAGCTAGCAGTCGACACAACGGAATCATAACACATATAATTAATACATCTAGATACATTATGTACTCAAATAAAATAAATTGGACCGATGAAATTATAAATCCGTCATTAACTGTAACGTCTAGAGTTCCTTTATAATGAGAGTTGGGTCGTTGACCCTAACAACAGTTAAAATACGTAATGATTTGATAGCACTGAAAATTGAAACACAATACTCTTATGAGAAGTAAAACCATATACCTATATTATATTGTATAAAAATATTAAACGAATTTGATACATAATTCTGTAATGTATTATATTATTTTATAATATAATTTATTATATCTAAAATATAAAAAATTATTATTACAACTAGTTTGTCACTGAGAAATAAGGAAAAGCTGTTAACTTGAATTTATTTGAAGCAAAGCGTTACTGGATTATGCAATAAGGTAGGCGATGTTTGGATCCTGTGTCTCAACTCTATACTCAAATTATTATCTTAGAGTGTGCTCGATTACACTAACCTCTAGCGCTTGAAAGTGGAACTAAACGCCGGCACACAGAGAAACAAAACACAGGAAAAATCGCTCAGTGTCCATTCTTTGTAATCCCTATTCCCTGGTTAAGGTTAAGAATACATTTTAATACAACTTCTCGGCTGATATAAAGAAATACATAATCTGATAATCCCTGCAATGAAACTTTCATCACTGCCCTAATGAGTTTTGAGATATATAATTATAATAAAGATTCATTTCAAATTTGTAACAGATTCACCGAGATTTTAATGGATTTTCATGAAGAAAATGATGACGAAAATACGCATTCTCATCCGGTATACTAATAACATATTCCTCAATTTGAATTGCACGGATGAACGACTGCTCTCCGATGCGTGACGTCACAGTTTTTATTCACTTCACGGCTTGTATTTCTGTGAACGTAATTCCCAGCCTGTTCCTTAGTTGTGGTCAGACGATCATCAATTAACTGACAACACACATAGCGTCTACTGCAAGCGCGTTTCATATTTCGCAATGGTAATTCTTTATCTGATTTCCTTTTCTATCTAAAGAGGTTATTCAAAAGACAATAGGCTTACAGTCGTAAAGGAGCAAAAGCAGAATAAAAATCAGTGTAATCCTGGTAAACTTACAGTGCGATCGAAAAGCCCCTCCGCAGCTCCATTACTTATAGTAATCCTGTAGAAAGTTGGCACTTCCCAATTAATTCCGGTTTGACAACATCACATCCCCAGTCCACTATATGCTTAGCGGCCAGTGCTGCTACTTGAACTCTCTGCCTAGTATTCTCTTCCCGCCACGGGCTACACAAGTACTGCGGAGAGACTTTATGATCGCACTGTATTATGCCCAATTGACTATTCTAAAATTTCACACCAAATCCTAAATAAATAAACTTTAAAATTATCGGTTGGAAATTAGAATAAGGTGAAGCGAGACTGCAGTAAGTCACTGTGGTCTAACACTTCACATTCACTTTTTATTCTGAAAATTGAGAAAGATTTTTCAATTCTTAGTACAATGTTTCCAGATTAATTTAAAATTCTCTTTCTACGAGTCCAAAGTCTGAGTTTTAATACAAAATTTCGAACGTCTTCGTTTCTTTAATTTATTAAAGGTATATTTTGAAAGACTGAATCATTCTCATGTACCAGAAGTTTTCTCGTTACCTCAAATATATAGAATGAACCGTAAGTAATGTCTAGGGCTAGGATTTTGATGAAATTGCATCTTTTTTCTAGTAAGCCAGAAACATTGTTGCTTTAGTATTTATATGCATTTTTTGTCTGTTTCAACTAATAAGAGCATCTTTTGTTTTATTCGGTAATTTTTTAGGCATTTTCATTTAATTTTGGCCATAAATCCCCATTATTAATGTAAAATAATGTTTATTTCCTTTGATATTTTCTTTACATATTTTGTCCATTAATACCCTTTATAATATTTTAATCGTTTTTCTACACAAATATTGCCATTTTAACATAGTACACCCCATGTAATGGATGTCCAACCACCCCTTCAATATAGATTCCTCTATACCTGCTAATTTCAGATAAGAGTGGCCTTGTGGTAGACTACATGGACACTAAAAGTAAAGTAAATCCATGGCGCTACAGCCCATGAAGGGCCAAGACCGACCAGCTGACTTCTGACCTCACATCCACATGCCGAAGCAGAGGTAAACGATCATACATGGAAACTACATCAGGTAAAAAATAATTAGTGTACTACTTTTAAAAAATTATGTAAAATTTAATTTAATTACTAGTTTAAATATTAAGGAATACAAAACCTCTTTTCCTACTAAGCCAATATTATGTAAGATCAATGATTTTTAGGTCATAAATGCTTTGTTTTTAGGACATTTTTTCATGATTTATAGGTCCAACTCACCTGGCTGAGAACCCGAGAAGAGTTATTCTATATCAAAAGCCGGGAAAGCCTCAAATCATACAAGATATTTAAAGTTACAATTTTTTCCTTAATTCTTCTAAAATCTCTGTTGAGGTGTATGTTGATGTGTATGGCATAGAGTTGTATTAAAAATTCTAGTATGAAACGCGCAGATTTCTCCTTGGCTCTGTTTACTGTGTTTATATTTTCTGTTTTTGTGTGGGAAGAGACTTAAATGGTCGATATAATTAGATCTCATAGCAAGGCACATGGGTTTTTGCGACCAGACGTTACGCTTTTCCGGACGATTAGCCATCCTGCAGGAAAGTGAGGTTATGTCCTCTCTAGTTCACACCGTGAGTCATCTCTGCAGTCAGCGAGATGTGTCTCGAGTACGATAATCGATTCTCAGAATCGCTTCCGACCCTGCCCAGGAGATAACTAGTTTGACTCGAGGGATTATTGTTTCAACAGGTTAAGATGAGATACTGGATGATGTAACAGCTAGCAAAAAACAATACCTGTAGACCGAAGAACGAATTCCGCGGTAAAGAATGTCTTATTACATCTACTATCAAGAAATATGCGTGGTAAGGAAATGAAAGTATCGTTCTCAATGACAGCTCCAAGTATTTCTTATTAAAGGAAGAAAGTTCATACATATTATGAAGCAGCTAACAAAACCGGAAATTAAGTTGGGTGTGCACTGAGCAACTGTTTTTTTTTTTGCCGGAAGAGAACGTCCTAAATAGAAATCCATGCACTGGTAACTTTTTAATCGTAGCAACTAAAATATACGAATCGTTGTATTATTCAAGATGGTTCAACAGTTGACTATCTGAATGGTATAGACAAGTCTTAGTTTCCCTTCACATACTAAGCAACTATTTTGTTGCCGGAACAGGATAATAGACTATATGTCTTCAGTTGAAATGTACGCGCTGGAAGATTGTCATTTACGGCAACTAAAAGTTGCGACTCTGTCTTTCCAAAGCGATTTAACTGTTGCCCATTTCAATAGAACATAAGAATTTTAGTATGTTCTCGCGCACTGAGGCAACTATTTTGTTGTTTGAATATAAATAAACGTACTGACGAACTTGTTTCGGAAACAAAAATCAGACGTATAGGAAAGTTCGAGTCTCTCTTCGCTTACAGGCAATTACTTAGTTGCTTCCATACCGAATCTAAGGCCAAAGTGCTTCAACGAATTTCTTCGTCTAATGTATTCAATACTTTCTTCAATTTAACTGTAATACTTTTACAAGCTTACAAATTCTCATAAATATGTTATGATTTTCTTAAAAACAAAATTATGTCAACTGCGTTTTTAATCTCAGTGCTGTAACAAATTTTCCTTCCTGTTAGACAGTCGCTCGAAATTGAGCACTGAAACCCCGGCAGTCAATTAGGGGAGAATCGGGTAGTATCGGACATCGGGTAATATCGGACAGTGCGTTTCTTTCATCTACCACCATATGGTAGTACCTGAATGACATGGTTACGTTTCTCTATGCGACATCACAGAAACGTAACCATGTCATCAGATACTTCATCGTGTGGTAGATGAAACTCACTGTCCGATATTACTAGATGTCCGATACTACCCGACTCTCCCCTATATTTCACTTAAATACTCTATGTTATTTACAAATAGTTTAACTTTTCTTTAAGCTCATTCCAGAAATCAAACGTTTCATAAAATTATCATTTAGAAATCTGTGCAGTGGCGAAGCCGTTAACCCTTTGCAGCGCAAATTAATTTTTTATGTTTTTCATTTCATGGATCATAACAAAGCTTCGATCAATTTTTCTCAACATTTTAACTCTGCACACAATTTCAAAACATAGATGACACCTCTATGTATACTCAAGAGGTGGTTCCTTGGTGGAATATCTGTATCATAAAATTTAGAGAGAAAGAAAACGGTGGTTATTTTGAACAACCACTATGCTGCAAAGGGTAAAGACTTAGGCTACCCGAATTATTTGAATTCCACCTAGTAACATTAGACCTATAAGTTTGTAATAACGATATATAGTAAAATTTGGCTGTACTCCGATCCTTCCATATATTAAGTTCACTGTTGGTAGTCATTCCAGGATGGAGAGTTCAGTGCGGGGCTTATAGCAGAAGCCTCTAAATCTAATAGTTTTTGTAAAATATATATTTAATATTTGTCACAGGACATATTTCACTTCTTCACTTTTTCATATTAAATTCAGCAACTCAGATGATAGGCGACATTAAAATATATGGATCAAATATGGACAGTAAGAGGAAGGCAGAAAATAGGAAATACTGGAGAATGCTGAGTTTGCAGCGAAAGACCTGCTCTTTGGCAGAACATTATGAATGAATGAACGCTACATTCACATTGCTAAAAGTGTCAATGGATGTTGCACAAAAACGGTACATGATAGAGAAAATCTGAGTTCAGTTTTGGATTCTGCACCTAAAAAAACGAAATAAATAAAAAAAAATAAAAAACAAAATAAGCTATATAAGTTTTTGAAAAGTTTTTATGACCCTTAGTTTTGCAGGCGTGTGTTATTGGCGGCATCGATTGTTGTTATTTCAATTGTTGCTGAATAATGCTGTGAAAGATGCATAGTCAACAATGTTTCCCACTGTTCTAGAAGAACAATTTCTCGTAGATGCAGTTCTTCCAGGTGGTAGAGTTAGTATAAAAGCAGTATGAGAACTTCAACATTTAATATCATAAAGATCCTGCATCAAAACGTATATTATTATTCAGTATCTTCGTGGTCCACATAAAATTAAAAATGTTTCCTTTACGGTTAAAATACTTTTACCTTCAACTACGTAGTTTCTTACCTGGTATGCTTCAGTGTTCTAGTACAGCATCTGGACTGAACTGTGCACATTTATCTCTCCTTTTTTTCTTCCGTAGCTTCGCGGCATTCTGTGTAAACATAGCTGTCAAGGAAATTGTAAGCAATGAATAGAGACGAGCCGATGATTTTCTGACTCGTTAATTCCGTTTCTTTTGTTTCATCACGCCATCTTCATTTCGGTGTTTCAACGCTACCCTCTGGTAAGTCTCACAGATCTGGACAATGTCCAACGGCGAAGCGGTCATAGCCCCCAGAAAGCCAACAATGACGTGATCGAAGGGTTGTAAACAGATGTTATAGCTAAGCTTTGTTGAAATACGAGAGTAACTTTAATGGGACTCGTAGCTAGCGAGTAAACTCTCTCAAAAACACCGAAAGCAAAATGCGAAAACCGAGGCACCGATTTGTGAATACCTTAATTAGGAAAATTACGAAATTTATTAAGGGTAAGAAGTTATGTACGTCCGTTTCCATTTCTTTTAGGACTTATTCCAACATTTGTCTTAGCTTCCTAGGAAAACCACAGGGAAGATGAGTTGCCTGTTGCCTCTCTCTCTCTCTTTCTATATATATATATATATATATATATATATATATATACATATATATACATATATATATATACATATATATACATATATATATATATATACACACACAGTGCTGTTCTCCAACCAGGAGATTAACCGTGAAAGGAATATGCTTACTATTGCGTCATCTATTGGAGCGATGTAGATAGATAATATTACCGTTATAACGTCAGTTTAAAAAATTTGCGCTCTCCTGCATATTTTATTTTCTGTATGAGAGATTAAAACACCAGGAGATTAACTATGATCTAATTTTGTAACTAGGGTAGTATAAATATGTGTGTATCAGTGTTATCGTTTGTGCTTTGAGAGTTAACCAATGGAGATGCGTGTACTCACGTGTGCGAACTTATGACATCTTATGACATCAACATTCATTCACAGCATTACCCCGCTGCGTCTCATTCCCCTGAGACTTTCTCCTGGTTAGAGTAGAACCTCTATCATCCGTAGTAATGAAGAGGTTGATTGAAGGTTAATTTAAAAAATCGGATAATCCGTACCATGAAATATTTTCGTAAATCAAGTGAACAACAACAATTTTCTCCGTGGTCTTGTGTTGAACACGCCAAGTTGTGAATCAGAAGTTCATTCATTTAAGTCTGGTTGCCAACAACGAATATTTAAGGTTCAAGGTAACTCCTAGCAATGCCTGTTCGCGAAAAGATAGGAATAGTGGAGGTCTTATGTTGTATATTTATGTACTTTATACACTTTATCCTGCATTTGTATTAAATCGCGCACAGTTGTAACATTAATCTCGTATTCTGATGCGAGATGAGCCACAGTTTCTCTTTTCCCAAACCGATGGATTACACTGTACAACATGAAATTTGTTCTTTTTATAGAAATATGTGTATTAGATGTATTTTGTGATAGCAAAAACGAATCTGCAATTAGTTTTTGTTCAGCACGTACTGTTTCTCTAAAATAAAAAGTTATTTAATGTTAGTTACTTTCACCTTATGGGATGCAACATGTCACTGAAAGTACACTTTCTTGACAGTCACCTGGACTTCTTTTCCAAAAAGTCTTGATGCTGTAAGCGATGAACACGGGGAGAGGTTTCATCAAGAAATATCTACCTTCGAAAAGCACTTAAATGAAAGGTAGAATGCAAGTATGCTGGCTGAATATTGCTGGTCACTCATCAGAGAGATTGCAGAAGCTGACTACAAACGTAAAAGATCAAAAAAGATATTTTAATTTGTGAATTTTGGCCAAACAAAGGTTGCTTTATGTGCTAGTGTAACAAATTTGTGTAAATATATGAAGTGCGTGTACCATAAAAATAGTATGTGTTAGAAAATTTTGGTTTTCAGAAATGAACTCAGCACCTCTCATTTAGTTAAAATTATATAGTTCCATCGAAAGGACAGAAACAAAGTTTAAATTTGTTGTCCAGTGTTATTTGCACTTTTTTCAAAACTTAGTACAACACGTTTTCTTTTGACATTCGTGGAATACATTTTATATAGAAGTTGTAGAGTATGAAAACTCGAACAGTAGAGACTATACTGTGTAAAGATTCGCAAAAAAAAAAAAAAAAAAAAAAAAAAAAAAACCGTAGTACTAATATAAAGTACAGTAGTACTATATATTTCTCTTGCAAAAAAAGGAGCGAGAGAAAGACAGTTGGATAATTCGCCAATCGGTTAACAGGATGGCGGATTAATCGGGGTTCTACTGTATTATATTTCTCACGAAAACATTTTCATAAAATTGTACGTATTTACTAATACTTTGTCCTTCAGGGCAACCCCTATTTTAGAGGAAGAACTTTATAATAATATTTCTAGCTGTAAGATTACAGCAGTGGCAGTGAACCAATTTCTCCTCTACACCAGCGGTCACCAACCTGTGGTCGTAGAACCAGGGGGTCTGCGAATTATTTGAAGGGGGCCGATGGAACGAAGGTGTGTTTTGGGAAGGTACTTTAATTAAGTTCAACTTGATCACGCTCTATGATTTTTATCACCTTGTTAGAATATTTTGTGTTCATCTTAGATTTCTGAGGCACAGACATCAACAGAAATCAGTTCGCCTGAGGATTTCTTCTTATGATTATTTATTATTTATTTAATTTATATATTATTTTTAAACAAAGCTGAAGATCTATATTAATATTATTAAATAACTAAACGAGAAAGGGCAACTAATAATGTAAACAAGAAATACAATAAAAATGATTAGACAAAGGCGGTAATCGACATATCTAGGGAAGATTAGAAAATGCTGGGTTTGCAGTGAGACAAGTACCTTTGGGCAGAACACTATGCATTAATTAATTAACTAATTCATTCACTACATTATGCAAAATGGAATATGAGCTCCAAGGGGTACGTGATAGTCAAAAGGTTGTGAAAAACTGTTCTATACGTAGAGGTCTACACGATTCTTTACAAATTGCCAATTAAGAATTTATCCAGTTACTATTTAGTCATCTTTATCGTAATATATATTCAGTGTCATGACCCAGAACAGGAGAAGAGTCATCAAGCAATCTGCCTACAAAAGACGACATTCTGCTAATGATGAGCAGTTTTATAGAGGTAATAAAATAGGTAAGGAGTATGGGGGAGGAGGCTAGCTAGGATGGCGAAGTATAATATGTAGAAAATTAGTGAGATCGGAAAATGAAAGGTACATATGAAGCAGACATAATAACGAGCATATTGGACAGTAGTGTAGTATGTTTTAGTATCAAGTATTATTAGAAACAGTGTGTGTTCGATATATTCTAAGTGATCTGAAAATCAAGAACAGAGTGATAAAAGTGTCAATTCTGAATTAATTAGAGAAGTATAATAGGAAGTTAAGTAAAACGATAGAGATAATTGAAAATAGGTGAGGAGTCTGGCGGAGGAGGCTAGCTAGAATAGTAAGTATAATATGTAGAAAATTAGTGAGATCTGAAAAATGAAATGCATATAACAAACAGTCATAAAAATGAACATATTTGACAATGGGGTAGTATGTTTTAGTAACAAGTATTATCAGAAACATTAGGTGTTCGATATAAGTGTACTGAAAATCAATAACGAAGTCGTAAAATTGACAATTTTGAATGATCTAAATCAAGTTGTTAGGTTTTTAAAGGTGGGAATAATGATCAATTTAAATGGGGTCTGAAGTCAAATTATAATTGCGTCTACAAAAGGTATATCTGTAATGAACGTAATTGTGGCACCGGATACAAAAATTGTGAGGTCCACATTACATGGATGTAAATGTTGGCAATAAAATAAAGGGATATCATTTTATTTTCACTTCAATTTTTATTGTACCTGAGTTTTTGAATGTACTTCATTCCCACCGCTTCTCCTAATGAAGTTTAACCGTCCTCCACACAGATCCAAGACCGCATATACAATCATAGTAGCCTTACGGTCATAGTAAATAGTACGTTCCAAGAATATGTTTGCGTTTTCCAGTAACGAAGAGCTTTCAATATTGAATCATTTTCGCACAGGTACTGTCGTCCATTGCCCTACGTCGTATCCCGGTATCCCCCACCAGCTTTTATTCGCCAGCTAGTGGCTGGGCTGTCTTAGCTCTTTTCTGAAAACATTAATTTCTGTTATGAATTGGACGTCTACGTAATATTATACGACTGTTTAAAATAACTTAAGTAAAAGGGCCTCGTTAAGTAATTAACTGTCACGTGATTTTCTCCCTTTCTACGACCCTACGACATAACCACTTGGACGAACAGTAGATAGTATGTCTGAGTAATTTTATCTTCGGATCGGGCAGAAGTGAAGATTGAATTTACAGTACGTGAGGTCTCTTTTATAGATTAGGTACAGAATTATTTCAACACGAGTTACTGATACGAAGGACGAAACTGGTAATTGGGATTAGGTACAATAATCTATAATGCGATAATATGCACATTAGAACTGAAGGCTGTATCGAAATGAACGGGCACCATTTTCAAAAATGTATTTAAATATCCATATTATGATTATTTTTCAATTTCACTTCATGCTCTGTATTGTACGCTAACGTGCTATAGACAGTGCAATATACACTGCATAATGAATACGTCCGAATGGACAGCTCAGTTCGTGAGTAAAAATACTCATTGTTAATACTGTACTGTATTTTGATTAAACAAAAACCTAATGAAAATGATCAAACTCAAAAGCGCGATATTTCCTAGTTTACGTAAATGGATGAACTACTTTTCTTCCCTCCTATACCTAGTGAAGTGATTTGTTTGTATATTACGCCAGTACCATCGAACTCCAGTCGTGGAGGGGGTAGCAAACGGCGTTGATCCAGAGGTATAGGCAAGTTAATATTAAAAATGTTGGTAAAAATAAAATGATGTCCCTGTACAATACAATACAATACAATACAATACAGTATTCAGTGTTATGTACGAGAGATAGCGGAAATTGGAAGAGCAAGGCTGTCTGAACGGATGCAATGAAAGACAAGGTAGAAGCAATCTGGATTCATTTACTTCCTATTTTAAGTACACTCTCTTCTTTTCTTACGATTCAATCGTCGTTTAGTCTGCCTGTGATTCCGATGAATAAACTGAATGCTGGAATCCAAAAATACCGCCCAGCACCCACACACAGTCTCCACGACGTCTTGACACGTGGAGCGCCGGGACGCCGTTCCAAGTAACGGAATGGGAACGCAAAGACATTTTCATTCATTCGGTATCTGTCAGGCTGCAACTCGTGGCCCGCAGATCGAAGTAATTTCCAATTAATTTCCCTTTACTGATGAGTACTTTGATATGCTTAATGACACTTCTTGTCTGCCTGTGTTATAGTGAAGGTCATGTAAGAACAGTTCCTGAACAGCAAATATTGCCGTCTTGTCAGAGTTGCCAACTGTTACCAGATATCACCATATGAAGTAAAATCACGATCCTGCGTACTAGATGACTTATTTACTGTCTGTACTTTACCTTTATGTTGGAAGGTTATTCTAAATAGATCAATAATTTATAACATATTTTCGTAGGCAAACTATACGACAAAGGGATCAACATGTTAGGTATTTTGTCTGGAAATATGAAATCCATTGGTTTGACTAGACAATTGATTCACGAGATCTAACCTAAAATGTATTTTATTTGAATGAAGAAATAATATAATTTTAGTTTTGTTTCCGTCTTGAATAATTTTAATGTTAACCCAGAAGTATATTTGTTAACACATTTTAATGTTTTACTTGTGAACATTTTCGCCCATTTTGGGCATCTTCAGACCATAAAGATATCTGTGCATAATTACATAATACATATTGGAATTCTACAAACAATTAATGGAAATTTATAAATACGATAAAACATTTTCTAAAAAGGTACACTAAATACAGCAACAAATGATAGTTGTATGATAAATATGCATATTTAATGTCATATTATAATCATTCATGACAGCTAGAGATCGCGAACGAGTTATTATATTGGAACAATATACTGTATAATGACTCAAAAGTGAATACTTGTTTGACAATAAGACTCTTAGGTTAAAAGTGCATATTTTAACAGAAAGTCACATGAAAATATTACATATCATAAAAAAAATCAAGAAAGTTCAGAAAGGTGTAAGGGGTCCTAGTTGACTGTTATATTGAAGTTGGTGTAAATAGGAAGGATGTGGTGGATTGAAGGCGAAAGGTTTGGAATGACAAAATGAATGTTAAATGTAGTTTATATAAACTTAAGTGACGCTGTGATAATCTATTAAACAGATATGTTGTAAATATGCACTATTGTGAAGGTTGCAATATAAAATAAAGTCAAATTGTTACAAGTATGTGTCGTTATGATGGATAATATCAAGTTGTCATTGTTAATCTCATATTGCCGTAGAAGTTCGTTGTGTATTGAAGATTAATAGATTAATAGTATATGACAAAATATCATTATGTTGCAGTCGTAAATAACTTCATAAAAGTTGAGAAGTATATTAAAATCACATGTTAAAATCAGTTAAAAGTCGAGGATTATGATGATTAACATACTGTAGTATCATTGTAAGTTGTTGAACATGGGCGAAAACGTTCACAAGTAAAATATTAAAATGTGTTAACAAATATACTTCTGGGTTAACATTAAAATAAGTCAAGACGGAAACAAAACTAAAATTATATTACTTCTTCATTATAATTCGACTTATTTGACAGCTTTATCAAAATGAATTCAAAATTCAAATTTGTATTTTATTTGACCACATAAAATTATTAGTATTAACTCCGAAAACCGAATATCACCATGAAATGTATGCTTAAGAATACTTACTCCTAATAATTTTGCTATTCTAGTTATAATTGCTGTCTCCGTGAGCATAATTCCTTCTTCATTATCTTCTTTCGGTTAAATCTGAAATAACAGAACGCCAGTAGTGGAAATTATTCCCACTCTCGCAGCACACTTTAAGGTGACTTGGTGGAGTCGCTGCCAAGTTTTTTTCCTCTTTTTAACAATATTGTAATCAAACTCTAAACACAAAAAAAAACATTAAAATGTGAAATAGTATCTCTACCGATCACCCACCTGCATTATCACACCCAAGTATGTTATATTTATGTAGGATACATTTACCTGACTACAGTCTTGAATTGTAACCACAACGCAACACATAAAATAACTATTATGTATTAATATTAAAATGATATTAATTAATTACTAGTATGGTCAAATTTCACTAGCTTCCAGTAACCGGCTCAGAAATCTAGTACAATTTTAATTCCATGGAACTCCAGTACCGACAACTTTGTCTCAGCTGCCAGCATAACAGTTACAAAATCACTATCATTTGTAGTATTGCATCAGTAACGTGTTGATAACAGGGCTCGAAATGGCCTGGAACGGACCGCAACTTAAATTAAACTGATTCATAACATTATTATAGTAATGTGTATCTATCGTAGTAGAGCTTGGACAAATAATATCACCATAAAAATACAAATAAAAACAAAAAGACAGATCAAATTTAAAATATTATACCATATCTTGGAGTAATGATATCACGATAAAAATCCAGTGGATTTACAAGATATAAACCAATAGGCCTATTGTGTGCAATTTTCATTACACCACTTTGAATAAGGAAATGAAACGAATTTCGTAAATTTATCATTAGCGGTAGGCCTATATTATATCTTTTTAAGTTTTATTCTCCCTTGAATGTATCTTTTATATCTGTCACGCAAATTAATTAAATAATAATTGCCATAAAACAGCTCACTATTCTTCGTCTTTCACAATATCAGCAATTCGTTTCTGGAACTCCCTACCCAGCTCTCTCAGGAACTGTCGAACGATATTGCAATTTGAAAGTGAATTGTTTAAACACGTGACCAGTATCAGGTTTAATTCTCCTTTGTGTGTGTATATGTATATGTAATTTTCCTCAGTGTTGCATAGTTATAATTTAAATTTGAATTTGTTATTCTTGTAATTTGTAATATTGGTTCCCTTACCGCTTACATATTCATTCAGTGTAACTTCTAGCATTATATTATTTTGTAATTATTATTTAGTATGTTCGCATTATTTTACTCTACTTGTGCTTGTATAACTATATAAATTTTTATTAGTGTTCTTTAAATAAGGTAGGTGTCCCTGATATGGCCATGCTAAGGTTTGAGAATTTTTCTAGCCGCCATTTTGAAAAAAAAAATGTAAACCACTTTTTTCTTACTCGTTCTCAGTCTAATGGACCTTCTTAAAACAATTTCTTTTCCCCATAAAAATAGATTTAATTGTCCAAAAAGTCCCAAATTCCAAAAGTCTACCTAGTGGCCATATCAGGAACATGTGCATATGATATGGCCACCCTTGTTCCATGTCCTATAAATCGTGATTGTTTTCAGAGTGATAGCGCAGTTGTGCTAAAATTAAATAATTTTGGTGTAAAATGAATAAACATGACACTTAATAATCTTTTTTATAATTCAAAAGTGTAGCCGAAACAGGTTTTTCTATAAAAAAAATGTTGTTTTTCTTAAAATACAAAATTTTTGCGTAATCCCAGCTATAAGGCATGTAGATTTGTCAGGTGAAAAAATAAAAGTGAAATGAACTTGATATGGCCATGGTGCATTTGATATGGCCATATCAGGAGCAGGTGAGCTTTCACGAAAATCGTTTGATTATGAACAACTCGTAAAAGATACACCATCAACAGAACATTAAAAACTGAATAGAGTACTATGGTTTTCATTAAACAAGTCTTTGAGAAACATGCATAAAACAAAGGAAACTTAGCAGAGAAAAATAAGAAGAGGTCATATGAAAGCAGCAAAACAGGCAACTGACGCCATATTGCTCAACCTGACTGGATGGAAAACGATCAAGTGACATACCAGGATGCCCTTTCACTGGATGCTGCTGCAGTTTAGCGGATTTTTTGGTTAACTAACTCACAATAGGGGGTGGCCATATCAGGAACATGGCCATAACAGGAGCACCCACCTTATTAGTCTGTAAAATTGTATCAGCTTCTCTTGTTTCTGAGTAAGTGGAAGAGAAGGCGTGATGTCCTTACCTTCGCCAGAATAAATAAATATTATTATTGTTATTATTATTATTATTATTATTATTATTATTATTATTATTATTATTATTAATAGTACACTGTGATGAAAAATAAAATATCATGTGACAAAACTGTACATTAAAATCTGAATCCCCCTGTATATATTTTGAGAATGAAAGTCGAATTGTTCACAGCCGCTGAACGTGGGCTGGTGAGAAGCCTCTGTACTTATGATTTACATTCCCCAGATTCAATTGTGTGCCAGAATAACAGTAAGTACGACGACCTTGAACCGGATGATGTATCGATTCAACTACTGTGCAAGGGGATTCGTACTTGTTGGTAGTAAGACACGGGATCAGCTTCCTGGACTCGAACGTGGGATTATTAATAACTGAGAGTAGAAGTCACTTGTCATGACGTCAGCGGAGCGGAACTCTTTTAACAATGGGCTGCAGGAAGTACCGCACTTGAATGCCTGATGTCACCGTGGCACTTCATCAATGAAATGAGATAATGATCTGCAATCCAATAGCTTTAGATGGCGTTTCTAACCTCCAATCGGAAGGGCAGACAATGGAAGAGGACGGGGGACTATGTGCTGTTCCCTAGCAACGTAAAGGGGGTAACAGAATCTGTGAAATGTTACTTCTTATGCAAGAAAACGAAGGAAAAGTTTGAGTGAATAGTTCCACAATTACAATATAATCTATGACACACTTACACATCTGATTACTAATAGGTATATTTCCTATTTCACATTCATATTTACTATTATTTATGCGCGTTGTTTTTTACGGATTAGTTGCTTACGTGAATAGTCTTATTCCGACTATTATACTTTTACTATGTCATACTGCGTTTGACCAATAAAACTGTAAGAAAGGACGTCTTTCAACCAATCATAGCTGCTTATCGCACAATTTTATCACTTCCCTAGCATTTGTTTAATTTTATCGCTTCCCTAGCATTTGTTTGTTTTTATCACTACCCTAGTATTTGTTTCTTTGTTTGCCAGCATTTCAAACTACAAATTCTTTACGGTATTATAAAACATGCTTTGCGATCGTAATTTGTTTCCCGCATAGATAGTCGACTGAAAATGGCGGCTTCATTCAAACGTTTTGGTGAAGCTAACATTAGTGAAATAGAATTTTAGTAAGTCAATTAATATCTATTTTATTGTATTAGAGTACTTTATTTCTTCTAATCTTTATACTTTCTTCTGTTTTTATCACCTCCCTACCATTTGTTTCTTTCTTTATCAGCATTTCAAACTACAAATTATTTACGGTACTATAAAACATGCTTTGCGATCGTAATTTGTTTCCCGCATAGATAGTCGACTGAAAATGGCGGCTTCGTTCAAACGTTTTGGTGAAGCTAACATTAGTGAAATAGAATTTTAGTAAGTCAATTAATATTTTATTGTATTAGAGTACTTTATTTCTTCTAACCTCTATATACTTTCATCTGTTTTTATCAGCATTTCAAACTACAAATTATTTACGGTACTATAAAACATGCTTTGCGATCGTAATTTGTTTCCCGCATAGATAGTCGACTGAAAATGGTTGCTCCGTTCAAACGTTTTGGTGAAGGTAACATTAGTGAAATAGAATTTAGTAAGTCAATTAATATCTATTTCATTGTATTAGAGTACTTTATTTCTTCTAATCTTTATATACTTTCTCCTGTTTTTATCACCTTCCTGCCATTTGTTTCTTTGTTTGCCAACATTTCAAACTGCAAATTCTTTACGGTACTATAAAACATGCTTTTAGATCGTAATTTGTTTACAGCATAGACAGTCAACTGAAAATGGTTGCTCCGTTCAAACGTTTTGGTGAAGCTAACATAAGTGAAATAGAATTTTATTAAGTCAATTATTATTTTATTGTATTAGAGTCAGGATTCGAATTAACGGGGGGATGGGGGATTTTCCCTCCTGTTGGAAAGTTATCCCCCCCTCTTATAAATTCATATTAACATCCCTGCCAGGGATAACTTCAACCCCCCCTCTCACAAAATATAATTGTTTTAATACAAGTATATGTACTTTGTAAAGTATAGCCTAAACTAATCAAAGAAAATAATATTGATGTATTATCACTGGCAAACTGACAACAATCAATAACTTATGAATTACACATCTTATTTAAGCCTGCTCATTGATACAATTATTATTATGATCAAGATGCAAGACAAGCAACTCAGTGCGACCAAGCGTTGAGCCGTATTGAATGAAGGTGATAATAATTTTATGTATGGTATTCTCTATCTAGGATTATATCCCCCCAATTAGAAATCTTAATTCGCACCCTGATTAGAGTACTTTATTTCTTCCAATCTTTATATATTTCCTTATAATCGTATAATAGTCAATTAAATCCCACTCGAGTTTTGATTTTCTCTAGATAAATCAAAACCTCTAGTGAGATTACTGTTGATTAATCATTTACATTCTTCATTATTGCTAATTTTCCCCATATTCTTGATTACTGATTATCTGTTTATTTCCTTGTTCAGAGATTACTACTTTATTTTCTCCATTATTGATAATTCTCTCTTTGATGTTCAGAGATCATTCGCTCGGATTGTTAATAACTGGTTATTCGCTAAAATTCTAAGTTACTATAATTTCTTGACTCCTCCTCCTGTTACAATCCGCACATAGGTGATATGCCAGGGAAAGGAGCGAGAATCTAAACTATAAACGTTTCAGTACAAAATTACAAGCCATGTCTTATCACATGCCATCTATACATGGGTTTACTCCACAAATAGCTCGTTAACGCCACAACGTTATCTGGTCAAAACAAGATAGCTGCAGTAGTTACAGAATTAGTACCGTGCCCATTTGCTACATTAAACAATACGATTCTACGGAGTCAAATTTCAGACAGCCGGTACAAAATGGCACGAATCAAGGTGACAGCAAGTTCCCATGGCCGGATCCCCGGTATGGAAGCGTCAGGGAATCCGTAACCATGACTGCACAATGACTTAATTGGGCAAGACAAGCTGGTGACTTCAGCAGAACCCGGAAGTTATGACGCAGGGAAAACTGTAGGTGAAAATGTTGTTTTGTCTCAAAGAAATTAACCTGTTCTCAGAGGCGCGACAATTAGCTCCGTGTATTATCTTGTGACAATTCTCAAACGCTTTTCTCTGTCTTCTTCAAACCGTATCCCTTGAACTTATGGAAGTGTATTAACAGTAATTATAGCCAACAAGTGTTGATTATTTCTAGAAAAATGTTAACTGATGTGGTTCTGTGAAACTTGCGAAGAATCTCATGGATAGTGAACCCTTTTGGGAGTCAGATATGAACAGGTTCTGGGAAAAAAGCAAACTGGGTACCAAACACAAAGAATACTGGAAATTGCGTTCCGGGTCCGAAAAGGGTATATATACCCGAACACACACTTTCTGAAGTCGAAATTGCGACAGAAAATCTGAAAAATTATGTCTCCAGGTATCGATCAAATTTCAGCAGAATTAATACAAGAGAGTGGAAGCGCATTATCTAACGAAATTTATAAGCTTGTACTTGCTATTTGGGAAAAGGAAATTGTACCAGAGCAATGGAAGGAGTCCATAATCGTACCTATCTTTAAGAAGGGGGACAAGACTATCTGTAGTAACTTTCGAGGAATATAGGGGAGAGTCGGGTAGTATCGGACATCGGGTAGTATCGGACAGTGTGTTTCTTTCATCTACCACCATATGGTAGTACCTGAATAACATGGTTACGTTTCTCTATGCGACATCACAGAAACGTAACCATGTCAATCAGGTACTATCATCGTGTGGTAGATGAAAGAAACTCACTGTCCGATATTACCCGATGTCCGATACTACCCGACTCTCCCCTACATATAGAACATAATAATAAACATGATACACATTAACTGTAAATACTCTATATAACTTATAATATATACAATTAACTCATTTAACGAAATCAACTCCATCACGATGAACAAAAACTTATATTCTGAGATTATGAAATTCGTATCTTTTACTATAACTGCCAGTAAAAATTTGTTTAAGCTAAGAAAATGTTCTTCCTACGTCACATGACGTTACAAGAACAAACTAATAATAACAACAAAAATCAATATACAAATTAGCAATATTTACATTTTACACAATATATACAAATAATTCATTTATCGAAACCTATCCTGTTGCAGTGAACGAAAACATAATATTCTGATGTTATGAAATGCAAATGTTTTACGAACATCACATAAAATATTTTGTTTAAACTAAGAGAATGTTCTTTCTCCGTCATATGACGTTACAGGGACTTATTTATAATACATTACATCATTATTATTTAATGATCCCATTTGTATCTGCTTGCAATTATACTCTGCTTATGCAGCCACGTGACGTAACAGATGTACCAGAAGAAACTACTCGATCCGCTGTACGTTTGGGAACGAAAATGCGCTGCTGATAATTACATATCAGGACCCAATTTATCCAGTTTTGGGGCTCAGTTTTATCACCTAAAGATCGGCGACTTGCCGAGACTAAATTTACCTAGATCCACAGATTCTACAATCCATCTAATGTGACAGTCAATTAATAGATAGGTGTGTACCCTTTAGATGCCATGAAGATACCTAGAATGCCATGCTTTCATGAATGAATGGTGTAGTGAACACTATGCTCTGACCGCTTTTTTTTATCCGCATGAGAGATCCGGTACTCAATTCTTAATTGGCCAGAACATAATATCCCATAATAGTACATTATGCAACGAGCCTATAATGTTAGTAATTAAGAAGCGAGTATGGGATATGATGATAGAGACTGGATTAATCTTGCACAGGATAGGGACCGATGGCGGGCTTATGTGAGGGCGGCAATAATGAACCTTCGGGTTCCTTAAAAGTCATTTGTAAGTAAGTAAGTAAGTAAGTAAGTAAGTATGGATGTTTATGAAACGAGCGCAAGCGAGTTTCATAATTTTCATACGAGCTTCTTAATTACCATTATAGGCGAGTTTCATACGACTTTTTATGCTCGACCACATTTCTAACTTGAAATTATTCAGATGTATACATTTTATTTGTATCTGACGAGATCGGAAGTGAACTTGTTCTAGGTCGTGAATTGTGAGATGTGCGCAGACGAGAAAGTATTGATTTTTTCCGAGGAACAATAATGTCATTGACCTTGTGTAACCCCGTTAAACTTGGTATAACCTTGATTATTGAATTCGACATTGAAAAACGAGATGACAAATTGATTTTATTTGAATATTATTTACAATTAACGCTAATTATTATAGTAACAGAACATAACCTTCTGCGACAGTATTGGATTTCCAGTCTCCGTGACTTTTCGCTAATTCTCTTTCGATTGCATATCCGAGAATAATCGATACTTGCGGTTTTATAACGGTACAAAGCTGACTCGTTATTGGCTGAACACCTGTAAGCTGAGTTGTCATTGGCTGAAAACACCTGAACTTTAATGAGTAAGTGTACTTTAATGACATGCATTAAAGGACTGCTACCAGGTGTATAATTACTACATTTTGGCATGGTCGAGCATAAAAATGTTTATGTTATCGGACGTTTTTCCTAAATCTACGAGGGCTGATCAAGAAAGAGTGGGACTGATTTTTTTTTCACAGATGTTTATTACTCTACTTCAATGTCTATATGATTTTTTTCAATGTAGTTCCCTTCTATTTGAATGCACTTGTTATAGCGTTTTTTCCGGTCCTCTAAAACATGAGACAAGTCCTTGAAAATAGCCTTACATTTCTGGAATCATTTATCACCGGTGATGAGTCATGACTCTTTCATTATGATCCTGAAGGAAAGCAAGCCAGCACAGTGTGAAAATCGCCAAGTTCGCCAACACCAAAAAAGGCTAAAGTTGTTTCATCTGCAGCGAAGGTAATGATGATCATGTTTCTTGACTATAAGGGGGTGATTTATAGCATGCAGTTCCCCCTCACATTACTGTTACAGGAGCATACTACACGTTAGTATGCCTTTTGGCAACAATGAGGCAGTACATTGCAAAGAAAAGACCACAACTGCATCGGGATGGGTGGAGACTGCATCGTGACAACGCATGACCTCACGTCATGAATCAAGTTATGCAATTTCTTGCTAAGTTCAACATAATCTGTCACTAAAGCAAAGTTCCGGGGCACTCGATTTGAGATCTCTGAAGAGTGCTCAAGAAATGTGAGGTGATTCTCAAGAATCTGACAAAGAATGGTCTCATCACGTGTTCGAATACTGAAAGAAACACTATAAGTGCATTCAAGTACAGTTGTCAAAAAAAAAAAAAAAAAAGTAACCGCACTCGTGAACAGCGTATATTTTCTAACAAGTAAGTCTACTTCGGATAACGGTGATGTTACATGATGCATGCGCTTATAGAAGCAGTTTCGTTCGCTTAATAATTCGAAGGTTGTAAGTTCGAACCTTGTGTAAGTTATAATTTTATTTTGTTATCGTTCTTAGCGATATAAATAATATTGAAGTTATCATTTTCATTGTGTTATCGTTCTTTAGTGATATAAATAATATTCAAGTTATAATTTATACTCTGTTTTCATTCTTTAGCGTTATAAATAATATTCAACTTATCATTTTATTTTATTATCATTCTTTAGCGATATGAATAATATTAAAGTTATCATTTATATTCTGTTATCGTTCTTCAGCGATAGAAGTAATATAAATTTAATGTTAGATTTGAAACAATACAGTTGCATAATACTAGTGTCAGTTTTTTCTTCTTATATTATTACATTAAACTATACTGTAACACAATAAAATGAAAAGGAGTGACGAGGATTTGAACCTGAGGCGCTCACATCTAAATTCCGACGTTCTTCCGACCGAGCTACGGAGACACAAGTAAGGAAGCATATGCGAAAAAAATTGGCCAAATCCCTTCCAAGACGTCCAGGATGCCTGGGATGCCGTGGCTGAGAACTCAAAAGACTAGTCGATTCCATGCCCACACGACTGCAAGATGTGATCGAGCTGGTAGGAAGATGGACTAAATATTGAATCGTGGCTTTCTGTTTTGTTTTTGGATTTTTAATTGTTTGAATTTTCTAACACAGACGCCAGTAAGTTTGTTTCGCTTATGCCACGAAAGATAATTTTGTTTAGAATAAAATCTTTCTTTCTTTCCATTTGCAGCCATAGAATCATAATAAATAATGATATAGCCACCAGCGTGGCTCAGTCGGTTAAGGCGCTTGCCGGTCGGCCTGAAGTTGCGCTCGGGCGCGGGTTCGATCCTTGCTTGGGCTGATTACCTGGTTGGGTTTTTTCAGAGGTTTTCCTCAACCGTAAGGTGAATGCTAGGTAAGGTATGGCGAATCCTCGGCCTCATCTCGCCAAAATACCATCTCGCTATCACCAATATCATCGACGCTACATAACCTAGTAGTTGATACAGCGTCGTTAAATAACCAAAAAAATAATGATAAAGTCATGGCATAATGCATTCATGAACCTGATGTTAATTACTAAAACAGTCATAAAAGAAATAGAAGTAATTATATTTTCTCTCTTAAAAAACATAAAAAGCATTAGATTGTGTTTGAATGCACGACCTCACGAATACCAGCCCGAAAATCTACCATTACTCTACAACAGTAACACACAAAAGACTTTAAGAGGGAGAATATCATCGAAATGATAGCCATCCAAATCTTGGATTTAAAATATCGGCATCCTAATCAATTCAAATGAACAAAAAAGAAAATGTAAATTAATGTTTAAAAAATACATAATGAAATTTTAAAAATGAATATTCTGCGACAAGATTTGAGAGCCATCAAAACGATAAAAATTTATTGAAAATAAATAATACACATTGGATATGATAAAGATGAATAGAGATGGTGATTGATGATGTTCAATGAAGTTTTTAAAATGGTTGTCTGAAGAGTCTTATGAGGAACCTTTAATTTTCTGAGGATCTCCAATGTAAATTTGGGAATTGTTCCTCGCGCACCAAACATAAGTCCAATGACATTCCAATCTTGAATATTATGTTTATGACTGAGATCATCACAGCATGGAAGGTATGTAGATATCAGGCAACGTGGTCCAACAACATGTAACATCGCCGTCTCCGAATTGTAGCGGAGATAGCCGAAGGGAACTTAGTTTCTACAGAGCGGCCACTTTTTTCTTTCGACAGCTGTACAGGGGGACTTCTTTGAAAAGATCATGTAAACAATGAAGTGAAGTAATAAATATCTGTGAAAAAAATCAGTCTCACTCTTTTTTTATTAGTCCTCGTATAGGAATAGTAATATGCGTTACAAGAGCGGTATGTTGAAGTTTTCATGTTCGAGGAAAAGTTTGAAAAAGCGAAACGTAGTTGAGCTTTTTTAATTTCCGAGAATTGAAAGAAAACATACCGCTCGTGTATCGTACATTATTTTGTGCGAAGATCGTTTATTACATACCTGAAAGAAGAATTTCTATTAATTGCAATGAAATCTCCATCTTGCTTTCTGTTCAATGACGGCAAGTTTTGCAAAACAAAAATATCTAACTTCAACATGGTTGCTTTAAAATGTTTTCTGTGTTTACTATACTCCAGCAGGCCGTGATATACGTCTGTCTTTTTTTTCCCCAGTCTATGATGAGTCTGGAATCTTGTTGATTTTTTCACAGCTTCCTTAATGTTACTTGCATCACGAATGCAGTAACTTTAATGGAGTTGTAGAGTTTACTTAATTTTTGCAAATATTTAAAAACAATAATTAACAGTGCAATTTAGGTGAAATTGCAGTGGTAAGTTTCCAATTTATAATTGTTACTATATTGAACGTCTCTAAAAATAATATGTTAAAAGCCTAAAGCAGTAAAATCAATATGTCACTTAAGCGGTAAGAAGAGGGAAATTGTTATGTGTGTTCGGTTGGGAATACTGAATGTGGAATTTTAGACTTTCCGCGGATTGGTTTTGTGCGGAAACCAAGCAAATACGCACGATCTCGCACAAAATAAGTATGTTCGCAATTAAATTCTCTCAATCTCTACAGAGTAAAGTCATCGCCGAAGGCAACAAGTACAAGACAAGGAGGAATATACGAGTAATTCTACACTTTGCTGACGGCCAGCTTAATTTACATTTCCACATTTGTAAAAGAAAATGCTTGAATTTTTTAGTCATGGCAGAGAAGTAACTCTTGCTTGTCCAAGTCTTTCATCAAGGCTTTACGACACTTTGCATGTATTTCATAGTGTTTACTGGTAACCTTGTGTTCCCAATAAATCCAATTTCGCTAAGTTGAATAGGCGTATGACTATGCATGTCTCGTGTGATGTGACAATTTATATGGACAATACACAAGTGTGAAATATGCACGCCGAGTGCCAAGATCCTGCATAAATATACATCACACTTCATGTTTTAAGCACTTGCAGTAACGTCTCTTAACAAAAGACGAAGAAACGGTGTTGCTATGGTTTCAGTTCCCATGATTTACCGCTGCCGCGTTGCACTCAAGTTGTAAATAAGTTTATTCGATAAAAATGCACCCGATTCGACTGACTGGTTTATGTTTCGGGCATATTATTAGACAAGGAACTGAGCCGGCGTCTTGGTACACAAAACAATAAAGGAGGTTGTCTCAGAAAAGAAACAAAAATATAATGAATACGCTCTAAACACGTGAAAATATCTCCGAGTTCAACCATGCAGTTCTGTAACAATTGAAAGAAAATAAGACGGCGAGTTCTATCCAAGATTTCAGGGAAGTGCTTGTATAGGGACGTAGACGCGATGCATTATCGCGGTTAAGGCGTAACGCTGTAAAGCTGGAAAGTAGCGGGTTCAATTCCCGATGGAGTCATGGATTTTCTCCATTGATATAATCCTCCGTCCGCATTATGACTCTGGAGTTTATTCAGTCTCCAACAGAAATTACTATCAATTGAGTAACATTAAAAAACTTCTTTGCAGAACGAAAAGTTACATTTGTTGGGATCAAATTTCTGCACATTTAAAGGACGAAACTCTAAATTACTACAATCATTTATTATCGTTAAGCTGCGGATTTATGCCTATTTTAATCCTTAACCTGAAGACGCACGCTTTTAGATTACATATCCATTTTAAGGCATTGTGAGTATTATAAGCGAATTCTATAGTTCCTATAATTGCCTATTTCACTTGTAAATGCCTATTTCCTTATAAATGCCTAAACGTTGCCTAAATATCCGTATTATATATTATATTTTAATTTACTGACTATTCTATCGGTATTTTTTTAATCTGTAATTTGTTTCTTTTTTATCCAGCAGCAAATATTATCCTGGAAAACCCAAAGTTAACATCTGATCTTGCTTTCATCAAAGCAAACTTTGGAAAGCTGCCTGCTTACATAACGAGGAATATTCCACTCCACATTGCTGTGCAAGTTATGAAGAAAGTAGAAACTATTCTTAAAGAAATACCAAGCAGTGTGGGAGAAACAATGAGAAATAAGTATTTGAAAATTGTGGAAAGAAATTCCGGTTGGGAGCAAGTGTTATTGCTGAATGGAAATGACATTGACATTACTGCGTTCCCACTGGTTTGGTCCCCAGCTGGGTTTGGATCCCTGAAGTATTGCCCCATCATTTCACGTGAAGTGGAGAGAAGTTTCTCCCAATTTAAGAACATTCTTACAGACAATAGACATCAGTTCTCATTACAACATCTGGAGGAATATTTAGTTATTCACTGCCATAATGGCATTACTATAGAAACTAGTGTATGATGCTACGCTATGGTTATGTTAGCCATTAAGAATTAGAAATTGTTAGTGCCTTTTTAAATGCCTATTTTAGAATTTTGAATGTCTATTTTGCCTGCCTATTTCAACTGTTTTAGTGCCTAAAATTCCGCAGCTTAATTATCATAATACACTGTTCTCTTAAAGTGACTGAGCAGATTGAGAATTAAATCAATGGTTTTCCCAAAATATGCAATGAAATGTTTCACATAAAATAATTATTATGCCATCCTAGCGTTATAAACAGGTTGTTACTATATCCAATATCGTGTATAATCGGCTTATTATGGCACGCGTGCCAATAATAGCAATGCCGTATTCGCTATGACGTAATACCGGAACGCTTGAGTGGGGAAGCATGCAACTCGTCTAGCTATCTTGCTTACCGCTTCTACGCACCACGTAACAAGAAATGAAATGCGGGACAGAAGGTAACGTATCATTTATTTCCAATTTTTAACAATTTTGTATCACTTTTGTAATATCACAAAAAACAGTTCTGTGGTTCAGAGAAACTAAATTAACAAAATAAAGGAACATTTGTAACATAAAATTAGATACCTGAGGTATAACTAGAGTTTGTAATACCTGCAAGGTCAACCATTTCTCCTTATTCAATGCCAACGTCAGGCGCAACTAATCGATACGAACATATGAAGACTTTGTCAGCTATGCATGCCGAATTATTTCATAATTTATTTCCTACAATTTATAACGCGAAGAAGCCATAAATTGTTGTACCCAACTCGTGGATAATCATATTATGACACTCGTGAAAATTGTTGTACTCACCATCGTTCGTGCGACAAACATTCACTCATGCTATGACCACCAAGAGGTGGGATATGATATCCACTTGTTGCATAAATAACTATTATCTCGAAAAAAAAAAAAGAAAAAAAAACTAATAAAATTGTAATTAAACTTTTTTGTTTGAAATATCTCAAAGAATAACTTCCTAAAATTGATGACATTACTTATGGTTCACGTTGCATCTGTCTCTAAATTCCTTGACAGACTTGTCACTGTTGGACGTTTTATTAATAATCTGATTATCAGTAAACAATGCACAATGTTTTTGTTACAATGTAATAATGAGCATGCAGGTACTACATAAAACGTTTAGCAAGACAAAAGTGTGTTCTTTGACCTAGAGCCAAAGGAAATATTTAAAAACAAGATACAAAACTTAAAGTTATAAATATTAGAAAAGTTATAACGAGAACGAAAAAAGATAAATTCAAAGCCAATATAAACTCATAAGAAATAGTTCGAACTACAGCCAGCAAACCACTTAACTAAACATAATTAGTTGAGTGAAAGATGTGAGGAGGAATGGACGGGGAATAAATAAACGCTAATACTACTCTGAAAACAATTAGTGTGTTGAAAATTACTATAAAACGAATTTGGAACGTCACTACTT
Source organism: Periplaneta americana (assembly GCA_025594305.2). Taxonomy (NCBI): domain Eukaryota; kingdom Metazoa; phylum Arthropoda; class Insecta; order Blattodea; family Blattidae; genus Periplaneta; species Periplaneta americana. The sequence goes on along the minus strand of JAJSOF020000013.1, from coordinate 142,250,244 downwards.
TCTAACAGCTAGGTTAACGTCCGGAAGTATTAATAATAATAATAATAATAATAATAATAATAATAATAATAATAATAATAATAATAATAAAAACTTTTATTAGAGACGACAAGAGAAAAGGATGATTGGAGATGTAATTTCAGAGCTGTTCCATCGAGAAATGAAGACCGTGCTTGGAGTAACACAATAATAGTAATAATAATAATAATAATAATAATAATAATAATAATAATAATAATAATAATAATAATAATAATAATAAGAATCCAAAGCATGACAAAGGGGCTCATATGAAAATAAACGTAAACAAAACTAAAGAAATGAGATTAAATAGTAAAAAGACAGATGAAGTTATAATAAATAATAATAACATTGATACTGTTCGAGAATTTAAATATTTGGGTAGTATAATTGACAAGGATGGTGGAGCCTTTGAGGATGTAAAGAATCGAATAAAAAATGCAAATAGTGCATTTGTCCAGTTGTACCTAATATGGAAATCTTATATTATATCTAGATCTACAAAAATTAAAATCTTTAACAGTAATGTGAAATCAGTCTTATTATATGGCTGTGAGACATGGAAAACAAGTAAAATTATACAAAATAAACTACAAACATTTGTTAATAGATGTTTACGAAGAATTTTAAAAATTAGATGGCCAGATATAATCACAAACTCAAAACTATGGAAGATAACAAATCAGAAAGAAATCACAATAGAAACCAAAAGACGAAAGTGGAATTGGATAGGGCACACAATCAGGAAAGAAGATGGAGCAGTAGAAAAAAATGGCTTTGGATTGGAACCCCCAGGGTAGTAGAACAAGAGGAAGGCCAAAAAATACATGGAAGAGAACAGTTTTTGAGGAAAACATGGAGCGAAATGAAGAAGTTTGCTACAAATAGGGTCCGATGGAGGCACTTTGTGAATGCCCTATGCTCCTCAAGAGGAGATACAGGAGTTTGATTGATTGAGGCATGATAGCCCATGAAGGACCATGACCGACCAGCACGCTGCTGGCCTCACGTCCACATGCCGAAGAAGAGGTGGACGATCATCCAACCAGAATGGAGATGTGTCATTATCACGATGATCCCCCCAGCCGTTATAGCTGGCTTTCGTAACCGGATTTCGCTACCTATCGTAGCTCCGCAAGTGCATCACGATGCTGGGTGGGGTCCGATCCCATAGACGGAGTAATACAATAGGAACTGAAAGTAGGCCTAACAAATGCCATAATTATATACACAAAACGATTAAAAAGGTTTGGTTATGATCAAGTAATGAACACTCATAGGCTAACGTGTTGCATTGACCTTACCAAGGATGATCCTTAAACTGGACGCAAGCTGGATAGCCTATAAGATGGTGCAATTGAAGACAAACGCCTTGAGAATGGGAGGTGGGAGATGGAACGGGAAAAGTCTGGAGACGGGGAGTCAAATGGTGTCTACATAATTATTATTGTCGTGAAACCGAGTGTGTCGACGGTAACAATGTAGGCCTATTATAATAATAATGAGGATTATTGGCGACTAAATGGCCATGACTACGATTATACTGTAGTGATTACGATTACAATTAAGACGATGACTATGACTGCGGTGATGACGATGATTATGACTACGGCGATGCCGTTGACAATGACTGATGATAACTATGACTATGGCGATGCCGATGACAATGACTGATGATAACTATGACTATGGCGATGCCGATGACAATGACTGAAGATGACTATGACTATGGCGATGCCAATGACAATGACTGACGATGACTATGACTATGGCAATGCCGATGACAATGACTGATGATAACTATGACTATGGCAATGCCGATGACAATGACTGACGATGACTATGGCGATGCCGATGACAATGACTGATGATAACTATGACTATGGCAATGCCGATGACAATGACTGACGATGACTATGGCGATGCCGATGACAATGACTGACGATAACTATGACTATGGCAATGCCGATGACAATGACTGACGATGACTATGGCGATGCCGATGACAATGACTGATGATAACTATGACTATGGCAATGCCGATGGTAATGACTGACGATGACTATGACTATGGCAATGCCGATGACGATGACTGGCGATGACTATGACTATGGCAATGCCGATGACAATGACTGATGATAACTATGACTATGGCGATGCCGATGACAATGATTGATGATAACTATGACTATGGCAATGCCGATGACAATGACTGACGATGACTATGGCGATGCCGATGACAATGACTGATGATAACTATGACTATGGCAATGCCGATGGTAATGACTGACGATGACTATGACTATGGCAATGCCGATGACGATGACTGACGATGACTATGACTATGGCAATGCCGATGACAATGACTGATGATAACTATGACTATGACGATGCCGATGACAATGACTGATGATAACTATGACTATGGCGATGCCGATGGTAATGATTGACTATGACTATGACTATGGCGATGCCGATGACTATGACTATGACTATGGCGATGCCGATGACGATGACTGACGATGACTATGACTATGGCGATGCCGATGACAATGACTGACGATGACTATGACTAGTGGCAATGCCGATGACAATGACTGACGAAGACTATGGCGATGCCGATGACAGTGACTGATGATAACTATGACTATGGCGATGCCGATGGTAATGACTGACGATGACTATGACTATGGCGATGCCGATGACAATGACTAACGATGACTATGACTATGGCGATGCCGATGACGATGACTGACGATGACTATGACTATGGTGATGCCGATGACAATGACTGACGACGACTATGACTATGGCAATGCCTATGACATTGACTGACGATGACTAAGACTATGGCGATGCCGATGACAATGACTGACGATGACTATGATTATGGCGATGCCGATAACAATGACGATGACTATGACTATGGCGATGCCGATGAGAATGACTGACGATGACTATGGCGATGCCGATGACATTCACTGACGAGGACTATGGCGATGCCGATGACTATGGCGATGGCGATGCCGATGACAATGCCTGATGATGACTATAACTACTACGATGACGATAACTATGACGACGACCACGATAACGATGAAGATTATGACTGCGACGACGACGGCGATGAAGGTGACTAATGACTGCGTAGTCGGTGACGATTATGATGATAGCAGTGAAGGTCATGATGGCGATTGTTGCCCCTCCCGACCTCAAGTGATCTGGAAACTGCAGTACTCACCTGTCGAACAGTAGCCGGCAACAATGGCGGCCGAGGTTGAAGCGCGGTGCCCGACAGAGTCTCACACACCGCGGCCACTAGTTTTCTTCAACTGCACATGCTTCGCACCTGCCCGCACACCTGCACAGCCCTCTACAACGAAACGAACGCGTGTTGTCCGTCTGTCCCTCACCAACTCCCAGCAGCTAATTAACCAATTTCGTATAACTAATCAACTACAAAGCAGCTGGATTACTCCAAATTAATTTCTTGACAATTCTAGACTGTCTATTTCAATTCATATCGGATATCCTGTTTGTTTATGCCAATTGAAGTCGTGGAAAGTTCCGTACTTCACATGTGCAGTATTTAGTATTGTACCTATGTAGTTTTATACAGAATGTCATTAGTTACAATTAATTACAGGAGGGTTATTCCTTGAAATATTGCAAACAAAAAAGTTTAATACAATTTTGCTCGTTTTTGCTTCCTTTTCGAGAAAAAAAAATGTTTTATGTGAAACATTTCACATCGTGTTTTGGGAAAGACACTGATTTAATACCCAATATGTTCAGTGAATTTAAGAGTGCACTGTATTATGATAATAAATGATTGTCCTTTAAATGTGCAGAACTTTGATCCGAGCAAATGTAACATTTTAAAATTCATTTTCAGAACGAAAAGTTACATTTGTTCAGATCAAATTTCTGCATATTTAAGTGAGAAAATTAAAATTATTTCTATCGTTTATTATTACAATATACTGCTCTCTTAAATTGACTGAGCATATTGGAAATTAATTCAATAGTTTTCCCAAAATACGCTCTGAAATGTTTCATATAAAAATATATATATTTTTCCTCGATAAGGAAGCAAAAACGAGCAAAATTCTATTAATTTTTTTGTTTGAAATATCTCAAAGAATAACCCCTTGTAATTAATTACATTACATAGGCTCACTCTATGTAGTCACCAATATCATAACCATCATAAATAACAAATATTTGATTTCTAAAAGATCTGTTCTGGACTTGTGACGATTTCACCGGAAGAATAATGTTTTACTTCGGTTTTAAAATGTTCCCTTCCGACAGATCTATTTTTTAATAATTTATTTTTACTATTAATTTTAAAACGTTTAGCTTCCTAAGCTTGTCTTCATTAATTTTTTTATCTAGAAATTTGTTGTATATATTATTTTATAACCCCAAGCATTAAAGGAATGTCAAAGGCAATCATTAAATTTTCAACCTGTCACATAATATCGTGCTTGTTTTTATCTATTATATTTAATTAGTTTTTATACACTTTAGGATTTAATAAAGTGTAATCAAACGCTCTCTCAATAAATCATGTTTATTTTAATAATTTTATATAATCTTTGGTTATAAATATTGTAATTAATTCATTGTTATACGAGGTATAGACGTAGAAATCTCTACGTAGTAGTGGTAGAGGTAGTAGTAATGGTGGTGGTGGTGGTGGTGGTGGTAGTAGTAGTAGTGGTAGTAATAGTAGTGGTGGTGGCAGTGGTAGTAGTGGTAGTAGTAGTAGTAGTAGTAGTAGTAGTAGTAGTAGTAGTAGTAGTAGTAGTAGTAGTAGTAGTAGTAGTAGCAGTAGTAGTAGTAGTAGTAGTAGTAGTAGTAGTAGTAGTAGTAGTGAATGGCTAGAGGCGGATTAGGGATGAACCTTCAGCACGTGGGCTCGATAGTGGCCTATTGTGAGAATGAGGTGTACCAGCCCACCGGTCGCATAAGACCCCTTTCACGCTCGCCAAATGGGTCCCCTACATCTCCCGCCTTAAGTTCATTACGCCAAGATGACCAAGCAGCACAGAATCCATTCCGACAACCCTTCTAAGGTGTCGAAACGCCCTCGAAAGTGTTCTTAAAGAATGAATATTGGCAGAGATATTGCGTACTTATGGCTTAGAACCCAGAGACGATTTCGCAAAGGACGCTCCTCCTGCAAGCGGACGAAAATCACAGAAAAACCACAGTCAGGTTGGTCGGTCCGGGGATTTGAACCTCGGACCTCCCGAATGCGAGTCCCGTATGGAACGTATGAGGCATCTCATAAGTACATAACTAGGCCTACTATTTTTATTACCTTCCAATAAACTGACAGTAACTTCTTATACTAGAATAAAACCCTATTCGCCAATGAGCCGTTTAAAAATAAACGTGAAGAACTTAACAGGAAGCGGTAAAATAATACTACACATAGGATAGGTTATGTTCTTTTCTAGAAGCGCCTTTCCAAGATGGGTTTTCTTAACACGGAAGAATAGACCTAACTCTGAAAGCAATGTAATATGGAAATACCTACAAAAGAATACTACGTGGCTGGTTACAAATTTAGAAACTATACCGCTTTGTGCAATAGCATATAGCTACAGAACTCAACTTATTGGAAAAGCGTGGCAGAATTACAGAAGAAGATCAAGTTACTATTACATTCCCCGTAATTTTGCCTTTCGTGGAAACAAAATACGTCCTTAAAAGCGACATCCCCATGCCGTATATTTAATACAAAATGGCGAGAGGGATAGAATATATGACGAAATATCTAAAAGGTACGACAGATCACATTTCCTTGTACTGGGTCTCGGGAGAAAATATCTATGCGATATCTTAACAGGTTTGCTACTTCAAGTCTGGAGTTCACTGTTCCATTGAAAAGTTTTAGAGAATTTTGGAAGGAAAAAGACTTAAAATAAGCAACCTTCCGTATATTTTACTGTAGTTCTGGGAGTTGTAACTATATGAATAACCTCACTTCATTCGACGCAATAATCACATTTTGATTTTACAAAATTTATCAGAACTTTTATATCTCTGCTTCGAGCACAGAATATTTATAAACGATGGAATAACAATTCGTACACCCTAGAAAAACGAAAACTAAAGAAGTCTTCCTTTCCTTACGACTTGAGAATTTCGGTCGTGTTTACATCAAGGGCGGTTCTTACGTTACACAGACTGTAGCACATTCAATTTTATTCATAACTAGCCGTACCCGTGCGCTCCGTTGCACCCGTTAGAAATAAATATAAAGTAATTACATAATTAAAATAGGACATTTGATCCAGGGAAAATTCGTGTTTGATAGAAGGATAAATCGTTTAATATGTTACTTAATTTAAATTGCATCCAAATAATTAAAATGCGATCATTTTGGTCCAGAGACACTCATTTGGTGCAATGACAATTCCTTTAACATGTTTCTTAATTTTTATTACATGCAACCATAGTTTAATGAAGATTTACATTATTTAGATTTAATGCGTATATTTTATTTTACTTGTTATAGGTTTCTATTGAATTATGGTAATAACTTAATTTTAACCCTTGTTTTCTATGTATTCAGTAAATGGCGCTTGGCCCACTATGGTTCTAAACCCTTCAAATAACATAAATTATATTATATAATATTACATATTATATTATATTATATTATATTATATTATATTATATTATATTATATTATATTATATTATATTATATCAGAAGTTACTGCAATAACATTATAATATTATGTCCATCTAGAGAAACTATACTTTCCAATGGTGAAATAATAATTAATTATATAAATCGGTTAATTTAGCTTCCGATATTACTTCTACAAACACAGAAACATTCTCTGTAGGCTATCTTTCATAGCTTTCGACTGTTGCTGTCCAAAGCCCCTTATAGACGAAGTTATTTGTTTTTTAATTCATTACACGGCCTTCGATGCCAGTTATTTTAATTTTAAAACTGATTTATCTCGTTAAATATCAGTCCTATCAAAATTTTTCAGGGAATAACACTTATCGCAAATTATTTTTAAAGAAACTTTTGTTATGTAATATTTTTCACAAAAATCAATAATAAGCGAGATATTTCGATTTATTTAATTCAGGACCCCTTATAACCCCCCTTTTAAATAGTGTATTTTGAATACCATATAGCCTAAAATCTAAGTTACAACGAACTTAATTTATATTCCAATTTTCATCGAAATCCGTTCAGCCATTATCGCGTGAAAAGGTAACAAACAGACGGACGGACAGACAGACAGACATACAAACAAAAATTTCGAAAAAGCGATTTTCGGTTTCAGGGTGGTTAATTATATATGTTAGGACCAATTATTTTTGGAAAATCGAAAATTACCAGAAAAAAATTCGGCTACAGATTTATTATTAGTATAGATGTACTCTAATCGCTATCGAAATATTTACGTTTTAATAAATAGAACAGAAGAAAATATACACACAGAATATAAATTTAGTTACGAAGTATTTTTATAGTCATTTGAATTCACTATAACAAAACATGACTTCAAGTTGAGTTGTGAAAAAAACTGCATCTGAATGTCTGAAGTCTACGCACATACGGAATTACATCTTAGTGTAGGTTTGAGAGTTATAAACGAATAACTTTTTTTTACTGGAAGGTATAATCACTCTTCGTTTTACAAAATTTACCAGAACTTCTAAATCTTCGCTTCGAGCACTGAATAGGCTTATTCCTATCGATTTACACTAATCTATAGCCTTCAATTTTAGTAAACAAACTATTAAAAAGGCACTGTGAAACGCTGACAGACTTATACCGAAAAAAAAAAAATCAAGAAATCGCGTCAGAATCATGGACACTTAAGTACAGAAATTCACACACATAAGACGCTTCCAATCACGTGTCGATAAATCGATTTATATCGCTGATAACGGGTACGTGTCGAGTTACAGAGGAGAGTTGAGAAGTGACAGACGGAAAAGACACTGCCTCAAGCTTGAACACTAAGTTTTCTTGGATCAATACTCAGTCACTTGTATCACACGCACTGCACCCACACTCACCTGAGAACGCACTGTTTGTGAGGTTATGTTATCGAGAGTCAAGATCGAGAGAACGAGATAGAGGCCAGCCGCCATCGGCCGCCGAGGCTGGTCTAAACCTACACGCGGCCAACCCAGCAGTAAATACACACATGTGAATATATATACAGACAGACAAGTCGCGGAGGAAATGGAGTGGAAGATCTGGGTTTACGAGTGCGGTTATGGGAGGAGTGTGCTATAAATTATGTTAATAATGACTTCAGGAAGAAAGCGACTTCTGAAGTCAGACGGAATAAAACTGTCTCTTTAACTCATAGAGGTGATGTAATCGGTTACTGTAGCGGAAAATTAATGTGATGGTTTCGTATGTAAGAGGTACGATGTGTATCTTTACTAACTAAGGTGACAATGTTTTCCATTTTGTAATGCTGTCCCGTGGGTTTGACCAGAAATACTATTTTATTCGATATTAATTTGAAATTAAATCCGAACAATAAATAGTGTTTATATGAAGATGACGTCACATAATTAAGAAATAAGTGTCAAGAAGAATTTCTCAGCCTGTAATTTAGCGATACTGTAACAACTACTAGGGTTACTCAAACTCCCTCTTACTTATTCGCCAGTTTCCATATTCTCCCTCGCTATCATAACACCAATACTCGATCACAACATGATAACACGCTAGGAATTCCACTCCACAAATCATCTCTGTATTCCTAATCATTCACTGTTGCTATTTCTCGTCACTGGAACTCCCTGCCGCCTGAAGTCAAGAGCTGCGAAACTTACAATTTTTTTAATCTGAGTTAGAAAATTATTTATGACTAGTTGCCAAACTAATTTACTGTTATGACAAGTGTCTATTTCCATGTATTCACTACATTTAGATATTCTAGTGATATTATATTTTATTTGCTTTTTGTTTCATCAATATTCCCTATAATGTCTACTTTGTTATGACTATCATGTGACAACTATAAGTCGCGACGCTGTTATTCCCGGCGTGACTCCTCCTCTTTGATTATGTCTTACGAAGTGAAGGCTCTATAAAGTCTAGGTAGGTAGTATCGTTCGCCATTTGTGTTCTTTCGTTGCAGAGCTACCACACGAGGAATCTATTTGCCACACCGTTAAGCATTATTATGTCGTAGCTCCGATGATAATAAATCAAACGCACTGTAATTCAGCAAATAATTGAGCGGCAAATAACGTCCTTCCTCGTGTGCTTTCTGCGAACGCCAACGAAAGAGCCAAAATGGCGGGCGATTATATTAAGTACTTATCGAGCCTTAGGAAATGCATAACGTCTTCATCAGCGAATCACAAGACGTACACGTTTAAATGTAGCCGACCTGCAACTTGATTGGCTGCCGGAAATTAGAGCGACGGGACTATAGTGCTACTTATTATCATAGTTATTCTTTGTGTGCGTGTACGTGTGGGTGTAGACCTACCTAAAATTGTGTTTATTTATGCCCTGTAATAGCCTACTTCAATTTCTTCTTATTATTTTTTCATATTTGTAGATAAAGTATATATCTCAGTAATTTTGTTTTACTGTCTTATGCTTTTTCTTTCTTTCTTTCTTTCTTTCTTTCTTTCTTTCTTTCTTTCTTTCTTTCTTTCTTTCTTTCTTCCTTTCTTTCTTTCTATAGACTATGTTATATAGACCTACATACTCGTATATTTCATTTCCATTTACTTATTGTTTACACTGTATTATGATTAGCCTATATCTTTCAATGTTTATGTACCTACTATATTAATTTGGTATATTCTGTAATTTTCTTTTTATCCCAGTTTTACCCCTGGTTAAGTGTTGCAGAAAGCCCTATGACCTTAACTCTGCCAGGTTAAATAATAATAATAATAATAATAATAATAATAATAATAATAATAATAATAATAATAATAATAATAATAATAAATAGGCCGATATATCTTCCATTCAGTTGCAAGGACGCACCAACCAGGGGTGTACATAACACAATTATTTGACATCCATAGTGATATCACAGTTTCTCCACAAGATGTTGTTAACGAATTAAAGAAAAAGCCAAGAAGTCTGAACTTTGTTTTGTAAAAAAAAAAATAGAAGAAGATGTGTGTGTGTGTGTGTGTGCATTTATGTAACTTAATTTCTTTTTATTGGACCACTCCCAAGAGAAATTCCTGGGTGCGCAATTGTTTTGTTGTACATAGATAGATCTAGTCCACACCTGTGGAGTAACGGTCAGCACGTCTAGCTGCGAAACCAGGTGGCCCGGGTTCGAATCCCGGTTGGGGCAAGTTACCTGGTTGAGGTTTTTTCCGGGGTTTTCCCTCAACCCAATACGAGCAAATGCTGGGTAACTTTCGGTGCTGGACCCAGGACTCATTTCACCGGCATTATCACCTTCATATCATTCAGATGCTAAATAACCTAGATGTTGATACTGCGTCGTAAAATAACCCAATAAAAAAAATAAATAAATAAATAAAAATAGATCTAAAGCAGTGGTCGTTAGCACTCGCTGAAATGTGCAAAGGGTAAGCGGAGCCGTCCCGTGTGCCCCGTCGTGCAGCAGAAAGAGGTAGGAAGCATACCCGCTAGCAGCTACGAGTGCACCATGGTGCACTGTGTTCTCCGCGGGTAAGAGACGCTAGCCCCAGGGTGCTCTGTGCTGACGACCGCTGATTGAAACCATAAGTGTTCTCTCTCTTCCCATTTCTGCCAGACAATGCTCAAAATTCAATTTACTGTATATTGAAAGTAGTATGACTAAACTCTGCGAGAAATTAAATATTACAAAATAGCTGTGGTAACCACTAACTTATGTTCAAGAGATTCCGGGTAACAACCCTTATAATTTAACGATGCACGTAGGGGAGAAATCAAAGGCCAACAAGTAGCTCGAGGGTTGAGGGGACTGAGATCCTTGAGGGAGCGTTGCCAATCTAACGGACGTTGCCCTTCATTAGTGGGGAACGTTGAATTCTTAACCTGCCATACCTCAGCAGTGGCGGCATGGAATTTCGATTATTTGTCGACATAAAGAAAGCATATTCAAACAACTTCGTGTTAAACGGGATTAGGAAATTTCCGGCACGTGTTATCACTGTTCAAATATTAAAATGGAGCCAGTATAAACACTCGGATCGGCAGACTTTAGAAATACCATGGCTACACGGTTATCCAAGAGTTTTAAGCTTCGTGTTTCATTTTAAAATGTCTGACTTTGACGACATTTCCTGGAATATCCATTTCTTATGGATGCACAGCTGTAGCACAATCAGCTGATGGCTTCTCGCCAATGAGACTACATTCAATTTCTCCCAGGTCATATGAGATTTTAAGTAGAAAAAGTGATTTTTTGTGAGTTCTGTTAAGTGATAAACTCTGAATAGAATTCGTAATTACATAATTGATATCAATCCATTGGTTACCTACTTTATTAGATGCATGTTGCCATGAGAGTCTCATTGAATTGGTAATCTATTAGAGATTAATAGGCTACACTGTGTGTTAGTATCCGTTGCTTTCTTTAATAAAAATATTGTTCCTCAGGAATCAATTTTATGTCAATGGTTTATATTAATGTTTTAGTCTCAACCATAAATAATTTATGCCTTACTTACTTACTGGCTTTTAAGGAATCCGGAGGTTCATTGCCGCCCTCACATAAGCCCGCCACTGGTCCCTATCCCGAGCAAGATTAATCCATTCTCTATCATCACATCCCACCTCCCTCAAATCCATTTTAATATTATCCTCCCACCAACGTCTCGGTCTCCCTAAAGGTCTTTTTCCCTCCGGCCTCCCAACTAACAATTTATATGCATTTCTGGATTCGCTCATACGTGCTACATGCCCTGCCCATCTCAAACGTCTGGATTTAATGTTCCTAATTATGTCAGGTGAAGAATACAATGCGTGCAGTTCTGTGTTGTGTAACTTTCTCCATTCTCCTGTAACTTCATCCTTCTTAGCCCCAAATATTTTCCTAAGCACCTTATTCTCAAACACCCTTAACCTATGTTCCTCTCTCAAAGTGAGAGTCTAAGTTTCACAACCATAAAGAACAACCGGTAATATAACTGTTTTATAAATTCTAACTTTCAGATTTTTCGACAGCAGACTGGATGATAAAAGTTTCTCAACCGGATAATAACACGCATTTCCCATATTTATTCTGTGTTTAATTTCCTCCCGAGTATCATTTATATTTGTTACTGTTGCTCCAAGATATTTTAACTTCTCTACCTCTTCAAAAGATAAATTTCCAATTTTTATATTTCCATTTCGTACAATATTCTGGTCACGAGACATAATCATATACTTTGTCTTTTCGGGATTTACTTCCAAACCTATCTCTTTACTTGCTTCCAGTAAAATTCCCGTGTTTTCCCTAATCGTTTGTGGATTTTCTCCTAACATATTCACGTCATCAGCATAGACAAGCAGCTGATGTAACCCGTTCAATTCCAAACCCAATCTGTTATCCTGGACTTTCCTAATGGCATAATCTAGAGCAAAGTTAAAAAGTAAAGGTGATAGTGCATCTCCTTGCTTTAGCCCACAGTGAATTTGAAACGCATCTGACAGAAACTGACCTATACGAACTCTGCTATACGTTTCACTGAGACACATTTTAATTAATCGAACTAGTTTCTTGGGAATACCAAATTTATGCCAGGTAATATTATTTTCAGATAATAAGTTACAAGTGTGTGTATCTCAAGTGAACAGTATGATCATTTTATAGATATTTCTAATACAGTGTCGAAGGTAATCGGTGATTGATCTAATGCAAATAAACTCATACCTCTTAGTACTGACAAAACTAGTCTAATCTGATTTAGTACACATAATAGTGCTCTCTTTCCTTCAATATCACGAATTCCGTTTCTGAGAAATTGCTAGATTTATGCCGAAGTTTTTATCTTTAGTAATTTGGCAATAATTTCCTTCTGTTAGATTAACCCTTTTCCTTGTCTTTGTGCCATAATACTAGAACAGCTTCGTGTCCCTTGGTTAATAAAATTGATGCAGAGTCTCACTATTATTTTGTGTCTGTATTTGTTGTATATGTTTTTACTTTGTTTTCTTTTTTGCATCATTTAATATGTTACACTAATTTTTATTATTTTCAATTTCTACTTGCACGTTCAGTTATCTCAAATTGTTCAATATACGAATTCTCTGTAACGACGGCTAGACAACGATACGGGTTCAATATTCCTGATTACTGGAACGTGACTATATTGCAATATTTCGTTAGATACACTAAGTTTTCCTTCTTCCTTCTCCTTTCCTTTATTACATTTTTATTTTCTGTACTATTTCCTCCTTGCCTACATATTAGGTCAGCAAATTCTATACTTCAGTTCATGCAATTTATTTAAGGATCTTCTCCACTCTGTTCGTATTATATAGCTCAGTCATTTCAATAAAAGTTGGCAATAAATGAAGATATATCAGAGATACGAGGGCTTTCATTCGTTCACTTCTATCATAGTAATTGAAAAGCAGGAATACTTTGACATTACGATATACAAAATAACACAAGTTCTTTATTTCCTCCGGCATTGAAATATGGTTCACGTGTTCACTTTTATTCCATTACCATCCTTTTTGCAAATTCACAAACAGATTAAAAGGTTTCATTTCTTAAGCTAAATGTCCTATTTTAACTGAATCACTGATTTATACATTCTTTTCAGCAAATTCGTTTAATCACTGCTATGTTTCTTCCATCAATCTCCTCAATCATCTATTTATTTACTAATTCATTAAATAATTCAGTCACATATTCACGAAGGTCTACTCGCTCACTCATCATATTGTTCGTCCACTCATCTACCTATTAACAGTCTATTTGTTCGTCCTCTCAACTGTCTAGTCGTTCATTCACTCATCACTATATTCGTTCGTCCATCATTCATCTATTCGTTCGTCCACTCAGTTGTATATTCGTTCGTTCACTCATCAGTATATTCGTTCGTCCACCATCCGTCTATTCGTTCGTCCACTCAGTTGTATATTCGTTCATCCACTCAGTTGTATATTCGTTCGTTCACTCATCTGTCTATTCGTTCGTCCATCATCCGTCTATTCGTTCGTCCACTCAGTTGTATATTCGTTCGTCCGCTCAGTTGTCTATTCGTTCGTCCACTCAGTTGTATATTCGTTCGTCCACTCAGTTGTATATTCGTTCGTTCACTAAGTTGTATATTCGTTCGTCCACTCAGTTGTATATTCGTTCGCTCACTCAGTTGTATATTCGTTCGTTCACTCAGTTGTATATTCGTTCGTCCACTCAGTTGTATATTCGTTCGTCCACTCAGTTGTATATTCGTTCGTCCGCTCAGTTGTCTATTCGTTCGTCCACTCAGTTGTATATTCGTTCGTTCACTCAGTTGTATATTCGTTCGTTCACTCAGTTGTATATTCGTTCGTTCACTCATCTGCCTATTCGTTCGTTCACTCAGTTGTATATTCGTTCGTTCACTCAGTTGTATATTCGTTCGTTCACTCAGTTGTATATTCGTTCGTTCACTCATCTGTCTATTCGTCCACTCAGTTGTATATTCGTTCGTTCACTCAGTTGTATATTCGTTCGTTCACTCATCAGTCTATTCGTTCGTCCACTCATCAGTCTATTCGTTCGTTCACTCATCTGTCTATTCGTTCGTTCACTCATCTGTATATTCGTTCGTTCACTCATCTGTCTATTCGTTCGTCCACTCAGTTGTATACTCGTTCGTCCACTCATCAGTCTATTCGTTCGTCCACTCATCTGTCTATTCGTTCGTTCACTCATCTGTCTATTCGTTCGTCCACTCAGTTGTATACTCGTTCGTCCACTCATCTGTCTATTCGTTCGTTCACTCATCTGTCTATTCGTTCACTCATCTGTCTATTCGTTCGTTCACTCATCTGTATATTCGTTCGTCCACTCAGTTGTATATTCGTTCGTTCACTCATCAGTATATTCGTTCGTTCACTCATCTGTCTATTCGTTCGTTCACTCAGTTGCATATTCGTTCGTTCACTCAGTTGCACATTCGTTCATTCACTCAGTTGTATATTCGTTCGTCCACTCAGTTGTATATTCGTTCGTCCACTCAGTTGTATATTCGTTCGTTCACACAGTTTAATATTCATTCGTTCACTCAGTTGTATATTAGTTCGTTCACTAATCCGTCTATTCGTTCGTTCGTCCACTCAGTTGTATATTCGTTCGTTCACTAAGTTGTATATTCGTTCGTCCACTCAGTTGTATATTCGTTCGTTCACTCAGTTATATATTCGTTCGTAGACTCAGTTGTATATTCGTTCGTCCACTCAGTTGTATATTCGTTCGTTCACTCATCAGTATATTCGTTCGTCCACTCATCCGTCTATTCGTTCGTCCACTCATCTGTCTATTCGTTCGTCCACTCATCTGTCTATTCGTTCGTTCACTCATCTGTCTATTCGTTCGTTCACTCATCTGTCTATTCGTTCGTTCACTCATCTGTATATTCGTTCGTCCACTCAGTTGTATATTCGTTCGTTCACTCATCAGTATGCTCGTTCGTCCACTCATCCGTCTATTCGTTCGTCCACTCAGTTGTATACTCGTTCGACCACTCATCCGTCTATTCGTTCGTCCACTCAGTTGTATATTCGTTCGTCCACTCAGTTGTATATTCGTTCGTCCACTCAGTTGTATATTCGTTCGTCCACTCAGTTGTATATTCGTTCGTCCACTCAGTTGTATATACGTTCGTTCACTCAGTTATATATTCGTTCGTACACTCAGTTGTATATTCGTTCGTCCACTCAGTTGTATATTCGTTCGTTCACTCATCAGTATATTCGTTCGTCCACTCATCTGTCTATTCGTTCGTCCACTCAGTTGTATACTCGTTCGTCCACTCATCCGTCTATTCGTTCGTTCACTCAGTTGTATATTCGTTCGTCCACTCAGTTGTATATTCGTTCGTCCACTCAGTTGTATATTCGTTCGTTCACTCAGTTATATATTCGTTCGTCCACTCATCTGTATATTCATTCGTTCACTCATCTGTCTATTCGTTCATCCACTCGTTCTTAAATCCTTTCTCAAATCCATATTTTTTGTTTCCTTTTATCTTTTTAACATTATTCTTCTTTCAATGTTTCTTTTTTTCTTTATCTTTTCACTCGTTGATTCACTAACTATAGACTACGTACACTCGCATTTCGATTCATTTATTATTTTCATTGTTCTTACATTTTGATTTATTCGATTACTTTCTATAGGAGTGACATAATTTCACTCTTTCTTTTTCTTCCTTTCATATTATTTATTAATTCCCTGGAGTTTACAGATTCTCAATACACTTGGTATAAGGTGATAGCTAGATTCTTCCTACCAGTTTCTTCCAATACAAAGCTTTTAACATGGTCATGAGAATATTCTAATCACTTCTTTTCTGTAAGAGAACATATGAACTGATAGAAATTTAATACGCAAAATAAACATATGATCTTTCATTTTCTCTGGTCTTCAGTAGTCGACTAACGGTAAGTAAAGTGAACTGAGTCATTTGTGAGGATAGCAACTAGTAGTATTACTATTCCTCTTCTGTCAATTTTCAATAAATAACTTCTTGTATTAGCCCTAAAGGGTTAAAATTCCATTTCATTTTTCCATTTTTACTTCAAAACTGAAGTAGATCCAACCTTCGAAACGTTGATAATTCGCAGCAATGAACGAAATTCAATCAAAACGTCTAACTAGTATACAGAATGAACCGTAAATGTAATTAATTTCATGGGTTGTTCTTTGAGATATTTCAAACAAAAAAGTTTAGAACAATTTTGCTCGTTTTTCCTTTCTTTTCGAGATAAAATTGTTTTATAAAAACATTTCATAGCGTGGTTTGGAAAAGCCTTTGATTTAATTTGCAATATGCTCAGTCAATTTAAGAGAGTAGGGTATTATGATAATTAGTGATTGAAAGAATTTCAGTTTTGACTTTAAACGTGCATTAATTTGATCCGAACAAATGTAACTTTTCGTTCTGCAAATGAATTTTACAATGTTACATTTGCACATTTAAGGAACAAAACTGAAGTTGGTGCCATAATACACCGCTCTCTTAAATTGACTGAGCATATCAAATCAATGACTTTCCCAAAACACGCTATAAAATGTTTTTTATGCTCGACCATGCCGAAATGTAGTAATTATACACCTGGTAGCAGTCCTTTAATGCATGTAATTAAAGTACACCTATTCATTAAAGTTCAGGTTTTCGATTATTCTCGGATATGCAATCGAAAGACAACTAGCGAAACGTCACGGAGGCTGGAAATCCAATACTGTCGCAGAAGGTTATGTTCTGTTACTATAATAATTAGCGTTAATTGTAAATAATATTCAAATAAATTCAATTTGTCATCTCGTTTTTCAATGTCTAATTCAATTTCAAGGTTATATCAAGATTAATAATGTTTATCTTACTCTCTAGATTATATCAAGGTCGTCGACATTCGTTTCCCGGAAAAATCAATACTTTCGCGTATGCGCACATCTCACAATTTATGAGGTAGGCTATTGCACTCACATAATAACATGAATACTTATGAATAATTTCAAGTTAGAAATATGGTCGAGCATAAAAAGTCGTATAAAACTTGCCTATAATGTTAATTAAGACGCTCGTATGAAAATTATGAAACTCGCTTGCGCTCGTTTCATAAACATCATCGCGTCTTAATTACTACCATTATAGGCTCGTTGCATAATGTACTATTATAAAATAATTTTTATCTGGAAAAGGAAACAAAAACGAGAAAAATTGTATTAAACTTCTTTTGTTTGAAATATCTCAAAGAATAGCCCCTTGAATTTAATAACATTTCTTCCGGTTCAGCCTGTATAGGATGTTGTAATGTAAATTTGATTCTATTCTTGTGTTGTTCCTTGATCTGATATTATACCGGCACTGGGTTGGACTCGCGTAACGTGTGGTTAGCACGACGGAGCCATACCATAATGACAACAGGAAAGCATTCGTGCTTAGGTGAGTGGGACTGGACGCAATTTTCAAGGTGGTCTTGTACACCACGTCGACTTCTCATCATTATCGAAAGTACAAGGAAAACGACAAATAGGCCTAGTCAATCAGCTGTGGATCTGTCGTGTTCCCTAGCAACGAGAAGCAGCCCGGAGGAATGCGACTGTCACTCCAATGTCGCTTCCTAGGCTTGCCTACGCACGCACGCAGGACTGCCGGCCGGTTGGTCTGTCTGGCTGGCATGGCGCCCACTCTCACAGTCTCTCGCTCCATTCACCGGCAACTCCAAACTTTTCGATTAATCGCAACAAACTGTCTTCGACCAATTAATCGATCAACAAGTGCGAGTCTCCAATATCCGATCACACAACAACGCAATTTCAACTGTGAATCGGGCAGACTTTTATGCCGAATGGATAGAGATCAGTAAAATTCCAGAGACACGATAATGCTATTGTTCTCATTTTACAAATATTTTGCGCTATTTATTTATATGTTTTACCATAATCTCCAAAAAACGCAACTTTTGATTCTCGAAATAAGAAAAATTTGTATAATAACTCGAAAAATAAAACATAACTGAAGTTTTTAAATGAACTCCAGTAATACTTATTCTTTTATTCGCGAAATCTATCGAATAATAATATATTTTTAAGTAATATTTTCGTAATTTCCTTCTTTAATTTTCCCCCTTATGACAAATTTCCTTCAGCCATTTTGTCAACAAATAAATGCAGCCGTTTTGTGTCTCGAAGACGAAATCTAACCATGTATTTTTAAGTAGCATTTTTCTTAATTTCCGTTTTAATTTCTTTTTCGATGGCACATTTCGTTCCGCCATTTTGTCAACAAATGAATTGACTCGATTTTTCCCTCTAACGCGAAATCTACAATAATGAATAATTTTAAGTAATATTTTCATAATTTCCGTCTTTACATTTCGTTCGCCATTTTGTCAACAGATGAATGTAGTTGTTTTTCTCTGGAAGGTGAAATCTAACGTAGACCTAATGAATTTTTAAGTAAAATTTTCATAATTTCATTCTTTTATTCTTCCCCACTATGGGACATTTCTTTCGCCATTTTGTCAACAAATGAATGCAGTCGTTTTTTCTCTCGAAGACGATATCGAACACTAATGTATTTTTAAGTAATATGTTCATAATTTCCGCCTTTATTTTTTTCCCCCGGTGACACATTTCGTTCCGCCATTTTGTCAACAAATGAATGCAGCCGTTTTTGCTCTCCAAGACGAAATCTAACAATAATGGATTTTTAAGTAATATTTTCATACTTTTCATCTTTATTTTTTTCTCCTATGGTACATTTCGTTCCGTCATTTTGTCAAAAAATAAAAGCAGCCGTTTTTCCTCTCTAAAGCGAAATCTACCAGTGTTGTATTTTTAAGCAGGCCTAATATTTAAAAAATGTCTGTCATTTTTTCCGATAACACATTTCGTTCCACCATTTTGTCAACAAAATAATGCAGCCGTTTTTCCTCTCTAAGGCGAAATCTAATAATAATTAATTTCAAAGTAATATTTTCATAATTTCATTTTTTTCCGATGGCACATTTCGTTCCGTCATTTTGTCAACAAATGAATTCAGCCGTTTTTCATCGCGAAGACGAATACTGAAGTCCGAAAATACAGAGATTCTCGTCATGGTCCCTTTCTTATAAAATGTAAATTTTGCTTTAAAATTGCTAATACAACTAGGATCCAAATCTTATACTAGAATATATCTATAAGTATGAATAATAAAAATTCATGCTGAAAGTAGTTTTACTGCATATAGAGTACCCACCACTCTTGTCGTGTTTTAATACCTTAATTTAGGATTATAAAACTTGCATACATATAGTGGGTTGTTGGTTGGCTTCTGCCGCGTCGTCTCGGTTGCTGGAGCTGACGTTTCGACCATCTTGCTGCGGTCGTCCTTTGATCTATGGATATCGTGGCCGAAGCCCGGAAACTAACAAGCCATGGACACCAGCAGCGGAAGTCTGCGTTAACACTTTGCGTATATAAAATTTTAAAATAATACTGAAATCTTGAAATTAAAAAAAAAAATTCCTGACAAATAAAACGATTTTCACGAGACTCTACGAATGGGGTTCGTGTAGGAACACATACCAAGATTCGAAAATTGAAGATACATTCTTTTATCGATTATTTAACGACGCTGTATTAATTCATATTCACACTCATACCTTCTTTTTTTTAAATTGCTTATTTAAGGAGCTGTATCAACTACGAGGTTATTTAGCGTCGATGAGATTGGTAATAGCAAGATGGTATTTGACGAGATGGGGCCGAGGATTCGCTATAGATTACCTGGAATTCACCTTACGGTTGGGGAAAACCTCGGAAAAACCCCTACCAGGTAATCAGCCCAAGCGGGGATCGAACCCGCGCCCAAGCGCAACTTCAGACTGGCAGGCAAGTGCCTTAACCGACTGAGCCACGCCGGTGGCTCCATACCTTCTACTCATCTAATTACTGTTTATGCTTATAAATTGAATTAACCTAATTGCTATGCATATTTTTGTATAACTTTTGACTTTTTCCACATCCCAATGCTGATGTAGGCCTACAGTAAGATATATGAATAACAAATGAAATGATTGTGAGGTTATTTAGCGTCGATGGAATTGGTGATAGCGAGATCGTATTATGGCAGGATGAGTTTGTGTATTCGCCATGGGTTACCTAACATTTGCCTTATAGTTTGGAAAAACTCGACAAAAGAATCAATCGGGTAAACAGCAAATCAAGATTTCAAGTATAACTCCCTGTGAAGTTGATTTGAATAATTTCGAGGAAAAATTGTTCCGGAGCCGGGTATCGAACCCGGGACCTTTGGGAGTTATACCTGAAATCTTGATTTGCATAATACACGTTACTGTTCGTTAACAGAAAACCACAATTTAAGTCACACGGAGTTAGTGTGCACTCGAAGTTGGTTGCTTGACGGTTGTCAGCCCACTTTGAGGTCTGTGGATATAGGAGGAAAAATTGGATCGGTATCGGTTAGAGTTCCCGAGTAGCTCAGTGGTAGAGCGTTGGTACGTCAAACCAAAGGTCCCGGGTTCGATACCCGGCTCCGGAACAATTTTTCCTCGAAATTATTCAATCGGGTAAACAGCTCAAGCAGAAATCAAACCCAAGACCGAGCGCAGTCTAGACCAGCTCCTTAGCTTCGAACTACACCGGTGACTTCGAATATTATTGAAACACCATCAGCATCGCCACTGTCAAGAATTAATCCTCCATATATTCCGACTTCACACCATTTAATTTCCTTTCTTTTATATATTGAAAGGTCACTTGTGAAACTTGGACTCTCACTCTGAGAGAGAAACAGAGATTAAGGGTGTTTGAGAATAAGGTTCTTAGGAAAATATTTGGGGCTAAGAGGGATGAAGTTACAGGAGATTGGAGGAAGTTACACAACGCAGAGCTGCACGCGTTGTATTCTTCACCTGACATAAATTAGGAACATTAAATCCAGACGTTTGAGATGGGCAGGGCATGTAGCACGTATGGGCGAATACAGAAATGCATATAGAGTGTTAGTTGGGAGGCCGGAGGGAAAAAGACCTTTGGGGAGGCCGAGACATAGATGGGAGAATAATATTAAAATGGATTTGAGGGAGGTGGGATATGATGGTAGAGACTGGATTAATCTTGCTCAGGATAGGGACCAATGGCGGGCTTATGTGAGGGCGGCAATGAACCTCCGGGTTCCTTAAACGCCAGTAAGTAAGTAAGTAAGTAAGTATTGAAAGGTCACTGTCGGAAAAATCGATTGCTCAATCCTTGAAAAATATCCTCTGCATCTTTTCTGTAGTCCACACCTGTGGAGTAACGGTCAGCGCATCTGGCCGCGAAACCAGGTGGCCCGGGTTCGAATCCCGGTCGGGGCAAGTTACCTGGTTGAGGGTTTTTTCCGGGGTTTTCCCTCAACCCAATACGATTAAATTCTTGGTACCTTTCTGTGCTGGACCCCGGACCCATTTCACCGGCAATATCACTTTCATATCATTCAGACGCTAAATAACCTAATGTTGATACAGCGTCGTAAAATAACCCAATAAAATAAATAAATAAATAAATAAATAAATAAATAAATAAATAAATAAATAAATAAATCTTTTCTGCAATTAATGCCTATAGTCAGAATTATATATTCATTGTCATACCGACTGAGCTCACAAGGGACTTTTCTACAATATGAGGTTCAAACCTTCCTTGAAAGTTTATTCCCGGATAAATATTGCCATTCCTAAAAGTAGAGCCTTTGACGATGCTCAAATGTGTTTAAAACTGACTAACAACGGTAGCGAAACTGTGATCATACAAAATTACTGTTTTTCACAAGTTACGAGAGTCGGATCATGAGAAAAGAGTTCATTACTGCATTTCCTTCCTGGGTCTAGTTATGCGGCTACTCAACATCCAAAACATCACATGATTCACAGACGAGTTATAGTTCCACCTACCTGAATATGATAGAGTGATTTTTTTTTAAATTTTGTGGCCACCCAGACAACCCGACTTAACGTCTTGTAAAGTTTTCTTAAAAATAGAGTTTATAAGCATCTATCACGTACAATTGATGATATGAAGAACAATATAATCACCGAAATCAATGGAATTAGCGAAGAAATGTTGCAGTCAACTGCGAGAAACGTGGAACGACGAGTACGGATGTGTCGAAGGTTATTTTCAACAATTACCGTAAAGGTGACGAATTCTCCCAGAGATACTTAACATTTAGAAAAAATTTGTACCTTCATAGCTTCTATCAAACAGAAACAGAGAGATTTAAAAAAAGACCCCTGCTGCGTAAAACCAGGGACGTCGCCAAGATGAAGGGATACAAGTTTGTATGGACCAAGGATTGTAATATCTTTGTACGTGAAAATGAAAGCAGTTCTGTAAGTAAAATAAATTCAGTCTCTGACTTAGAAAGACTGTGAATTCAGTACCCAATAATAATTACAGTTCACAAATAATTAAAAAAAAAACTGTCATGCTAATTGTAGAAATGCTTTATAATATTACTTGCAATAATGGAAGTAAACGGTCATTTAGAACAACTTAATTTATACTGTGACAATAATGATTTAAAAACAGCTGTCTTTAACGATATCACCTCTTGCAACAATTACATTTGTAACTCGTTTCATGATTTCAAATTTATTCATTTAAACATACGTAGCATAAACAGAAATTTCCTGGAATTATGTGCATTATTACAAAGCTTCACTCATGATTTTGACATTATCATTTTAACGGAAACTTGGTTATGTCACGATTTTGGATATGATATTAATGGATACAATAAATTGGTAAAAGCTAATAAATACAATAAATGTGATGGAATAGTAATATACTTTAAAAATAGCATTGATATTAGTGTAATAGAAGCTGAAATTGAGCACTGTAATTCACTTCATTTTAAGATTAAGCTTGATAAGAGTGAAATTTTTTTCACCGCCATTTATAGATCCCCTAAAAACAATAAAAATGATTTCATAGACAATTTAGAGCAGTATTTATCCAATTTAGAAGGTTGTCGCAACCATATTATTGTTGGAGACATAAACATAGACATATTAGAAAATA
The DNA here is from genome assembly GCA_025594305.2 of Periplaneta americana. NCBI lineage: Eukaryota > Metazoa > Arthropoda > Insecta > Blattodea > Blattidae > Periplaneta > Periplaneta americana. The sequence goes on along the minus strand of JAJSOF020000013.1, from coordinate 142,226,507 downwards.
GTATAGATTTAATTGGCAGTAAATATATGAATGTTCTCCATGAATATGGTTTTGTAAATTATTTAAATGCCATCACTAGGCCTTCAATATTTTCTGGCACATGCATCGATCATATATTTCTAAAAACTCAAAATAATTATAGTTTCATACCTGGCGTTCTATCTAGCGCTATTACCGATCATTATATTGTTTTTAGTTTATTAAAAATGTCTAACAATGAATATAATTCCAGGCCGTCTTTTACTCTCTCATCACAAAATATGCAACAAATTAATTATCCTGATTTGATTACAGATTTGCTAAAAGAAACCTGGGAATCTGTCTATAATTGTAATGATGCCAATGCCTGTTTTCAAATTTTCTACAATTTAATCATAAAGTATATAGATAAACATACTATTATAAACAGTAATCAGAAAATTTCTAATAAATCCAAGAAAATAAAACCCTGGATCACGGCCGGCATTATTAATTCTATTCGTACAAGAGACAAACTTGCTTTAAAAGTTAAAAAGAATCCAAGTAACGTACAACTAAAAAATTACTACAGAGCATATAGAAATATGTTAACTCTTATCATTCGAAAAACGAAAATTAAATATTATGAATCCAAATTTGATAGATACAAAAATGAACCTAAAAATTCTGGCAAGTTATAAATGAAGCTACAGATGTAAATGTACAAAATAAACAGCCAATCAAGGAGTTAAAAAACGATAAGGGTGAAATATTAAATTGCAGAAAAGAGATTGCAAACGAATTTAATAATTATTTTTCAGAGATAGGACACAAAGTTACTTCTAACATTAATAAGTCAAATTTTAACTCTTCTCTACAAAATGAGACACAAGATGAACATTTAGCTTCCTCCATGTTTCTTTTCCCTGTAACTGAAGATGAAATTATTATTTTGGTTAAGAAGTTAAAAAATAATGTTGCTCCTGGTATAGATGGAATTAAGAATAATACTTTCAAAATTATTATCAAATATATATTAAAACCCATGGTTCATATTTTTAACTTATGTTTTGTGCAAGGTATATTCCCAGATGTTTTGAAATGTGCCATAGTAATTCCAATATACAAATCTGGAGATAAAAATAATTTAAATAACTATAGACCTATATCTTTACTTCCAACATTTTCCAAATTGCTTGAAAAATGTTTAAAGAATAGATTAATAAATTATTTAGAAAAACATAAAATCCTCTCTAAAAATCAGTTTGGTTTCCGCAATAATATTTCTACTGATGATGCTCTTATTAATGTTACTGGAAAAATTATCAATGAACTAGATACTGGAAACAAATGTTTGGGTATTTTCTTGGATCTACGGAAAGCTTTTGACACTATCAATCATAATTTACTTTTGGACAAACTACATACTATTGGAGTTAGAGGTATAGTTTTAAAATTATTCCAATCATATTTTAGTAACAGAAGGCAAATGACCAAAATTGAAGATCAATTTAGTGAATACAAATATATTGATATAGGTGTACCGCAAGGAACAATTTTGGGACCTATTTTATTTCTAATATATGTTAATGGTCTGCTAAATATAAATTTAGAAAAATTTAATGGATCTATATATTCATATGCGGATGATACAGTAGTTATTTTCAGTGGTTTTTCTTGGCAGGAAGCATATAGAAATGCTAATATAGGTGCTAACATTGTTAAAACATGGCTTAATTCCAACTTCCTTTCTTTAAATATATCTAAATCAACTTTAGTTCCTTTTTCGTTAACAGCTGCCAGTGTTCAAAATTTAAAATTTAGCGATAAATATAGACTAATAATACACAGTGAAAATTGTTTAGATCCCAAAAGTTGTAAATGTCCACCTTTGAAAGAAGCCACGTATGTCAAATATCTGGGTATCATTATTGATCAGAACTTAAAATGGCCTCATCACATTACTTATCTTTGTAAGAGGCTTCGTAAAACAATTTATAAATTCGTTAATCTTCGATGCTACTTACCTATTAGAGTTCTACGAAATGTTTATTTGGCCATTATTCAGTCTATCATTCAATATGGTATAATTGTTTGGGGTGGAAGTACAAAAATTAATCTTAGTCCGTTAAATTTACTACAAAAACGAATAATTAAAATTTGTTTGAAGAAACGTTTCGATTATCCAACTAAATTAATTTATTCTGAATTTAATGTATTTAATATTGAACAAATTTATAAATATACACTGTTAAAATTTTATCATAAAAATCGTAATAAGTTTGTATTACAGACACACAATTATGACACAAGACGAAATATTAATTCAACATTAGTAGAACCTAAATGTCTCACATCTGCTGGTCTAAAGCATAGCATAAATTTTGGCCCTCGGTTGTACAATGCTTTAACTAAATTACACCCAGAACTTCTAACATGTAACCCACTAACATATAACAAGAAAATTAGAAACGTGTTAATATCTTCAATTTGATTACATAAATTTATAGCCTATGTGTATGAATTAATCAACCTATATTATATTTGTATTCTATAATTTTGAAATATATATTAGTCCTACTTTTCACGTACGATATTATTCTTCTATAGTGTTAATATTATATTATATAATTCCATTGCCGCTGTAATTATATTTTAGTTCCTATTTTATTTTACTTATATATTTATATTATTATTATTATTTATTTTAATATTATATCTGAACTGCGACCGAGCACGAGCGCTGCTCATTCGGTCTCAAATTTTGTTAATACTACTGTATCTTCTTTTCATATTGCTTGTATTATTTTATTTGTATTTCTCTTTGTTTGTTTTGTAATTATATTTCTTTATTCTGTATATTTGAAATAAATAAATAAATAAATAAATAAAATAAATACCAATCGCTCTGTATAATACGTCCATTCAGAGAGACTTTCTATGTCAAGTTACAGCTCTGACAGGAAATAAAGTCTTGAATACGTCTCAACCCACGTGCCTATAACTGCTGCTTTAAAGGTTTCTGCGAATTCTCTGACGGGGGTACGTTCCATTGTTTAAGTTGGCATCATTGTTCAGACTTCAATTCAACTGTTTTGTTCAGAGAGTTGACATGGAGCACTCCAACTGAAAACAGCAGATGCACGGGGAATGCATCAAATCGATCAGAAAATGACATTATCAAACTTGTACCGGAAATTACAAAGGTTGGTGAAGTGCACGAGCGATACGCCCACGCTGAGCCGCAACAAGTGCGAGACAACAATGCAGGGCGGGTCGCCCGGCTTCAGCTCTTCGTTCCAGGTAAAGTCGAGGGAAAAGATTTCAGGAAATCGCTGCATTATTCTTTGCTCAATGTGAGTGAAAAAAAAAAAGAAAAATAATTCATATTACGTATTAATTCCAAAATGGAAACAACAGTAATAGGGGAATAATAATAATAATAATAATAATAATAATAATAATAATAATAATAATAATAATAATAATAATAATATCGCATTGTGTTATTTAAAAAGTTTTAACTACAGGGATTTTTCAGCGCAGAAATTCAGTATGGACAAGAAATAATAGATATATTTTGTCTGGAGCCCTCCATCAGGGAGAGATTTCATTTTCGTGCAGTAAATCTACGACACGAACCCTACAGCTTTAATTAACTACAAGAAGAACCATATTAAAAATGTTATCGCCCTCAGCTAGTTTCAACCGTCAAATTTCAGATACAAGTACTAGCATGATGGCCAGTAGGCCATCGACAACAAATGGGCAATGGAAATGGTTCGTTTATAAAGGTAAATAAAATGACGACGGAGATGCCGAAGAGAAAAGCGACGTTGGAGATGACGAAGAGGAAAGTGACGGTGGAGATGACGAAGAGAAAAGTGACGGTGGAGATGACGAAGAGGAAAGTGACGGTGGAGATGACGAAGAGAAAAGTGACGGTGGAGATGACGAGGAGAAAAGTGACGGTGAGAAAAGTGACGGTGGAGATGACGAAGAGGAAAGTGACGGTGGAGATGAGGAGGAAAGTGACGGTGGAGATGACGAGAGGAAAACGACGGTGGAGATGACGAGGAGGAATGCGTCGGTGGAGATGACGAGGGGGAAAGCGACGGTGGAGATGACGAGGAGGAAAACTACGGTTGTGATGACAAAGAGGAATGCGTCGGTGGAGATGACGAGAGGAAAAGCGACGGTGGAGATGACGAAGATGACAGCGACGGTGTAGATGACGAGGAGGAAAACTACGGTGGAGATGACGAAGAGGAAAGTGACGGTGGAGATGACGAAGAGGAAAGTGACGGTGGAGATGACGAGGAGGAAAATGACGGTGGAGATGACGAAGAGGAAAGTGACGGTGGAGATGAAGAGGAGGAAAGTGACGGTGGAGATGGCGAAGAGGAAAGTGACGGTGGAGATGACGAAGAGGAAAGTGACGGTGGAGATGACGAGGAGGAAAACTACGGTGGAGATGAGGAAAGCGACGGTGGAGATGGCGAGGAAGAAAGCGACGATGGATATGAGAGGAGGAAACCGATGGAGGAGATGACGATAAGGACAGCGAGGATAGAGATGACGAAGAGTAAACCGACGGTGGAGATGACGAGGAGGAAAGCGACGGTGGAGATGACGAGAAGGAAAGCGACGGTGGAGATGACGAACGGGACAGCGACGGATGAGATGGCGAGGAAGAAAGCGACGATGGAGATGACGAGAAGGAAAGCGACGGTGGAGATGACGAAGAGGAATGCGTCGGTGGAGATGACGAGAGGAAAAGCGACGGTGGAGATGAGGAAAGCGACGGCGGAGATGGCGAGGAAGAAAGCGACGATGGATATGAGAGGAGGAAACCGATGGAGGAGATGACGATAAGGACAGCGAGGGTGGAGATGACGAAGAGGAAAATGACGGTGGAGATGACGAGGAGGAAAGCGACGGTGGAGATGACGAGAAGGAAAGTAGTACGTCGATGGAGATGATTAGGAAAACGACGTTAGGGATATAATGAAGACGAAAGCGACTTTGTATATGCTGAAGTCAAGATGGTGAAGAATGGCGAAGAGGAACACGATATTGGGAATGAAGAGGAAAATAGAGATGATGGCGATGACAGTCATGATGCTACATGTCACTGGTTGAGTACCCGGGACATCAATGTGGCCTATTTAAAGGTACCATGCAGCCCCGAGTCTGAATCATCAGGACGCGCTGGCCATGAGATGCCTTGCCACCCACAGAGGTCTTTGTTCTGGAGTCGCGGGCGGTGTTGTGGGCGTCAAGACTTCATTGAGCTAAGTGTACGCTTCCTCTGCTGAAATAAAGCTCGATAAACAGCTGATAATGCCAATAGTTTCCTATGATAATCACATAAATACTGCTCAGTCCTTCACATTCCCTCACCTTGTTTGTCGATAACATCCCCTTTCTTGTAACAGGGTGAAATTTAAATTTCTCATAACATTTTCGGTTAGTTAATACTAACACAAGATAAATACATGGGGAAGACCATACTGCAATTATCGACGGACGAAACAACTGAGTAGTTACGCCTACTTAAGGATTTGGAGAGTGATTAGTATAACGACATTCTTGTGAGTAGCAATTGGAACTAATTATAAACTTCATCCAAATTCTTATTTTTCTCTCTTTTTCTCCTAATCTACCTCTACCATATATTCATTCTTCGTCTCCCCTTTTATCTTCTCTTTATTCTTCATATCTCCTTGCGACTTTTCATGCCTCATATCTCCTTGCTTCCTCTCCCATTCTTCATCTCGTCTTGTGCCTTCTCATTCATCATCTACTTCTGCAGATTCCCTTCATTCTTCATCTTCCGTTGCGTTTTTCTTCCAGTCATCTCCTCTTCCATCTTATCTCCATTCTTCATCTCCTTTTACGCCTTTCTTCCATTCTTCATCTCTTCTTGAATTTTGCCTTCATTCTTCATATCAACTTGTATCTTTCTTCCATTCTTCATCTCTTCTTGCATTTTGTCTTCATTCTTCATCTTCTCTTGTATCTTCCCTCCATTCTTCATCTCCTTTTGCGTCTTTCTTTCATTCTTCATCTCTTCTTGAATTTTGCCTTCATTCTTCATATCATCTTGCATCTTGCTTCCATTCTTCATCTCTTCTTGCGTTTGCCTTCATTCTTCATCTCCTCTTGCATCTCACCTCCATTCTTCATCTCCTCTTCCATCTTCCTTCATTCTTCGTCTCCTCTTGCGTCTTTCTTCCATTCTTCATCTCTTCTTGCACTTTGCCTATATTCTTCATATCACCTTGCATCTTCCCTTCATAGTTCATTTTCTCTTGCATCTTCACTTCGTTCTTCATCTCCTCTTGCGCCTTTCTTCCATTCTTCATTTCCTTTTGTATTTTGTCTTTATTCTTCACCTCCTCTTGCATCTTCCCTCCGTACTTCATTTCCTCCTGCATCTTCCCTTCAATCTTCATTTCTCTTAAGTCTTTCTTCCATTCATTCATCTTCTCTTGCGTCTTTCTTCCATTCTTCATTTTCTCTTGTATTTTGCCTTTATTCTTCACCTCCTCTTGCATATTCCCTCCGCACTTCATTTCCTCCTGCATCTTCCCTTCAATCTTCATTTCTTCTTATGTCTTTCTTCCATTCTTCATTTCCTCTTGCATCTTCCGTTCATTTTCTTCTCCTCTTGCGTCTTTCTTTCATTCTCCATCTCTTCCATTTAGCCTTTATTCTTCATCTCCCCTTGCATCTTCTCTCCATATTCCACTTTCTCTTGCATCTTATTTCATTCTTCATCTTGTTTTGAATCTTCCCTTCATTTTTTCATCTCATCTTTCACATTCTCCTTATTCTTTTCATATTTAATTTTTCGTTTCTCCACTCTGCTTCTTTCTTAGTTATCAATCTTTCCTACCTCTTCCATGTTCTTCTCTCTATTTTCTCCCATTCCGTCTTCTTTGTCATCGTCTGCTTGTCCATTTTTTCCTCTTTTTCATTGTATTTTCCTTTTATAATATATTTTTTTAATACTCTGTCGTGCTCTTTTCTTAGATTTTGCTTTGTCGTGCTCTTTTTTCCCTACGCTCTCTTTCTTCTACATATTTCAAATTCTACCTCTTCAATCTTCCTTTCACCTCTTCTTCCTCACTTTCTGATCCTACTACTTTTCGGTTTCCTTTTCTTCGTTTTTCTTGCTTTTCTCCGCGTCCCTGTCAATTCTCTTCCTTCAACGACTCTTAAATTGTTTTTTATTTTTTTATAATCTAATCTTCATGCTCTATGTTTACTGGTACTCTACTAATTCCGGAGTGAATACAAAACTTTAACACTATGAATACGGTGCACCTTCGTTAGCACTTTAATTCTGGCGGATTTTAAGCGCGTACGTACGCCTTTTATAGCCAGCAGTCTATCTCCCCAGAGCTACGGGAGTGTGTACCTGCTTATTCCCACTTTCAAAATAATTCTCGTGTTGTAAAGATATATGCAATATAGGCTACGGATTAGTTGTCATGTACGTTTGTTTTTAGGATGAGTCGGATTTTTAATATAAGCATAGGCCTATTCGTAATCTTAACCATGATATTTGCCTCGCCACTAAACTAGGCTACTTGATTTCAATATTTCAAGGCAAATAGCTGATGTCCTTCAGTTTTCATCCTGACAAAGAATTTTTTGACCATGCAAAAATTTCAAGCAAAAGCAATGGTGATAGTGGTTTCCATTACAAAAGTGTGAACTAAATAATTACAGTATAGCACACGTCTTAGGATTCTGTGAACAGAGATTGCTCTTGAGGAACTCTAGATATCATTTTATAAGATCCAAAATTGCTGCTGCATTAAGAAATAAGGGCAGGCTAGTAGAAGAAGAAATCTCCTGTCTAGCTGAAAATGGGTCAACGAGACGAGTAGATATTTTAGCGTACAATGCTGACACTAAACAGGGCATAATTGTGGACCCCCGACACGTTTTGAAGTAGAATGTCATCGGTCAGCCGAGGTCCACCTTGAGAAGAAGTCGATCTATGAGCCTACAGTCAACTACTTCAAGCTGAAATATGCCTTAATTCACTTTGAAGTATTCGGCTTTCTCATAGGTACTCGAGGGACTATACCAGCTTTTTTTTAAGAATTTCGACGGCAGTTTGCTCTGCCAACATCACTGAGGGATGACATTGTGATAATTGTGTTAAAAAATCCTGCCAAATCCTGATTAATCACATGGTGCCACATTAATAGCAATTGTAATTTTTCACGCCCTTTTCTTTATTTCTCTTTTTTTTTTAATTTAATATCTATGTTTACATACTTACTTACTTCATTGCCGCCCTCACATAAGCCCGCCATCTGTCCCTATCCTGAGGTAGATTAATCCAGTCTCTATCATCATATCCCACCTCCCTCAAATCCATTTTAATATTATCCTCCCACCTACGTCTCGGCCTCCCCAAAGGTCTTTTTCCCTCCGGCCTCCCAACTAACACTCTATATGCATTTCTGTATTCGCCCATACGTGCTACATGTCCTGCCCATTTCAAACCTCTGGATTTAATGTTCCTAATTGTGCCAGGTGAGGAATACAATGCGTGTAGTTCTGTGTTGTGTAACTTTCTCCATTCGCCTGTAACTTCATCCCTCTTAGCCCCAAATATTTTCCTAAGCACCTTATTCTCAAACATATTTAACCTATGTTCCTCTCTCAAAGTGAGAGTACAAGTTTCAGAACCATAAAGAACAACCGGTAATATAACTGTTTTATAAATTCTACCTTTCAGATTTTTTGACAGCAGATTGGATGATAAAAGCTTCTCAACCGAATAATAACAGGCATTTCCCACATTTATTCTGTGTTTAATTTCCTCCCGAGTATCATTTATATTTGTTACTGTTGCTCCCAGGTATTTGAATTTTTCCACCTCATCAAAGGATACATTTCCAATTTTTATATTTCCATTTCGTAAAATATTCTCGTCACGAGATATAATCATATCTATGTTTACATAATGTATATTAATTGTTTTGAGGATATACTGAGTCCGTATGGGCTACTCTCAATGGGGGGGGGGCAGTTTTTGTAATAAAAATACACGTTTGCTTCATTGTATGTCCAACATTCTATGGAGGTGTCCAAACAATTTGATCTTTCCCCCCTTTATACCTATGACTGCTAGCAGTTATGCTGTTTGTAATTCGTGATATTACAGGCAATAATAGAGAGAACATCGTGGAACGGGATCGAGGCAAGGGAATCCCTCAGCTACTCGATCATTCACACGATCATCTCTGGGTAGGACGCATGCGTAATTGTTGAGAACTCGTTTCCGGGTTGCTAGGACAACTGAAGCGTGGTTTGTGGGTGGGAAAACGCCTTTATTACAACAAGACTGGCGGTGCAGGTTTTTATTGTCTCCGCAGAATAGCCTACACCGGATTCCAAGACGTGCCGGCATGTGGCTCCGTACTACTGAGCGATGCATAAAGAAACGGCCAGCGTTCCACGGGGCTGCGGAGCAATCTCGTGGCATTCAGCACCTTTACACGCAGTGTAGCCTACATTGCTACTCAGGTTCACAACTGTGGCATTTCTCCCTCAGAATTCAGCCTAGGGTTTCCATGAAGCTCACAACAAACAATATTTTAGTTTACATTTTATTGAACGTTTTCCAAACATGTTTATCATGATATAACTTTCACTGTTGCGACACAATAGAGTTGAACACATACGGTGGAATAAATACTGGTCTTCTGGTGGTATTTGTAGGGTTTCCATATATTCAGAAAAACTGTGAATGTCCACCATTTTTGGGTTCATAAAGTATCCGCCTGAAATGAAAACAGAGTCGACAAAATCCAGATTTTGAGAAAAAAAAACATAATACAGAAAATGTATGTTTGCTTCTTCACGAAATAACCAAATGCCCGTATAGGCCAGCTTCTGTCGGATGCTTTTTCAATCCACTGCGGACTAAAGCAAGGAGATGCGCTATTACCTTTACTTTTTAACTTCGCTCTAGAATATGCCATTAGGAAAGTACAGGATAACACAGAGGGTTTAGAATTGAACGGGTTACATCAGCTTCTTGTCTATGTGCGGATGACATGAATGTGTTAGGAGAAAATCCACAAACGCAAGTAAAGCGATAGGTTTGGAAGTAAACCCCGAAAAGACGAAGTATATTATTACGTCTCGTGACCAGAATATTGTACGAAATGTAAATATAAAAATTGGAGATTTATCTTTCGAAGAGGTGGAAAAATTCAGAATCTTGGAGCAACAATAACAAATATAAATGACACTCGGGAGGAAATTAAAGGCAGAATAAATATGGGAAATGCGTGATATTATTCGGTTGAGTAGCTTTTGTCATCTATTCTACTGTCAAAAAATCTGAAAGGTAGAATTTATAAAACAGTTATATTACCGGCTGTTCTTTATGATTGTGAAACTTGGACTCTCACTTTGAGAGAGGAACAGAGATTAAGAGTGTTTGAGAATGAAGTTCTTAGGAAAATATTTGGAGCTAAAAGGGACGAAGTTACAGGAGAATGGAGAAAGTTACACAACGCAGAACTGTATGCATTGTATTCTTCACCTGACATAATTGAGACATTATATCTAGACGTTTAAGATGTGAAGGGCATGTAGCACGTATGGGCGAATCCAGAAATGCATATAGAGTGTTAGTTGTGAGCCCGGAGGAAAAAGACCTTTGGGGATGCCGAGACGTAGATGAGAGTATAATATTAAAATGGATTTGAGGGAGGTGGGCTATGATGATAGAGACTGGATTAATCTTGCACAGGATAGGGACCGATGGCGGGCTTATGTGAGGGCGGCAACGAACCTGCGGGTTCCTTAAAAGCCATTTGTAAGTGAGTAAGTATTCCTTCTGTGCTCTTTTAATTATTTTGTTTTAAAGCTGAACGACTACTTTATTTTATTACCAGTAACATGAAAAACATTATCTTAGGCAGAATTTTATATTTATATTCTAAAACACTGAAGTATTATTAAGTGTGAGGGCGGCAATGAACCTATGTTTCCCTAAAAACCATTCATAAGTAAGTAAAGTATTAAGTTGAACTAGGTGAACAATTTATCTCCCGGCCGGCAACTGTGATTATTGGCAGGCACCCTCCCACATAGCGGTTGCAGAGACAGCCCAGTATGGAAGTTTCAACAAACCACAACTATTAATGTAAATCATTATTAAATACATGGACTTAAATCGTCATTTACTCTTCAAACTTAAGAAAGAACATTCTGATCATATCTGCCTTCTGGTGTAAATTAGTTGTAGGAATTTGTGACCTTCTCCATCCTCCGACCAATCTCAAATGACGTTTATCGCTGACGGTCTGAACCTCACAAGCGACACCAATAAGATATCATTCATGAGGCAGCTAAGCCAGATAATGGAATAGGGTAGCTGGTCTGCTGATCCGGAGGTGCGCTCGGGCTTGGGCTTTATCTCCCTTTTAGTCTCATTGAATGTTTTTTCCGAGGTTTTCCCCAGACGTGGGACTGAAGCCGGATGGTCTATGGCGAGTCCTGAGCCTCACTTCATTTCACCCCTTTTGGTATGATTACCTGGTTGGGTTTTTCCCCGAGGTTTTCCCCAACCATAAGGCAAATGCCTGGTAATCTTTTGGCGAATCCTCAGACCTCACCTCATCTCACTACATCTCGCCAAAATATTGTAAAAAATTGTAGAAAATTACAAAACTGTAAAACTGTAAAAATTGTAAAAAAATTTTGTAAAAATTGTAATTATAATTGTAATATTGTAAAATTTTGACTTGTTCCACAACTTAAATGTAAGATCTATGGAATAAAAAAAAAGTTCCTTTTCCCCTCCATTGCATACATCGCTCAATAGTAACATATTACACTAATCAAACTTCAGATGTATTCAATTGTTCTTCCTCTGACACATATCGTAACGTGAGATGTACTGTTTGATAATAGATGTAGGCCTACATGATATCAGCCAGAATCTCAATCATGAACAAGATGAAATATTCGTGTCCTTGCCAGAACTCGAACCTGTGATAGCTTCAAAGCTGAGTGCTGATGGCTCTTTAAACAGTACTATTCAATTAGAGTTGATAGCCTTCAGTTTTCTTATGATGAATAAAAATATTCGTAGGGGAGAAGTGAGTACAGTAATACAGGGAGAACAGTGAGACATTTTTTATTAGACAGTAAATTTTGATGTTGAGATGTTGGTAACAATAGAGTTGTATGTTGCATGAGTAAAATAACAGTATTTTCATACTCGATTTGATTCTTATTATAAAGGTGAATGATGAAAAAAAAATTCGTAAGTTTTCACTCTAGAAGTAAAATTTTGGCTTGTGTTTAATGAAGGTTATATTGGATATACAAATGAGATATAAATATGAATGTTTTGTTACCTAATACTATGGTATTTGAGATTGTGTTTGGCAAAGTTTCGTCTTTCTTGTTTTAATTTTGAAGTGATGGCGTTATTTTTAAATGAACTATGCGTGAAGGGAACAGTGAGACATGCCATTGAAGGGTACACTGAGACGTCTCACTGTCCCCAGGTACCAAAGATTTGAAAAAAAAAACAAACTAATTATATTACATTTACCAGTAACTAACATTAAAAATTAACATACTAGTAACCAATTTAGGAACTGTAGTTCAAAATAATGGATACATCACATTCTAATGGTTTCATAAATAAAAAATTATTCACAAAATTTAAGAAAATGTTAAAAAATAATAAAGAATTACATTAAATTCTTATAATTATAAGCTTTGTTGTCACCAAAAATTCATTTCATTTTTTCGCAAAAGTTTGAAATGTCATGAAAAATTAACTTTTCCAAATGTTCCAGATGTTTCAATGGTTTCGAAGTCAGACATCAAAATGATTCTAAATAAACCTACAGAACATGGCAAGATAAAGAGACAGCAAGAATTCCTTTCTTTTGAAATAAATGTAAATTATTTCAATGTCCGTTAATAGACACTGTGATGTCTCACTGTACCCTCCTGAATGGGAACAGTGAGACATTTGCATTTTTTGACAAACACGTATTGTATATTATGTCCTTTATCTATTAACATTTTTGTTTATGTATTATTGTACTCCCTGTTTTAATGTCTATTTCTATTGCACTTGATTTTAAAAATACTTGAATTATCACTTGCATACATATGTCTTAATATTTTTTATGCTCGACCATGCCGAAATGTAGTAATTATACACCTGGTAGCAGTCCTTTAATGCATGTCATTAAAGTACACCTACTCATTAAAGTACAGGTGTTCAGCCAATGACAAGTCAGCTTTGCACCGTTATAAAACCTCAGTCAATGACAAGTCAGCTTTGTACCGTTATAAAACCGCAAGTATCGATTATTCTCGGATATGCAATCGAAAGAGAATTAGCGAAAAGTCACGGAGGCTGGAACTCCAATACTGTCGCAGAAGGTTATGTTCTGTTACTATAATAATTAGCGTTAATTGCAAATAATAGTCAAATAAATTCAATTTGTCATCTCGTTTTTCAATGTCTAATTTAATTTCAATGTTATATCAAAGTTAATATTTAGTTTACTCTGTAGGTTCTTATAGGCTATCAAGGTCAATGTGGACATCTGTTCCTCGGAAAAAATCAATACTTTCGCGTCTGCGCACATCTCACAATTTACGAGGCATTGCTAAAGGTCAGTTGATGCAAATAAAATGAATAATTTCAAGTTAGAAATATGGTCGAGCATAAAAAGTCGTATGAAACTCGCCTATAATGGTAATTAAGAAGCTCGTATGAAAATTATGAAAATCGCTTGCGCTCGTTTCATAAACATCCGTACTCGCTTCTTAATTACTATCATTATAGGCTCGTTGCATAATGTACTAGTGTCTCACTGTACCCACTACTCCCCTACTCGTAGCAGGACTCGAACCTGTGGTAGCTTGAAAACAGAGTGTTAGTGGTTCTTGAAATTAATTCTATTCGATTAGAATTTGTAGTCGTCACTGTTATTATGGTGAACAAAATAAAATATCGGTATCCGTAACAGGACTCGAGCCTGTGACAGCTTGAAAGCAGTGTGTTGGTGGTTCTTGAAATTAATTCTATTCGATTAGAATTTGTAGTCGCCAGTGTTCTTATGATGAACAAAATAAAATATCGGTGTCCGTGGCAGGACTCGAACCTGCGACAGCTTGAAAGCAGTGTGTTAGTGGTTCTTGAAATTAATTCTATTCGATTAGAATTTGTAGTCGCCAGTGTTCTTATGATGAACAAAATAAAATATCGGTGTCCGTGGCAGGACTCGAACCTGCGACAGCTTGAAAGCAGTGTGTTAGTGGTTCTTGAAATTAATTCTATTCGATTAGAATTTGTAGTCGCCAGTGTTCTTATGATGAACAAAATAAAATATCGGTGTCCGTGGCAGGACTCGAACCTGCGACAGCTTGAAAGCAGTGTGTTAGTGGTTCTTGAAATTAATTCTATTCGATTAGAATTTGTAGTCGCCAGTGTTCTTATGATGAACAAAATAAAATATCGGTGTCCGTGGCAGGACTCGAACCTGCGACAGCTTGAAAGCAGTGTGTTAGTGGTTCTTGAAATTAATTCTATTCGATTAGAATTTGTAGTCGCCAGTGTTCTTATGATGAACAAAATAAAATATCGGTGTCCGTGGCAGGACTCGAACCTGCGACAGCTTGAAAGCAGTGTGTTAGTGGTTCTTGAAATTAATTCTATTCGATTAGAATTTGTAGTCGTCACTGTTATTATGGTGAACAAAATAAAATATCGGTATCCGTAACAGGACTCGAGCCTGTGACAGCTTGAAAGCAGTGTGTTAGTGGTTCTTGAAATTAATTCTATTCGATTAGAATTTGTAGTCGCCAGTGTTCTTGTGATGAACAAAATAAAATATCGGTGTCCGTGGCAGGACTCGAACCTGCGACAGCTTGAAAGCAGTGTGTTAGTGGTTCTTGAAATTAATTCTATTCGATTAGAATTTGTAGTCGCCAGTGTTCTTATGATGAACAAAATAAAATATCGGTGTCCGTAACAGGACTCGAGCCTGTGACAGCTTGAAAGCAGTGTGTTAGTGGTTCTTGAAATTAATTCTATTCGATTAGAATTTGTAGTCGCCAGTGTTCTTATGATGAATAAAATAAAATATCGGTGTCCGTGGCAGGACTCGAACCTGCGACAGCTTGAAAGCAGTGTGTTAGTGGTTCTTGAAATTAATTCTATTCGATTAGAATTTGTAGTCGCCAGTGTTCTTGTGATGAAGAAAATAAAATATCGGTGACCGTGGCAGGACTCGAACCTGCGACAGCTTGAAAGCAGTGTGTTAGTGGTTCTTGAAATTAATTCTATTCGATTAGAATTTGTAGTCGCCAGTGTTCTTGTGATGAACAAAATAAAATACCGGTGTCCGTGGCAGGACTCGAACCTGCGACAGCTTGAAAGCAGTGTGTTAGTGGTTCTTGAAATTAATTCTATTCGATTAGAATTTGTAGTCGCCAGTGTTCTTGTGATGAAGAAAATAAAATATCGGTGACCGTGGCAGGACTCGAACCTGCGACAGCTTGAAAGCAGTGTGTTAGTGGTTCTTGAAATTAATTCTATTCGATTAGAATTTGTAGTCGCCAGTGTTCTTATGATGAACAAAATAAAATATCGGTGTCCGTGGCAGGACTCGAACCTGCGACAGCTTGAAAGCAGTGTGCTGGGGGTTTTTGAAACGAGGTTAGCCTGCGCCGCAGGTCGCCGAGGGCCGCATAGCTGAGCACGTGTAGCGAGCGGTTCCCACAGTCTGGCGGCGTGGGCGGCTCCACTCCATGTATGGGTAGTCTGTCACTCCCGCCACTGCTTTATATTATCTAAACACCTCAGTTGTGCGGCCGCGATTGTTCTGGCCTGAGAGTACTCTCACATCAACTGATTGTGTTTATCCAGCCCATTATCGTATTTACTCGACTCATCTTTCCCTCACCCCTACGCACTCTTACGTAGCCTACAGGTCGGGGTCCAGGAACTACGCAGATTTATCTTTGTGGTCGTATAACAAAGAGATAATTTCCAGCTATTGCTAGATTTAGTTATTACTTACTTACAAATGTCTTTTAAGGAACCCGAAGGTTCATTGCCGCCCTCACATAAGCCCGCCATCGATCCCTATCCTGAGCAAGATTAATCCACTCTCTATCATCATATCCCACCTCCCTCAAATACATTTCAATATTATCCTGTCACCTACGTCTCGGCCTCCCCAAAGGTCTTTTTCCCTCCGGCCTCCCAACTAACACTCTATATGCATTTCTGGATTTGCCCAAACGTGCTACATGACCTGCCCATCTCAAACGTCTGGATTTAATGTGAAGAATAAAATGCGTGCAGTTCTGCGTTGTGTAACTTTCTCCATTCTCCAGTAACTTCATCCCTCTTAGCCCCAAATATTTTCCTAAGAACCTTATTCTCAAACACACTTAATCTCTGTTCCTCTCTCAAAGTAAGAGCCCAAGTTTCACAACCATACAGAATAACCGGTCATATAACTGTTTTATAAATTCTAACTTTCAGATTTTTTGACAGCAGACTAGATGACAAAAGCTTCTCAACCGAATAATAACAAGCAATTCCCATATTTATTCTGCGTTTAATTTCCTCCCGAGTGCCATTTATATTTGTTACTGTTGCTCCAAGATATTTGAATTTTTCCACCTCTTCGAAGGATAAAGCTCCAATTTTTATATTTCCATTTCGTACAATATTCTGGTCACGAGACATAATCATATACTTTGTCTTTTCGGGATTTACTTCCAAACATATCGCTTTACTTGCTTCCAGTAAAATTCCCGTGTTTTCCCTAATCGTTTGCGAATTTTCTCCTAACATATTCACGTCATCCGCATAGAAAAGAAGCTGATGTAACCCGTTCAATTCCAAACCCTGTCTGTTATCCTGAACTTTCCTAATGGCATATCATAGAGCGAAGTTAAAAAGTAAAGGTGATAGTGCATCTCCCTGCTTTACTGCTTTAGCTCGCAGTGAATTGGAAAAGCCTATACGGACTCTGCTCTACGTTTCACTGAGACATATTTTAATTAATCGAACTAGTTTCTTGGGAATATCAAATTCAATAAGAATATCATATAATACTTCTCCCAACCGAGTCATATGCCTTTTTGAAATCTATGAATAACTGATGTACTGTACCCTTATACTCCCATTTTTTCTCCAATATCTGTCGAATACAAAAAATCTTATCAATAGTCGATCTATTACGCCTTAAACCACACTGATGATCCCCAATAATTAATTACTAGGGCAGGAAGTTCATGCCCTAAATACCTACTAAACATGCATGCTAATATTCCAATATTGTATGGGACGGAAACATGGACTTTACGATGAAGTGAAAATAAGCGACTAGAAGCATTTCGAATGTGGATATGGAGAAGAATGGAATGTGTGAAGTGGACAGACAAAATAAGGAACGAAGCTGTGTTGGAAAGAGTGGGTGAAGAAAGAATGATACTGAAACTGATCAGGAAGAGGAAATGGAATTGGCTGGATTACTGGCTGAGAAGAAACTGCATACTGAAGGATGCACTGGAAGGAATGGTAAATGGAAGAAGAGTTCGGGGCAGAAGATTTCAGATGATAGGACATTAAGATATAGGGATCATATGCGGAGACAAAGAGGAAGATAGAAAATAGGAAAAATTGGAGAAAGCTGGATTTGCAGTGAAAAATATGCTCTTTGGCAGAACACTATGAATGAATGAATGAATGAATGAATGAATGAATGAATGAATGAATGAATTGCTTTGCGCCGACGGCCCCTGCCTGTAGATAATGACACAGAGAGCTATGTAACAGTGTTATTAAATATAACGAAGATGTATTAACAAATAATCGTAACAAAACTCTTGAAGTAGAAAAGCTAGTTAAAATATTTATTTATTTATTTAGTTATTTATTTACTTTACTAATAATTGTAACATAAAATATAATATAAACAGAAAAAACTTCAGCTCGCCCCTGAAAGAGTACAACTCGTGCTCAGGGGTGGATTCCTGAATTGAAATTAAGAAGTATATAATACAATTTCTCTTATGTCTATTACGTAATAAGAATATATAGATTAAATTTAAATTTACAATTTTTCAATTTTTATAAAATCCATACATAACTTTTTAAATTTAATACTTGAACTATTAGAATGAATACATGAATACATAATATTTGAAAAACTCGTGTTTACTTGAGCATTTCACTTGCGATAGGCTATGTATAGATTTCCTGGCCTGGGTGGCGCAATCGGCATAGGCATGGAAAGTCTCTACTGTTTGGTCCGAAGGGTTGTTGGGGTTCGAGTCACGCCTCAGACATGGGTGTTGTGTTCGTGTTAGTTTAAGAAAAAGGAAATATAAAAAGGAAAATTGTGAAACAAACAAAGGAATAATGATAATAATAATAATAATAATAATAATAATAATAATAATAATAATAATAGTGATAATAATAATAGTGATAATAATAAGTGATAATAATAATAATAATAATAATAATAATAATAATAATAATAATAATAATAATAGTGATAATAATAATAGTGATAATAATAAGTGATAATAATAATAATAATAATAATAATAATAATAATAATAATAATTAAGAAGATCTACTCTTGTATTTTGAGCGTGGCAAGCGATTAAAGATAAGGTGTGAATGAAAATTGTTGAATGTTTTCAGTAATTATGTAACAAAGAAGGTAATAATGCTAATTTTGAATTTCTATGCTGTGAAATTTGCTTTTTTTTTTGTCATATTATTATTCCGAATTATAATTTTTCATTAACTATAACTGATGGCAGGAATACATTTTTTCATGATTTTTCACTGCACTACATCTTTAAAGCACTTCTCATCCACGACTGCCTCAAATGTTTGTCTTTTATTTTTTTGGTCTCACCACTTTTACTGATGTGTCGGAATCACAACTCGTATCCATTACAAAATACTGGAGAACAGTCACAACAGAATATCATAACTACCCACGCAATAAGAAACATTGTACATAACTGGCACACAGCTTAATCTTCTTCTATCAAGGCTTTCTTACACTCTGTCAACGCGACCTACTTCTGAATCCGGGGACTTCCCGTCTCTTGGACTCAAAACCATGTGACGACTGTGCAGCAAGCATTGATGCGATAGCTAAGCGTTTGAAATGGCTGAAATCGGACAGCGTTGACGTCAGTCGTAACTCAAATCATGTTAATAATAGCTACTCCGAACAAATCAGCTTTGACTTAACTGGGAAAGTAGCTTTAAAATATTTGCTTTAACAAAACATCATGTTTCCACAAGGAGATAAAAACCATAACTTGATTATATAAGTAAACAACGGTTTAAATAAAAAAATAAATAGAAAAAAGAAAACGTGAAGTCGCAAGAATTTTTAGGCAAATTTGTAACAGTGTATTTTTTAAAACTCGACAAGTCGGAAGATAAATAGAAAAAAAGAAAACGTGTAGTCGCAAGATTTTTTATGCAAATTCGTAACACAGTATTTTTTAAAGATCGATAAATCGGAAGATAAATAGAAAAAAGAAAACGTGTAGTCGCAAGATTTTTAAGGCAAATTCGTAACACAGTATTTTTGAAAGATCGACAAATCGAAAGATAAATAGAAAAAAGAAAATTTGTAGTCGCAAGATTTTTAGGCAAATTTGTAACAAAGTATTTTTGAAAACTCGACAAATCGCAAGAGCTTTCAACATTGACACCGTCGCCTATATTTGACGCAACTGACCTCAGGATTCCTGTTACAGATAAGTATCTCACTTTACAGTTAAAATTGGCTATATGTAATTTTACTCCTGACTGATCAGTTACTCAAATACAATTTAATAATCACAGTGACCAACGTTGTACTGCACTTCTAAGATTACAGTCCGGCATTGTACATTGAATACTGTGGTAAGGGGAAGCGTACCCGCCCACTTTCATCTCTTCCATTTGAATGCTGAGCTTGTTGCGTTCTGCTGATATATTCTGAAAGTAAGTTTTGCCAATATATGTCCTATACACGGTGGAAGGTAAACTTTTACAATTTCTGGGATATATCTCGAATTCTGACAAACAAGAAACTCTAATAATATTTTGTTCCCAGAAGGGTAGTTTTCGAAAAAAAAATTGTATCTTTTGTAACTTGAAATTACGATTAAGTTTTTCATGAAACTGCTCAAAATTGGATTTTTTCTTATGTAGGATGACAGAGTAAGCTATGTATGGCCATGCTACAGCAGTATTTGCATGAAAAATAACACAGATTTCGAATAAATCGCGTTAATAGTCGTGTACATATTGCATGGGAACAGGGCTGTGACACGCTGGCAACACTGTTTCTGACGTACGCAAACCATGTGGCCGAGCTAGGTGTACGGAGCGGACGATACGCTTACATTCAGTTCGTCATTATTTGCAGGCTACGTGCAGTTGAAACACAACGAGATGCCGCAGTTTTCTAATCGTATCTGGACATGTTATAATTTTTCATTCTACTGTATTATTGATGAAATTGCCTTAAAATGTAACGGAAACTGTGTGTTTATCCGTACTAAATTTATTGCTGAAACGATACAAGAACGAACGTTTCATCATAGATAACGAATAACATAGTTCATGTAATTAACATGTTAGGATTACATAAATTTTGATTTGACTGCATTCTCAAAAGATGTTTTTGTTTACAAAACGGTATGTGTGTACATCCTCTCAAAACCCCTGTCAAGTAGATGATTGGAGCGGCATTCAGTATGCTGGAGTGCAATGATATCGCGAAGTAAACACTGCTACTGTCTACAATGTTGCAACATTGCAACATACGTTTTCTCGAAATATTACAAAAACTATTGGTCGTATGAAAAAATATTTGACAAAACGTTCCCAAATGACAAGAACTGTTATGTGTGTGCAGGATTGTAAAAGGTTATCTTCCACCCTGTATACTCAGGAACCCGTTCGAATAAGAATCGCTGAATTGAAGAAAATTTGTACATGATGGTTCTTTTAAAACGAGGGTCTTAACACGCTCCCCAACCACAAAACCTCCGATTTTATTTGATACCTATAATTTTAAAATTTAACTAATCTCGCATAGATTTTGAAAAAATAAATAAAATAAAATAAATAATAATAATAATAATAATAATAATAATAATAATAATAATAATAATAATAATAATCCTTACTTACTTACAAATGTCTTTTAAGGAACCCGAAGGTTCATTGTCGCCCTCACATAAGCCCGCCATCGGTCCCTATCCTGTGCAAGATTAATCCAGTCTCTATCATCATATCCCACCTCCCTCAAATCCATTTTAATATTATCCTCCCATGTACGTCTCGGCCTCCCCAAAGGTCTTTTTCCCTCCGGTCTCCCATCTAACACTCTATATATGCATTTCTGGATTCGCCTATACGTTCTACATGTCCTGCCCATCTCAAACGTTTGAATTTAATGTTCCTAATTACTGTATGTCAAGTGAAGAATACAATGCGTGCAGTTCTTGCGTTGTGTAACTTTCTCCATTCTCCTGTAACTTCATCCCGCTTAGCCCCAAATATTTTCCTAAGCACCTTATTCTCAAACACCCTTAACCTATGTTCCTCTTTCAGAGTGAGAGTCCAAGTTTCACAACCATACAGAACAACCGGTAATATAACTGTATTATAAATCCAAACTTTCAGATTTTTTGACGGCAGACTAGATGATAAAAGCTTCTCAACCGAATAATAACACGTATTTCCCATATTTATTCTGCGTTTAAATTCCTCCCGAGTGTCATTTATACCTATTTGTTACTGTTGCTCCAAGATATTTGAATAATAATAATAATAATAATAATAATAATAATAATAATAATAATAATAATAATAATAATAATAATAATAATCCTACAGCTTCAATCAGAACGGGTGACATATCTTCCGGGAACATAACTAATTGTTATATTAAAATTACTAACTTCACAGCCCACATTAAGTAAACAAGTAGTTTTTAACATTAGCACGAAAACAAAGTATGCATATGTATAAAAAAAGATCGTGGGAAGTGTTTTGGGACTATTTCATGGGTCCAAACACGCAAGATAGTTGGTTAAGGAACGGAAAGAGGTTCTTAGCGCAAATTATAAGTAGTTAGTTTTAATCCCGTCATTAGATTGCGATCATTACAATGTTTACGTAGGCCTACCTCCATTGTCCAGACAAGGAGACAGTCTTTGTGAGCTCGGTAGTGACGAGTACAGCTTTTAGTTGCTTCTGTATGACACTTGAGGACGAGCGCGCGACCTCAGGAAGCTCTGAGAACAATAATTACATTGCGACATTCGCATGATCTCATTTTGAAAACTGTGTTATTATCAGATGTTGATGTATTGTTACTGAGGCTGAGGAATGTGACGGCCCCCAGCGAAACTCTCACGGACTCGGCCTCCTTGATCCCACGCCTCGCAGTGCATGATGGGAACTATTATACGCTTGTCTCCTATTCATGCTGGAAATATTTTTTTAGTATCTTCCTGCTATCTCATTTGCATATTTAGATGATTTTTTTGGCCGAATGTAATGAAATTTTATCGTCGCAGTTATCATTACATCATGATTTACTTCCTCCTTCAAGTATCGAGCCCTTCGCCCCGTTTCAGCCTTATTTTTTAGGGTATCATAAATCCACATTTGGTAAGTAATAGTGGGCTAAAACGATGCTTTTTGGTACAGTTCCAAACTTCAGAGTTTCAGTATCAGAAAAGATTCCAAAGTAAACATTTCAAGTCAGCGTTCATCATCAGCGAACTGCAATGACTATCAATAAAGACACGCCAGCGATTTTGACGCAAGAAATTATTGTACAGGACTTTCATTTCAAAGCTTCGTAGTTTAAATAACTATTTATTTCGATTTAAGGAACGAGCAAACCTTAGTAATCATTAGGGCTAGGATTTTGATGAAATTGCATCTTTTTTCTAGCAAGCCAGTAACATAGCCGCTTTAGTATTTATATGTTATGTGATAAACTGAGTGTTTTAAGACATATTTGTTAGGGCATATTTTTGCATTTTTTGCCTGTTTCAACTCATAAGAGCATCTTTTGTTTTATTCGGTCATTTTTTAGGCATTTTCATTTAATTTTTGCCATAAATCCCCATTATCAATGTAAAATAATGTTTATTTCCTTCGATATTTTCTTTACCGTAAACTGGGGTTAGTTTGAACAGAGAGGAAACTTTGAAAATTTTTTTCAGAAAATCATATTTAGGTTTCTACATGCTGCACTTGTTATAGATGGAGGTAAATTATCATAAAATCATTCTCATACCAAATTTACCTCCATCTATAACGAGTGCAGCATGTAGAAACCTAAATAGGACTTTCTGAAAAAATGTTCAAAGTATCCTCTGTGTTCAAAGTAACTCCAGTTTACGGTGCATATTGTGTCCATTAATACTCATTATTTTGTATAATATTTTAATCGCTTTTGTACACAAATATTGCCATTTTAACGTAGTACACCCCAGGTAATGGATCAATCCAACCACCCCTTCAATATACACTCCTCTATACCTGCTAATTCTGGATAAGAGTGGCCTTGTGGTAGACTACATGGAAACTAAAAGTAAAGTAAATCCATGACCCTGCAGCCCATGAAGGGCCAAGACCGACCAGCTGACTGCTGACCTCACGTTCACATGCCGACGCAGAGGTGAACGATCATACATGGAAACTACATCAGATAAAATAATTAATTAAAGTGTACTACTTAGAAAAAATTATGTAAAATTTAATTTAAATAACTATTTATTTCGATTTAAGGAACGAGCAAACCTTAGTAATCATTAGGGCTAGCATTTTGATGAAATTGCATCTTTTTTCTAGTAGCCTAAGCCAGAAACATTGCTGCTTTAGTATTTATATGTTATGTGATAAACTGTTTTAAGACATGTTTGTTAGGGCATACTTTTGCAATTTTTGCCCGTTTCAACTCATAAGAGCATCTTTTTTTTTATTCGGTCATTTTTTAGGCATTTTCATTTAATTTTTGCCATAAATCCCCATTATTAATGTAAAATAATGTTTATTTCCTTCGATATTTTCTTTACATATTTTGTCCATTAATACCCATTATTTTGTATAATATTTTAATCGTTTTTCTACACAAATATTGCTATTTTAACGTAGTACACCCCATGTAATGGATCAGTCCAACCACCCCTTCAATATAGACTCGTCTATACCTGCTAATTCCGGATAAGAGTGGCCTTGTGATAGACTACATGGAAACTAAAAGTAAAGTAAATCCATGGCGCTACAGCCCATGAAGGGCTAAGGCCGACCAGCTCACTGCTGACCTCACGTCCAGATGCCGAAGCAGAGGTGAATGATCATACATGGAAACTACATCAGGTAAAATAATTAATTAAAATGTACTACTTAGAAAAAATTATGTAAAATTTAATTTAATTACTAGTCTAAATATTAAGTAGTACAAAACCTCTTTTTCTACTAAGCCAATTATGTAAAATCAATTTTTAAGGCATTTTAAGGGCATTTCTTTTTAAGATTTTTAGGTCATAAATGCATTGTTTTAGGACATTTTTTTCATGAAAGGTCATCAAAATCCTAGCCCTAGTAATCATGGATAGATACGGATACGAAAGTACCTACAATTCTTAGGAAAAAATCAAACAAAATTTTGTCGGTGAAATCACATTTATGTTCCGTGTTTACTTAATTGCGTAAGATACGCTTTAAAATAGAAGAATCTCTGTTTTGTATTCATCGTCTGACTGGAGAGAAGAGAAATTAAAAATTCTCACAACACAAGATATTCAGGAACAAACCCCACCCATTAGAATTAACTGTGAGAAACTGTGAAGAGCGCGCATGCGCAAACACGACCGCATCGTGTGACTTGGAAGACCGCTTTGCTGCCCACAAATATTGGCGCCATCGCTAAATGAAGGCGGGAGGACGGGCGGTTGTGTGGCTAATGAACCGCGACGGCCGCACCGACCGACCGGCCGGCCTGGTAGGCCTGTGTGAGAAAAGTCCATAGAGTCAACAATGGGCGATTCTGTTTTATCCATCACAAAAAGAAATAGAGGTATACGGGCCGGCTTCTGAACGTGACTTCTGGTTCTTGACTCATTACGAGGCTAATACCAATACCTACTGAGTGCCGTGGAAAACAATACTGCGTTCAACAGACTTAAACCCGCCTCATATAGTATTTATACTGTGTATTGGCTCAGTAAATTGGCGAATCTTTATGGGAGTTCCGGCAGATTTCTGAGAAAAAAAAATCTGCGCTGTATGAGGGATTCACAGCACACCGTCACTCAGTTTCGGAAATGAAATTACAGTTATGTTCCTTTGAATATTTTATTTTTGTTTCGCTTTACAAATGCAGTGTATGGATCTACAATAATTATACAGTAGAACCTCTATTATCCGTGCTAACGAAGGGGATGGAGTGAACGGTTAATCGAAAAGTCGGATAATCCGTTCCATAAAATCTTGTCAAACTAAATGAAGGGTACACGGGAATAACGATCAAGGTCCATTTTAGAAAGTTTCTAGTCTGCTGTCAAAAAATCTGAAAGTTAGAATGTATAAAACAGTTATATTACACAGCTGTTCTGTATGGTTGTGAAACTTGGACTCTCACTCTGAGAGAGGAATATAGGTTAAGGGTGTTTGAGAATAAGGTGCTTAGGAAAATATTTCGGGCTAAGAGGGATGAAGTTACAGGAGAATGGAGAAAGTTACACAACGCAGAACTGCATGCATTGTATTCTTCACCTGACATAATTAGGAACATTAAATCCAGACGTTTGAGATGGTCAGGACATGTAGCACGTATGGGCAAATCCAGAAATGCATATAGAGTGTTAGTTGGGAGACCGGAGGGAAAAAGACCTTTGGGGAGGCCGAGACGTAGATGGGAGGATAATATTAAAATGGATTTGAGGGAGGTGGGATATGATGATAGGGACTGGATTAATCTTGCTCAGGATAGGGACCGATGGCGGGCTTATGTGAGGGCGGCAATGAACCTTCGGGTTCCTTAAAAGCTATTTGTAAGTAAGTAAGTAAGTAAGACTAGATGACAAAAGCTTCTCAACCGGATAATAACAGGCATTTCCCATTTTTATTCTGCGTTTAATTTCCTCCCGAGATTCATTTATATTTGTTACTGTTGATCCAAGATATTTGAATTTTTCCACCTCTTCGAAGGATAAATCTCCAATTTTTATAGTTCCATTTCGTACAATATTCTGGTCATGAGACATAATCATACAGTCTTTTCGGGATTTACTTCCAACCCTATCGCTTTACTTGCTTCAAATAGAATTTCCGCGTTTTCCCTAATCGTTTATGGATTTTCTCCTAACATATTCACGTCATCCGCATAGACAAGAAGCTGATGTAACCCGTTCAATTCCAAACCCTCTGTGTTA
The DNA here is from genome assembly GCA_025594305.2 of Periplaneta americana. Classification (NCBI taxonomy): domain Eukaryota; kingdom Metazoa; phylum Arthropoda; class Insecta; order Blattodea; family Blattidae; genus Periplaneta; species Periplaneta americana. Next base: position 142,200,023 of record JAJSOF020000013.1, on the reverse strand, counting down.
TCCTGAACTTTCCTAATGACATATTCTAGATGACAGGAATACCTTAATTAATCTTTACATGATCAATAGCTATAAAATCGAAGTTTACTGTAAATATAATAAAGATAAAACGCCGACGCGTTTTCAGTAATAACAAAATAATCTCACATTGCAGAAGTTCTCACTAAACTAAAGACATTAATTTACTTTCTGCATGAAACCAATTTCCAAGTTCTGCTCTCGCAATAAACTCAATTCCTTAAGAATTCTTTACCAGGGAATCAACATTTCTTCACGCAATGATATCAAAGGCAACAAAACCACCAATTTACAAAAGGATCTGCAGAAGGTTTCTTTTTATCTAAGAGATGTTAAAAATCTTTCAGCATGGTTGCACCTTTCTCAAAGGCTTTCGAGTAACGGGACCAGACCAGGTTTCCCACCAGAGAACAATACGCTGCTATAACAATATTAATAGTACGACCATGTAAACACAGAGGTCAGCCCAATCCTTTCCTTTTCCACACAATGAATAATGAGTTTTGCACGTCTTGAAAGAGCAAGTAGCTTTCGTACGGATGTTATTGCAGCTAAAATGCTCCAACATGTACATTATTCTTTTAAATAAAATTCCTTTCAGAAAGAAAAATTCTGCAACCATGGAAGGGAAATGAAGAACAGAATTTCTGTTCTCTTTGTTGTTATTTGCAACGCCAGCAAATCAGTAGTTCAGGTCAGCACCATGAAATTTGCCTCTTTACTTTTTTATCGTTTTCTGTCTTCAATTGAACAGAATGTCTTCGTTAGTAAGATTCAGGCAGTACAATACTTAGGCTACATTTGCTGAAAGCTGACTTTCTTCTGGTTGCAGTATATTCCTACACTAGGGGTAGATTTTACTCCGATCAGTAATGTTCAAATTTTACGTGGCCGTTTTTAATCTGGTTATAGCTTGATAGTTTCTTGTAGTGGAAATAATGTTGTCCCACCAGTATTATGGCATTATTACTCGCAAATTTCAAACGCATAATTAACAACATGTCCCAAATAGAAACAACAACCAAATTTCTTGACTTACAAATCGTTAATGTGTTAAATTAGAAAAATCATATTAAGTATATTACCCCCAGACTATATTCGGCATGTTTTGCTATTAGGTCTAGGCAAGAGCTTGTAAATATAAATACCTTAAAAGCGATATACTTTTCATACTTCCATTCGGTAATGAGTTTTAGAATAATATTCTGGAGAAATTCCACAGATAGTAACAGTATATTTATACCACAAAATAATAATTAGAATAATAGTAGGTGCCAAATCTAGGGAATCGTGTAGGACCATTTAAAAAAATACAAATAATGCCAATGGCTTGTCAGTATATCTTTTCATTAATAATCTTCCTAGTATGTAATCGTGAAAACTTTGTAACTAATTCAACAGTTCATAGCATAAATACGTGTCAAAAAATTACATTCATACTCCATCGGCAAGTCTCTCGTGCTATCTAAAAGGAGTGCGTTATATGGCAGTAAAAATTTTTAATAGTCTCCCTATGGATATAAAAATCAAACTCAAAACATAAGATTATTTAGGGCTAAATTAAAGAAGTACCTAATTTCTCACGCCTTCTATTCTGTAGGTGAGTTCATGACATTCAACAACGCTTAACGAATATTTGTCTCGAACTGAAACTTTGTGTTGTACTAGTAGACTATATTGTAAAACTCTTCTGTATATATTTCAACTAGACTGTGACTATAAATACGACTTTATGGTACTATTGAGTTTTTTTACATGTTTCATATTCTAGCTGTGAAGTGATGTACGAATACCAAGGACTGTAAATAAATACAATACAATGCAATGCAATACAATACAACACAATACAATACAATACAATACAATACAATACAATACCATTCACGTTCGGAATTCCCACTTGGCAGAGAGTCCACTGAACTTGAATTAAATTATTCTCGGATAGCCTTTGTAATTCTTTCATTATTTTAGTGTAATGAGATATATAAGGTAAAGGTTGGTACGAGTAATATTGTGATATGAGTAATCTAATATTGTGATAGTTAGTTTTCAGAATTTATTACAATTCTACTGAGCGAGAGGAAGATAAGTTTTTTGCGTCAACGTATTAAGGGAATGTTCGTGGACAAGTTTCTGCACAAAACCAGTCCTTCTTTCACTCAGTAAAACTGTAATAAATTCTCAAAAAACATTATCATAATACTGTCAACCTTTACCCTACTGAAATTTTATCTATCAAACGAAAACTTCACATCACATAGATACGTAAACAATACAACTAATTACTGATTACAGATACGGCATGTAATATAGTTTATATGAAATGCAAATCGTTCTTACTTACTGGCTTTTAAGGAAACCGGAGGTTCATTGCCGCCCTCACATAAGCCCGCCATTGGTCCCTATCCTGAGCAAGATTAATGTAATCTCTATCATCATATCCCACCTCCCTCAAATCCATTTTAATATTATCTTCCCATCTACGTCTCGGCCTTCCCAAAGGTCTTTTTCCCTTCGGTCTCCCAACTAACACTCTATATGCATTTCTGGATTCGCCCATATGTGCTACATGCCCTGCCCATCTCAAACGTCTGGATTTGATGTTTCTAATTATGTCAGGTGAAGAATACAATGCGTGCAGTTCTGTGTTGTGCAACTTTCCCCATTCTCCTGTAACTTCATCCCTCTTAGCCCCAAATATTTTCCTAAGCGCCTTATTCTCAAACATCCTTAACCTATGTTCCTCTCTGAAAGGGAGAGTCCAAGTTTCACAACCATAAAGAACAACTGGTAATATAACTGTTTTATAAATTCTAACTTTCAGATTTCTTGACAGCAGACTGGATGATAAAAGTTTCTCAACCGAATAATAACAGGCATTTTCCATATTTATTCTGCGTTTAATTTCCTCCCGAGTATTATTTATATTTGTTACTGGTGCTCCCAGATATTTTAATTTTTCCACCTCTTCAAAAGATAATCTATCGTTCTACACGTTACAAATAAAAATTATAAACATGTAACTATATAAAATTAATTAATGATTTATACAACAATATTGCACGATTTTAATTATGAACATACAACACAAAACTGTTTGTTTTATTAGTAAGTGAAGGCTTATAGTGTGTCTTTTAAAATGTTTTTAAATTTTTAACTTAATTTAAGTTTTTCACCATTCACCTTTAATATTGTGTTAACAATCCCACTCTATTATAATAAAATCAAATGCCATACAAATAAGATTAACATATAAAAAATTACATGTAGGATAAAGGTTGGTTATATTGTGATACTAATAATATTATGAGAGTACTTTTAGAGAATTTTTTTACAATTTTACTGAGCGAGAGAAGAACCGGTTTTATGCAGAAACTTGTCCACAAACATTCCCTTAATACGTTGACGCAAAAAACCGATCTTCCTCTCGCCCAGTAAAATTGTAAAAAATTCTCAAAAAGAAGTATCATAATATTATTAGTACCATAATATTACCAACCTTTTCCCTATCTGATGATGTCACAATGGTGACGAAAACTCTCATAATAATTGCAAAATATGTAATATAAAGACTTCCACTCTATGATATTGTAGATTTATTTCAACTCAACAACAATGTAACTTTATTATCCCAACAATAGGATTTGCTCTCCACACAGTAACACAGTATTCGTTAGTGCACTCCACTGACGACAATGACAATTTACTTGGACTATTACGAACAACAATGAACTGTTAATCTTAACTAATATTTACAAAGCACTATTTACAAATCAGAACTGTCAGTTCTCAGTTCACAGTTCTTCTAGCTCAGTCACTCGAGTTCACAGTATCTCGAACCACAGACCTTCAGACAGAGTCCACTGTACTCGAACTCAGGTGCCTCCAACTGCGGTCCACTGCACTCGAACTCAGGCCTTCGGATGCTGACACAGTTGCGGACGCACACTCAAATCGAACTCCGGTACACAAGACTGGCTGGCTTGCTCTGTTCACTGGCTTACTCACTGAACTAATAATCATGAATCACACACTGTCCGAGTTCCCTCGCGTTTCTTCTTTTATAACCACAGCGACGTAGCCTGGAAAGTTCGAATTCGCGATTTTTCCACTTCGACGGACTTCTCGGCCTCTCTAGGCAAGCAGAAGATGCGCGCGCAAACTCCCTCGCCGCGTAGGCCCTTTCCCCTCTCTTCTCTCCGCCGCGCGCCGTCCCTCAGTGCTCCGTGGAGCCCGCGCGATCTGCTCTCTTGCGGGACGCTGGTCGTGAATTCGAATCTCACGTCGCTGTCACAATATTATATGGTAAGTCAATGAAGGAAATATAATAAAACTTTTATTTGATATTTCTTACAGACTTATCTAAAAAATGAATTGCAAAATTAGTTTTGTTTTGTTGTATGTATGATCATTCGCACTGTCTCCTTTCTGGGACTTCTAAAGTGTCTGTGCGCCGAAACTTTTTTGGTAAGACTGTACATTATTTCCAAACATAACAGGAAATTTGTGCTCTGATAATACAAATGAAGGCCTGCACAAATAAATTTCTAAGGAGGACCGCTTATTACAGTTCAATCTTTGTGGGAGGGGGTGGATTTATCCCCAACTCTCTTGTGATAAAGTCGACACAGACCAGTGGAGACTACAATCATCAAATGAAAGCCGCAAATTTTGAAAAAAGGCTGCGTGAAAAACTGCACACATGAATAAGTACCTACACATAAAAAACTATTAATTATCCGTGCCCAATGGAATTTCGAACTCACGTTCTGCAACATCACCTTGCATAATTTTATGGCCAGCATAATGCGACATGTCTTTTAAAAACAGATAGCTGAAAAATTATCCCAAAATGGAAGCGTTTCGACGAGATTAAAATTAAATGGACGCTAAAATGAAGGGGTGCAGAGAACATGGAACAGAAAACAGCTGACTGACAGATTCTGTAACGAACACAAAAGCAATCTACAGTCTGAGAGGATTTCAGCTGGTTCTGCAATATTGGTTCATTATCTGACAACGTCGGTCCGATATTGGACTTCTGTGTAGCTTCATTGGACCAGTTATAAGCTCATAGACGGGGCTGTTCAACTGGTCTGGCTTTAAGCATATAGCTGCGGGCTCCTCATCGTATTTTTATAGTCTTGTTCTGTTTAAAGCTGTAATAGAAATTCTGCACGTTCGTTACTTATCGTACTTTCTATGAACGTTTGTTATAGATAATACAATTTGGAAAGAACTTCAATAAGCTGAATTGAAACTGTTATTATTATTATTATTATTATTATTATTATTATTATTAGTACATGATATATAATGATATTTGATAGCCGTCCCAACCAGGGTTTAATAACCGGCCTCCTAATCAATTCTAAATGAATATTCATATTTAATTTAATTTTTTCTTTAATAGAAACCCTAGTTAGGTAGGCTATCATTGAAAAATTTATTGGATATGTAACAAATAATTTAAGCTACAAGACAAATTACATTTTATAAAGAATATAAATGATGATTAATCATGCTAATCGATGACTTCCAGTGCAGTGGAGTATATCATGTCCAGGGTGGTGTCAGGAACTTTTAATTTTCGGAAGACTTCTAAGGACTCCCGTGGGGTTGTGCCTCTAGCCCCAATCATAATTCATATAACGTCCCATGTCTTGATGTTATATTTGGTCCCCAAATCGCTGCAGCATGGCAGATAAATTGCCCATTTTTCTTTGCAGACTTCTCTAGGTTGTTCCTCGCTGTTCTCAAAACGGACTGTGTCTATAATAATGATATCTGCTCTCCGATTTGAACCGTCAGCAGAAAGGCACCCAAGGTATCTTTAAGGTATCTCTATCCTAAAGTTCATAAAAGTAATATAATCAACATTTGTATTAAATTACGCAAAAATTATATATATATAGATTTGTTATAATTTATATACTTAGTTCCTACCTCCCTATTAATATTTTAAGATTTATTTATTTATCCTTGGTTCAATTTGTATTATGTTATGGCATTGTCGGTTCAAGCAGTGTTGCTAAATACATAAGAAAGCCGCTGAATTTATTATAAAAGAAAATAATGAAAATCTGTCTGAAAACGTCTATTGATTACCCTACTAAACTTCTTTATTTGGATTTTAACTTTTTCAAATTGGAGCAGGTAATATAAATGCTCATGCCCTTACAGAAGAGAAAGACGACCATATAAAGGATAGCTTCTATGAGGAATTGGAACAGGCTTTTGATCAGTTACCTAGATATCACATGAAAATTTTATTGGGGGATTTCAATGCTAAAGTAGGACGGGAAGATATTTTTAAACCGACTATTGGAAAAGAGAGCCTACACATATCTAGTAATGACAATGGAGTTAGGTTAGTCAACTTTGCCATATCAAAAATTTAATTGTTAAGGAAGCAACAGTAACAAATATAAATTATACTCGGGAGGAAATTAAACACAGAATAAATATGGGAAATGCCTGTTATTATTCGGTTGAGGTAATTTTATCATCCAGTCTGCTGTCAAAAAATCTGAAAGTTAGAATTTATAAAACAGTTATATTACCGGTTGTTCTTTATGGTTGTGAAACTTGGACTCTCACTTTGAGAGAGGAACAGAGATTAAGGGTGTTTGAGAATAAGGTGCTTAGGAAAATATTTGGGGCTAAGAGGGATGAAGTTACAGGAGAATGGAGAAAGTTACACAACACAGAACTGCACGCATTGTATTCTTCACCTGACATAATTAGGAACATTATATCCAGACGTTTGAGATGGGCAGGGCATGTATCACGTACGGGCAAATCCAGAAATGCATATGGAATGTTAGTTGGGAGGCCGGAGGGAAAAAGACCTTTAGGTAGGCCGAGACGTAGATGGGAATATTAAAATGGATTTGAGGAAGGTGGTATATGATGATAGAGAATGGATTAATTTTGCTCAGGATAGGGACCAATGGCGGGCTTATGTGAGGGCGGCAATGAACCTCCGGGTTCCTTAAAAGCCAGTAAGTAAGTAAGTAATATCAAAATATACATTATTAACTTTCTTTTATTTCAACACATATTGACATAATTAAAATACGAGAAGAAACATATTATTTCATTTTACACAATCCAAAATTCCAATGGCTGCTGGTATGAAACATGGCTTCAACTATGGCTTAAAACTATACAAAAAATAATTTCTCAGTACCCTGTTTTAGCTAACATAGGTATGGTTAAATTTAAACTGGAAATGAAAGAAATTATTAAGGGAACTTAACATAGGGTTAAATAATTAATTGGTATTTATGAGTCTTATATTATTATACTTGTGAATATTGGTACCCGAGCACGAGCTTTGCTTCCCTTCGGGTGTACTAATTTTATACGTCATCTTTATTATCAAAGGAAAATAAATTATGATATTATTTTAAGACGTTTTTGTTTAGTCTACTGTCCAAAGACAGGTCTGAACCTCAAAAATGATACCAAGAAGGCACCTCTTATGACGCAACTAGGCCAGGAGATAATGAGGTAGGGTGACCAGTTCTTTTCCCCCTCCATTGCATAAGTCACCGACTAATACATATTACATTAATCAGACTTCAGATGCACACAAACAAATGTTCTTCCTCTGACACATATCGTCAAGTGAGATGTACTGCCTGATAATAGATGTATGTACAGTAGTGGGGGAAAAAAAACCGGACCGGCGCTTGTAGCTAATTTCTGAGCCTTGCTCACTCCAGAGCACGACAGACTGGTAACTAAGACTTTCGGGGTTCAAATCCTGCTTGGGAAGGAAACTTTTTTTTGTTCCTTATTCAAATTTATTCCCAATACTTTTCGATTGCAGCGATATTTTACTACTTAATTGTCTTATTATTCCCAGAACATGAATTTTGCCAGCAATCGAAAAATATTGGGAATAAATTTGAATAAGTAACAAAAAAAAATTCCTTCCCAGGCAAGATTCGAACCACGAAAGTCTTAGCTACCAGTTACCGGTTTTTTTGTCACTACTGTACATATATGCAAGGAGATGCACTATCACCTTTACTTTTTCACTTTGCTCTAGAGTATGACATTAGGAAAGTCCAAGATAACAGAGAGGGTTTGGAATTGAACGGGTTACATCAGCTGCTTGTCTATGCGGATGACGTGAATATGTTAGGAGAAAATCCACAAACGATTAGGGAAAACACGGGAATTTTACGGGAAGCAAGTAAAGAGATAGGTTTGGAAGTAAATCCCGAAAAGACAAAGTATATGATTATGTCTCGTGACGAGAATATTGTACGAAATGGAAATATAAAAAATTGGTAATTTATCTTTTGAAGAGATGGAGAAGTTCAAATATTTTGGAGCAACAGTAACAAATATAAATGATGTTCGGGAGGAAATTAAACACAAAATAAATATGTGAAATGCCTGTTATTATTCGGTTGAGAAGCTTTTATCATCCAGTCTACTGTCAAAAAATCTGAAAGTTAGAATTTATAAAACAGTTATATTACCGGTTGTTCTGTGTGGTTCTGAAACTTTGACTCTAACTTTGAGAGAGGAACAGAGAATAAGGTTCTTAGGAAAATATTTGGGGCTAAGAGGGATGAAGTTACAGGAGAATGGAGAAAGTTACACAACACAGAACTGCAAGCATTGTATTCTTCACCTGACATAATTAGGAACATTAAATCCAGACGTTTGAGATGAGCAGGGCATGTAGCACGTATGGGCGAATCCAGAAATGCATATAGAGTGTTAGTTGGGAGGCTGGAGGGAAAAAGACCTTTAGGGAGGCCGAGACGTAAATTTTTTATTTTTATTTTAGTAGGTTATTTTACGACGCTTTATCAACAGCTTAGGTTATTTAGCGTCTGAATGAGGTGAAGGTGATAATGCCGGTGAAATGAGTCCGGGGTCCAGCACCGAAAGTTACCCAGCATTTGCTCTTCTTGGGTTGAGGGAAAACCCCGGAAAAAACCTCAACCAGGTAACTTGCCCCGACCGGGAATCGAACCCGGGCCACCTGGTTTCGCGGCCAGACGCGCTGACCGTTACTCCACAGGTGTGGACAATGAGACGTAGATGGGAAGATAATATTAAAATGGATTTGAGGGAGGTGGGATATGATGATAGAGAATGGATTAATTTTGCTTAGGATAGGGACCAATGGCGGGCTTATGTGAGGGCGGCAATGAACCTCCGGGTTCCTTAAAAGCCAGTAAGTAAGTAAGTAAGTAAGTAAGTACTTTACATATAAGCCAGAACCTCAGAGGAAGAGCTACACAAACACCCTGTATTTCTTTCCGAGACTCCAAGGCTCCTCGAACCTCTGGCTGAGATTGTATTGCGCAACACACTCTCTCCTTATATAGATGCGTGTTTGCTTAGAACTTTTCAATATTCATATCGGGCCCCATATTTCGAAGAAATTGTTGGCATTCCTGATCCCACATCAAGGTTTCAGGACATTCTGATTACGGTAATGTTGTCCCCGCATCCGCCGTGTCGCAGTACTCGGACCGCTTCCGCTTCACTCATCCAGGCAACAAGAAAAGTGACGAACAGCAGCAAAATAGAAACACAGACAGGCGGCACACGGATCCGTCGTCATTTGTCACCGAGACGAGAACAGAATGATGTCACTTCCGGAAGCGCCAATGTGCGAACACAACTCATCACGGATCAGACGCCTTTGAGTTCGATGTTTGTAACCCGATCAGGTTACAAGAAAGGCGATGGGGGCAGTAGAATAGAGGACAAAGTGCTTTTCTAACATTAACTCGTACTTTGTTGAATTTCAAAGGCGGTTATTATTATTATTATTATTATTATTATTATTATTATTATTATTATTATCGTGTCCTACTTGATTCAAAATTATATTTCCATGATCATGTGCAATATATTTCTACCCATTCGTTAAGAATGCTTGGTCTAATTAGGTCTATAACTTATTCTTTTTCCACTCCTAAGTGTTTATTAATTTTATACTATACGTTGGTTAGATCCAAGCTTGAATATGCATCTGTTGTATGGAACTCCATTACTTCCACTGACTCGGCTAAATTGGAGAATATTCAAAGAAAATTTATTTCCTTGTGTTCTTATAGATTTTTGCCAAATTCCGATTATAACTATGAGATTAAATGCAAATATTTCAATTGCGGTAGTTTGTTCACCAGACGTCAGGATCTTGATTATTTATTTTTTTGTAAAATCATTAAGGGTGATATTGATTGTGAATCTTTCATAAGCAATATCAGTCTTCGTATTCCTGCTAATGGTTTAAGATTTCATAAATTGTTTTATAATAAGAATCCTAAATCTCTCTCTCCGGTCTGCAGATGCATTAAATATGCTAATTTGCATGGATTCAACTTGGATCCATTTAATGTGTAGTATATCTTTGAGTTTTTAACTCACTGATCTAATTTTAATAATTATTTGTCCATTTTTTTCTTGCATTTGGTCAATTGATTAAGATAGACTATTCCATTATTTCAATTATCTTATTGTACTAATTTATAATTTTATAACCTTTATTTGATCTATGATTGATGTAGACTCTTATATTGTTTGTATTTCATCTCATTGCCATTTTCTATCATTCATTCTCATCATCATTTGTTGTTTTGTTCTGTTTTGTATCGTGCTAAACTTTAATTGGCCTTGTGCTGTTGTTTTGCACGTTAATATTCTAAATAAATAAATAAAATAAATAAATTATTTATAAAGGAATCTTCTGCGATAACACAGATTTCCTCAACCAAAAGATATCTTTCTCTAGTTCTCTATCTAGCCAGTCTTCACCAGTCAGGTTTCTTATCTGCATAATTTAATTTCCTCTGACCAAGTAGGTTGTGGTCTACCTCTCTTCCTTCTGGTTTCTAAATTAGGACTTCTCTATTTAATCTATTTTATCTTCTCATAACATGCCCGTACCATCTTAGCTGCATTTCGTCTATCACATACCTGCACAAACAGCGCTCAACGAGCGCGCGCACTGCTTCGGAGCGGGAGAGCCGTGTTTACCGCTCGCCGAAACGGAAAGGAAGATACGTCAGAATGACATAGACTTGCTATAGGTAGAGGAGAGGGAAACGACCACTCAGTTATCTAGTGGAGTGCAGTGTGTAGGCCTATTCTCAGTAGGCCTAACTGTTTCACGTTACAGTACAGTATGGAGGAATCTAAAAGACGGAACATGACATTTACATTTTACAGCTTATCGATCTTCAATGTGACCTAAGAGCTAAAGATCGTTTCAATAATACAACTAGCCTGGTTGAGTTTGACAAGACTAAACATTAGCAATAATATCCACGACTACATAGGCTGGCTGTGAAAATGATTGCTCTGTTTGGCTCAACGTTTATATTTGTGAGCAACTGTTTTCTATAATCAACTTTAATAAAGGCAGACATCGAACATCTGTAACTGATGTTTCATTACGATCAGTAGGCTACTGTTCCTTTCAGCTACCAACAGCATAAAACCTCGTTTTCATGTACTGATAAATAAAAATATAATAAAATGATAATGTACATTTAAGTAGCTATAGAATTTCTATTATTTCTGTAAAATAAATATTTCTTTATTAATTAATAATAGTCCAATATAGTTTTGCAAACACTGAACGGGAAATCATTTCATAAACACTCGTAATAGTAAGTTACTTCCTTTTGTGTATAATTTGTACGAGATCATCCCTTCTACCAGTCCACCCTTATACATAGCGCAGCTAATATCTGCATTCCGCTCATGAGCTGTGAGCCGGCTCGGAGAGCGCAAACCTTGTGCAGGCCTGGCCTATCACTTTTATAATATATTTTGTAACACCCATTTTATCTCTTATTGTAGTATTTTTTTATTTTTCCCTACTTGAACTTTTTGCCGAATGTCTTAGATAATCCGTCTCTGTAGTTATCGAACTGTTTATCTGTTTTTGTTTAAGTTTCCAAGCTTCGGATCAATACAATAAAATGATTTTGATTATTGTGTTATATATTAATATTAGTTTAATATTTCTACTCCATAGAATTGGATTAAGTATACTAATTAAGTTACTCTATTTGATTCAATGACTATTATTATTATTATTATTATTATTATTATTATTATTATTATTATTATTATTATTATTATTATTATTATTATACATCTTGATTACACAACTTTTAACACTCTTTGACTCCATATTGCATTAAACAAACACACCCCGACAGGAAACAAAAGAAAAGGCGCCAAGACCAGTAACAACCAGTTCTGAAGATGGCTAATAGCAGGCCAAAACATGTTAACAAGGTAATATAAAATTTAATATGTGAAAGACACTAATACGTTTTCCGAATTATTATTATTATTATTATTATTATTATTATTATTATTATTATTATTGATAGAGAAATGTTCTGTGATAACACAGATTTCCTCAACTAAGAGATATCCTCTTTCTTTCTCTCGATGTAGCCAGTCTTCATCTGTCAGTTTCTTTTCTGCATAATCTCATTTCCTCTGCCCATGTAGGTTGTGGTCTATAATATTTTAGTTTCTTTAATAATATTTCTATTTCATAGGATTGGATTAATTATATTAGTTACTTTCTTTGATTCAATTATTATTATCATCATCATCATCATCATCATCATCATTAGGCAGTGATTGCGGGATCACTTATCGTTGAATGTAAATGCACATTTACTATATGTTACATTTTTTTCGTTCAGGCCATTCATTGGCTGAACAGGTTTTAAACGTAAACAGACGACGTCAACATGCTACTGTATCTCCGTACAGTCAAAGGGAAAAGAAAATAACGTGCTGTAGTACTGTAGCACATACCTTGCAAGGTTCAGTCCTCGTCATCATTGATGCAATTACCAGCGTTGCAGTAAACGACGATATATTCTCGTAAGTTGTCGAAGCTGAATCGTCTTCGCCTATCGCTTAAACTGTTTTTGTATCGAGAGAATTTCTGAAGACAACCTCTAGAATGGTGATCACTCAATTTCTTTAGAGGAATATTTGTACTAAGCATCATGTTGCACGTGTCGTTTAGACCCGCACAACTAGATGATGATGATGATGATGATGATGATGATGATGATAATGATGATGATGAAGTAGATGGTTCCTCAGATTTCATTTCAACGCATTTCCTGTGCGATGTACCGTTGCAATGTTCCTCTATAGCCTGAGTTGTTCTGGTTTTTATTTCAATTTTACATACATTACACACCACGATATTGTCTTCCTTAATACATAAAATGTCACTCTCATACTTCTTAATTGCATTACGTATCTCTGAGCGAATTTAACGTTTTGCCATTATGAATGGATCAGCACAACATATTCAACGCGTACTAAATACTTGAGCAGGATAACACAACTGCACACATTTCGTTGCAATGTTTACTATGAACTGATCGGGGTTCCTTCGTTTTGTATGCTGCTGTACTCGCCAGGTACACAGAAGACGGACGGCGCGGCACGTGCCATATACTCCGATACGAAACAACTTCACTTTTCTTTAAGTCATTCTGCATCCACTGTCTAATCATCATCACCATCATCATCATCATCATCATCATCATCATCATTTTGAACATACTATTGAATCCCCAAAATTATTGTTCCATACAATCATCATGAAACCCTAAGATCAAGCAAAATGGCTATCTATATAATATCAATTTTACTCAAAAACATTACATGAAAAAGTGATTTATCATTATTATGTAAGATATCATAACATGTCATCTTCTGTGTACAACGTGAAACTTTTAGTAACAAAAGATATTCTGCCAGGAACGGTACAAACATTTCATAATAAAGGTAGCTTAAGCAAATACAAAATACAAGCAGACCTTCAGAGCGATTAGATCGTGAGGAGACGCTGTGCGTGTTACGGACTTGGTAGCATGACACTACTGTACAATTGAGTTTTGTACAACTTCATAAATAAACAACCGCACAAATAAGAATGGTCAAAACTTACAGTAACAGCGAAAAAGCTTCACGTGACACGAACTGTTTTACTTAAAAATTCACAAACTCACTTCGATTGTAGATTAAAAAGATAAAACCTAATCCCTACCATTGCAGGAAACCATCGGTTAGTATTCTCACTTCTACATGCCTATTCATTTACTAATAGCTACCACAGAGACTATGTTAGTCAGACGTTGAGTTTCTATACTTACTTAAGCCCGGTTCAGACGATGCGTGTTTCTGTGATGGATTCCAAGGTGGCTGCGCTGATGGGTAGCCTGTGTGCTCACTTGCCGGAAGTAATGCGCTCTGGTGGCTCCTTGGATGGCTAGCTTGCTGGATTTCGAGGGTAGGTTCCTTGCTATTTTTCGTGATGGTTTGCAGGCTGGATCCAAAGATGATCATATAATATCACCACTGAAACCATGTCGCCATGTTCGTTGTTTTCCAACTAAACCTGTTTTTTTCTATATTCTTTAGTTTCTAAGAAACAACAATTAAATATCGGAATTTAGCTGTTTTGCACTTATGGCTTAATTACTTTATTACGACATTTACTACTGTTAATGTAGGACTTCAGTTGTTTTCCATTCACGGTTTAGTTTCTTTTTTGACCGTGAGTGTTGGCAACAAATGAAACAGCAGATGATTTTCCAATTTGAACTGTGAAAAGAGCCAGCACCGTGTGAACAACTACCATCACCGTAGGCAACACGGAAGGCAGCAAGTGAGCACGCAGGGCAGCCATCAGCGCAGCCATCTTGGAATCCATCACAGAAACTAGCACCGTCTGAATCAGACTTTACTTATGGCTTTTAAGGAACCCGGAGGTTCATTGCCGCCCTCACATAAGCCCGCCATCGGTCCCTATCCTGAGCAAGATTCATCCAGTCTTTACAATCATATCTCATCTCCCTCAAATCAATTTTAATATTATCCTCCCACCTACGTCTCGGCCTCCCCAAAGGTATTTTTTCCTCCGTCCTCCCAACTGACATTCTATATGCATTTCTGGATTCTCCCATACGTGCTACATGCCCTGTCCATCTCAAACGTCTGGATTTAATGTTTTTAATTAAGTTAGGTAAAAAATGCAATGCGTGTAGTTCTGCGTTGTGTAACTTTCTCCATTCTCCTATAACTTCATGTCTCTTAGCCTCAAATACTCTCGAACATCCTTAACCTCTGTTTCTCTCTCAAAGTGACAGTTCAATTTTCACAACCATACAGAACAACCGGTAATAGGTCTCTAAATAACTGTTTAATAAATTGTAACTTTCAGCTTTTTTTGAGAGCAGACTGGATGATAAAAGCTTCTGAATCGAATAATAACAGGCATTTCCCATATTTATTGTGCGTTTAATTTGTTACTGTTGCTTCAAGAAATTTGAATTTTTTCATCTCTTCAAAGGATAAATTTCGAATTTTGATATTTCCATTTCGTACAATATTCTGATCACGAGACAAAATCATATACTTTGTCTTTTCGGAATTTACTTCCAAACCTGTCTCTTTACTTGCTTCAAGTAAAATTTCCGTGTTTTCCCTAATAGTTTATTGATTTTCTCGTAACTTATTCACGTCATCCGCATAGACAAGCAGCTGATGTAACCCTCTTTGTTATACTGTATGTTAAATTTAATTGTTGTTAATATTGCTACCTACCTGTCAACTACTACTTCTACGTATATACTAAAATTTAAAAGTGTAGCTTGCCTTAAGGGGTTAGGTACAGTTTACAGCAGTAAAATGTTTGGAAATATTCAACTTTTTTTTCCTTCATTACTGTATCTTGTACAATAATGAAAATTGTTATATGTAAAACACTATCCTTCTACTATATGAAAAAAAAATATTTTTACGATTAAAAAAAAATTATTTATTTATTTTTTTCAAAATTCAAAGTTCACTGTGCAGTGACGAAGCTTTTCCCTCATAACTCATAAACTTGTTAACTTTTTCATTTTCTCTCTATTTTATTTTATTGCTGAAAGTCATGTTTACAATATCATGCTCCTTCAACTACATTCCTTAATAAACTATATTTTTTTGTGTTAGATATCTGACCATTTTTTAAAATGAATTTATTTTTTATCAGACAATTTATCAAAGATAGAGAAGTGATTTTGCACTATACTGTAGATATGACATGTATAAATACACACAAAAAATTTCATCACAAAATGTTGGATACTTTTGAGTTATGAGATAAACGCTTCATCAATGCACAGTGAACTTTGAATTTTGAAAAGCAAAATATATAGCAGAAGGACAGTGTCCCAATGTCATGAGGACCTGGGTCTAGAATCTATCCAAAGCATCATAATCCGACGCATCACTCATCTCTACGGCAGATATCTACAGGAGCATCCAAATCCACTTCTCAAAGATCTTGGAAATTATAATATCAAAGGCCCACATAAACGTCCAAAAGCTTTACTAGCCAATTAATCAAAACATTTTTGTTATGTAGCCTATATGTAATATTGGTATTCAAATGATTTTGTATTATTGGAGGCTGGCCTCCTCATGTTTCATTTGAAATCCTGACAAGGCAAACACCTCTTTTGGTGTGTTACTTGAAACAAATTGCATAACTAAAGTCATGTGATTGGTTGGTTGGACAGTGTTTTACACATACTAATTTTTATTATTGCACAAGATACAGTAATGGAGAAAAAAATGTTGAATATTTCCAAAATGTTACTCCTTTAAGCTGTACCTAACCCGTTAAATATAAAAAGGGGGTCCATAACTCTGAAGTAAGTGATTGGGAACCACTGGTCTACGTCGCACGATAGAAACAAAGTCCACCTTCTTCGACAGTGTTTGAACCCGCCATTCCCGGGTACAGGGAAGAAAAACATTGTAACCCATAGTCCCTATTTACACTTGCTATTTGTCGCGCAACATCAAGAGCTTTCTATCGGCTATATGTAGCATCACCGTTTACACTTGGCAGATTTTTCGTCCACAAGTCGACGCAAGTTGTCGAGGAACGTCCTATATCAAGCGCTTTCTGTCGTCTAAGGCCGGTATTCATAATCACTGACTTATTTGTTCAATAAGTATGACTTTGTTAAGTTATACTTATTGGAAAATCTTAACTTATATGATTACGGTATTCATAGTCGGCTAATAAGTCGTACTTTGTTAAGTTTCATTCAGTAAGTGTAACTTATGTGTATACAAATAAGTCGAACTTACTGGTATGAGAAATTGCAAGGCCATTGTCACGACAATGTAAATCAGACAGTCGATTTCCTTTTGTCTCTAAATTTGTATGCATATCTTCTGTAGAATACAATAAAATGAATGATGTAGGCCTAATGTACGGAAAGAAGAAAATAAAATATTTCAGTTATGTACAGAAAGACGATTGTACTGAAGGAGATTATTCCAAAATATTCAAAGATTGTAGAGAATAAGAAGGCCGACGCAGTTTTTTGAAGACAAATACCTCATATATTAATAGACTACGGTTATGGCTATATTTTAAGAACATTAAATTTATTTCAAGATTTTCCGTGGCATAAAATCTCAAGCGAACAAGAAGTAGTAATCTAGAAGAACTGGCAAAACTCGCTATCTCGGTTTTGCAAGAGTTATTTCCACTTTCGGAAGTATTGATTCCAAAACCTTTTGCAAAAACGAAACCTCCTTTTGAATTCAAAGCGACCCATGATGTTTCGCAATAACGCTTTCGGGCGGAAATTTCCTGCATTTCAATAACTTCTTTGGCCAGTTCTTTATAAACATTATTAATTTTTAGGTTAAAACTGACATAAGTCAGGGGTTCCCTTGACTTGATAAAGTTCAACTTATTTCACAACATAAGCCGCACTTGAGTCGCTATGAATTGCAATGAGTTCAACTTCATGAAGTCAGACTTTGTAAAGTAAAGCTTATAAAATGAGCACGACTTATAATAAGTACGACTTATTTGGACCGAAATCTGCAATTGAGACGAGATTTAAGTTCGACTTATATATAAGTATGACTTATCTCGACTATGAATACCGGCCTAAATGTAGTATCACCGTTCACTCTTGGCAGATTTCTCGTCTGCTATTCGAGGCTAGTTGTTGAGCTCGAGCAACGTGTGAGTGATGTGGTGAGCCTTTTAAATGAACAGAATGGATTTTAACAATTAAAAATGTAGCTGTTTTAGGTTCTGCAGCTTCAAGTGTTTCGTTAGCTTGCACTAATGAGAATAATAAAAAAAAAACAAAAAAAAAAAAAACAAAAACAAAGAGAGACTTGGAAAGGAAATGGATATCCAGAAGGCTGGAGAAAGGGTTATTCAAGGCTCTGGTTATTCCATGTTCTCAGTAAAGATTTCAAACTGGAACAAAATTGTCCAATAGATATTTATTGTATTAAAATGAATTGAAAGATTAATTTTTTTTCTTGCATATTGACTCCTTCTACCCAGCAGATGTCGAAAGGGAAGGAAAGAAATCCGTACTGCGCATGCGCCCGCGCTACAAGTCGAACGACAATAAGCTAGTGTAAATAGGGACATACAGCGTATTCCGAATCTCACCGGTCCGGTGGCATCGATGACGTCACGTTGCAACGAAAATAAGGAACAAAACTGCTGGAAGAATCGATGCTGTCATGGCGACTGTGTAAGTGGTTATCTGTGCTACGCTAGCAAAATTTTGCGAAATTTCCGTACTGCCATCTCGTTCAAAGAAAAGAGAGCATAAACAACTTATTTCTTGAACCGGTAGTAATAACTGGTCCGTTGACATGTTCGCTCATAAGCCATTAACATATTGTTTTCACGTTGTGCTCATTACAAACAATACAGCAGAACACACCGCCATGACACAACAGTGCACGATGTCATTCGTCTGCTAATTCCCGCCCTATACAAGAACCAATCAGATTCACTGATGGAGACTGCCACCACCTCCACAAGTTGATGGCACCAGTGCGACACCGGTGGAGCATCAATGACGTCATCGGTGGAATTCGGAACACCGTGATGCCATCGGATTGCTCACCGGTGAGATTCGGAATACGCTCATAGAGTACGGAGAAGGTCCGGTAGCAACGAAATCAGTAACCTAAGAACAACAGAAAACAAGAAAAATACCGACCCCTCGGTTTACACAGAATTTATCTTCAGATGTTTACGTTGCTACAGAAGTCTGTGTTTTCCGCCCAGAACATGAATTTAATTACGGCGGGCGAGGGAAGCCCGCTCGCTGCTCGGCGGGCATTAGCCGCGAATCTAATTCAGCGGCACGAGCCCCCACTGATTTATCGCGAGGGGGCACGGAACTATAGCTCCAATCGATACGAGCGCAAACTTTATGGCTCGGCCTCTTCTTTTTCTTCGTCTGGACACTCCGGAGTACGCAACATTGGCGTGGGCCGCTCCCGGTCGGACACATTAATTTACAGAGTTTAATGCCTGCCTGCCACTTGTTTACAAGAGCGGCGTTCTCACGAGCGCGTAGCTAACACTCTCGTCTCCTCTTTGTCAGCTCCCACTCTATGAAACACTATACTCACTTGTTCCACGGGAAGTTGCTGATAAAATGATGCTTTCGTTACATAAGTTTCCGAAAAAAAGGAAACAAAGCTTTAAGAGATGGTCGTACAGCCTGCATATGAGAGTTCCTTGATAGAAATGTCTACAGTAGAAGTGTTATTGATTTTGGCCAAACAAGATACGAATCTACTTTTGTGCGAGATCGTGCGTATTTGCTTGCTTTCCGCACAAAACCAATACGCGGTAAGTGTGAAATACCACATTCAGTATTCCCAACGTAACACACATAACAATTTCCCTCTTCTTACCGCTTAAGTGTCATATTGATTTTACTGCTTTAGGCTTTTAACATATTATTTTTAGAGACGTTCAATATAATAATAATTATAAATTGAAACTTACCACTGCAATTTCACCTAAATTGCACTGTTAATTATTGTTTTTAAATATTAAGTAAACTCTACAACACCAGAAAAGTTACTGGATTTGTAATGCAATGACAATTAATTTTAATGTGCAGAAATAAATAATTTTGTTATAATTTCAATGTGCAGAAATAAATAATTTTCTTAAAGTATTAAAGGTAAAAGGCGGTCAGAGCGTGGTGCCGACCACACCACCTCATTCTAGTGCCGAGGTCATGGAAAGCATGGGGCTCTACCTCCATGCCCCCCAAATGCCTTCATGGCATGTTACGGGGATACCTTTACCTTTTTTTTATTAAAATGAAAAATAAATCATTACATAACCTTACCGTTTGTTTTAAGTTCGCATTTATAGACTGGGGGAAAAAAAGACAGACGTATATCACGGCCTGCTGGAATATAGTAAACACAGAAAACATTTTATAGGAACAATGTTGAAGGTAGATATATTTGTTTTCCAAAGTTGCCGTCATTGAACAGAAACCAACATGGAGATTTCATTGCAAGTAATTAGAAATTCCTCTTTCAGGTATGTAATAAACGATCTTCGCACAAAATAATGTACGATACACGAGCGGTATGTTTGTTTTCATGTTCTCGGAAATTAAAAAAGCTCAATTACGTTTTGCTTTTTCAATCTTTTCCTCGAACATGAAAACGTCAACATACCGCTCTTGTAACGCATTTTACTATTATATACCGGTACATAATTTGTACAGCAATTTAAATTTTCATATTAAGTTTCAATGTTATTACTAGAGCCCGGACTTTATGTAATATGAAAATGAGAAATATTTACATAAATATGTAGTTAAAATGGTAGAATATGTAATAAATTAAAAATATGTAAATCTACGTAAAGTTTATTATTTTTTGATCCTTCACAATATATCTGTTATGGTAACAATTAATATTAGAGGATAAAAATTCGCTCCGGCGCCGGGCATCGAACCCGGGTCCTTGGTTCTACGTACCAAGCGCTCTCACAACTGAGCTACGCCGAAGTCCAATCCACAGCAGCGGATCGAACTCCTCTCCTCCAGTGTTTTTCCCTTTGTGGCCTGACTCCAAGTTCGGCGTGTATGTTGACATTTTATATTAAGTCAACTGTCATTATACAAGGAGTATATGATTATGTCTCGTGACCAGAATATTGTACGAAATGGAAATATAAAAATTGGAAATTTATCTTTTGAAGAGGTGGAGAAGTTCAAATATCTGGGAGCAACAATAACAAATATAAATGATACTCGGGAGGAAATTAAACACAGATTAAATATGGGAAATGCCTGTTATTATTCGGTTGAGAAACTTTTATCATCCAGTCTGCCGTCGAAAAATCTGAAAGTTAGAATTTATAAAACAGTTATATTACCGGTTGTTTTTATGGTTGTGAAACTTGGACTCTCACTTTGAGAGAGGAACAGAGATTAAGGGTGTTTGAGGATAAGGTGCTTAGGAAAATATTTGGGGCTAAGAGGGATGAAGTTACAGGACAATGGAGAAAGTTACACAACACAGAACTGTAAGCATTGTATTCGTCACCTGACATAATTAGGAACATTAAATCCAGAGTTTGAGATGGGCAAGACATGTAGCACGTATGGGCGAATCCAGAAATGCATATAGAGTGTTAGTTGGGAGGCCGGAGGGAAAAAGACCTTAGGGGAGGCCGAGACGTAGATGAGAAGATAATATTAAAATGGATTTGAGGGAGGTGGGATATGATGATAGAGAATGGATTAATTTTGCTCAGGATAGGGACCAATGGCGGGCTTATGTGAGGGCGGCAATGAACCTCCGGGTTCCTTAAAAGCCAGTAAGTAAGTAAGTAACACAATATATCTGTTATGGTAACAATTAATATTAGAGGAGAAAAATTCGCTCCGGCGCCAGAGGATCGAATCCGGGTCCTTGGTTCTACGTACCAAGCGCTCTCACCATTGAGCTATGCCGAAGTCCAATCCACAGCACCGGATCTATCTCCCCTTCTCCATTGTTTTTCCCTTTGTGGCCTGACTCCAAGTTCGGCATGTATGTTGACATTTTATATTAAGTCAACTGCCATTATACAAGGAGCGCACTCAGTTGAGTGACTTGGTGGCCGGGATTCCACAGTAATATGTACTGAAATATGCACTGTTGCTAGAATAATCTACGTAAAGATTATTATTTTTTGTTCCTACAGAATATATCTGTTATGGTAATAAATAATATTAGATGTCAACATACATGCATACAGTGGAAAAAGTTGTGCATCCTCAATATACCATTAAATCTTACTGAAACACACTCACCTATCACTCCTTCACCGGTAAAGAACACTGCTACAAATTTTGATGCGTTTTGAGAACAAGAAAGGAAAACGTGTGAAACGAGTTACTGTTGGCGGCATCGAACTTGTGCATTTAGCTTTGAATGTAACCATAATGTACGAGTAGCTCAATAGCGTTCCAATTATTTTTCACTTCTTGCTACGGTATTGGATTATTCAATACAAGCAACGTTTCTTGTATAAAACAATTTATAGCTTGTGTAACCATCGAGCAGCGGTCGTCAGCAAAGAACACGCTCGGGCTAGCGTCTCTTACCCCCGGTTAAGAGACTGCACTATGGTGCAGCGTAGCTGCTGGCGGGTATTCTCTATCCCTCTCTGTCTGTTGCACGACGGTGCATTTGATGTTACTCCGGATACTCTTTACCCATTTCAGCGAGTGCTGACGACAACTGCCACAGAGAAAAATAAAAGCTTTCAGATGTTATAGAGAAAAATACAGGGTGACATTTAAAAATGTTTTCGATGACGTCACAACTCGCACAACAATGATATCAACAATTGTATTGTATTTATTAACATTCCATGGTATTCATAAATTGCTTCACAGCTAGAATATGGACAAGTCAAAAAAACTTAATACTATTATAAAGTCTTAATTTATAGTCACAGTCTAGATGAAATATATATAGAAGAGATTTACAATATAGTCTACTAGTACAACACAAAGTTTTAGTATCAATTTCATGAAGCGTTGTTGAATGTCATGAATTCACCTACAGAATAGAAGGCGTGAGAAATTAGATACTTCTTTAATTTGGCCCTAAATAATCTTATGTTTTGAGTTTCATTTTTTACATAGATAGGGAGGCTATTAAAAATTTTTACTGCCATATTCCTTTTTGATAGCACGATAGACTTGCCGATGGAGTATGAAAGTCATTTTTTGACGTGTATTTATGCTATGAACTGTTGAATTAGTTACAAAGTTTTCACGATTACATAAGAGGAAGATTATTAATGAAAAGATATACTGACAAGCCATGGGCATTATTTGTAGTTTTTTTTTTAAATAATCCTACAGGATTCCCTAGATTTGGCACCTACTATTATTCTAATTACTCTTTTTGTAATAGGAATATACTGTTACTATCTGTGGAATGTCCCCAGAATATTATTCCAAAACTAGTTACCGAGTGGAAGTATGCAAAGTATATTGTTTTTAAGATATTGATATTTACTATCTTTTGGATAGATCTAATAGCAAAACATGCCGAATTTAGTTAGGGAGTAATTTCTTTAATGTGATTTTTTCAATTTAACACATTATCGATTTTTAAGACAAGAAATTTGGTTGTTGTTGTTGTTTTTAATAGGGATCTAATAATGGTTTCTTTTGTGGAAAAAGTGTCTTTTTAAATGTACGAGTAGCTACTGTTTGGCGTGTCCGAGCGTTTTTCGAAAAACATTTCCATCTAGCTTAGCAGAAAATATCCGTGACTTTTGAAACGCACTGTATAATAGTATTATAAAATAATTATGTCCGTAATGTTAATGTAGTAAGTAGTATTAATAGTAGTGACCGTAGCAGTAATAATAGTAACAACAATAGAGGTAGTAACAGTAGCTAATAGTAGTAGGCTATTTAAATTTTGTATTTGTGGAGCTACAAAATACACACTTCATGACTTCTGTATATTGCAATGACATGTGGACACGCAATTAAATGCGGAACAGTTGAACAGCGGTGACTTCGCTTTGTTGAATTCTTTAGCGGTATCGAACGGCTTGAATGCCAATAGACCGTGAACAGATTGTAGGGGAAGTATAGACTAGCCTAGCACACACAAGCGCCGGAAGGGTTGCATAACTGCAAGGCTCTTCATTGCGTGCGAGTTCTGCGTACAACGATCAATCGCTTGAACAAGGAACAATAAGTCAACAAGAGATTCGCAGAGAAGTAGGTCATGTCTAGGCTCCAGTACTCTATTCGAACCTCGAATTTCTTGATTTATAGGTTTCTCCGAATTTCACAATATTTCATTTCTCCTTTCTATCTATTTCTTCCTTTAACTAGTGCATTTATCTAATTTCATGTTCAGTTAAAATAATTTTTGTTTTGTTTTTTTTTTCACACTTTTCTTCTGTCAACTTGATCTTAGATTCATGTACTCACTCACACATTTATTCTAAGATTCAGTAATTCATCCATCTTTACCCATTTATTTACCAAGTTGCTATTATCTTTCTCTTCTGCTTCTTTTCTCCACTCAATCACAGACTTCTAATTAATTTATTCATCGATTTGCCTATGCACTGAGTCACTCGTTCACTCTTTCGTTATTCTTTATTGGTTTACCGAGTCACTTTCACCATCTGCTCATTTACTAACTAAATCGCGCAATCTATTTATTCTTTTCATTGTTTACAAAATAATATACTGGTATCCATCGATTTACGTATTCACTCATTAACCAATATCTTTACTTAGACTTTATTCATTCACTCAATCATTCATTTGTTGATTTCTTTAACCTTAATTCATTGATTAATTATTTTTCTTATTAATTCATTTTATAACTTTTCCACTATGGATAATCGACCCGTTTATTCGATGGTTAATCGAATCATTATCCGATTATTGATTGACTCATTCATCGCTCATTCTTCCGATTGCTATTCGGTTCATTCATCTGATTGTTAATCGATCCATTAATCTGATTGCTAGTCAACTCATTAATCCCACTGTTAATCGACCCATTATCTGATTGATAATCGAATCATTAATCCCACTGTTAATCGACCCATTAATCTGATTGCTAGTCAACTCATTAATCCCACTGTTAATCGACCCATTCATCGGATTGATAACCGAATCATTAATCCCACTGTTACTCGACCCATTAATCTGATTGATAACCGAATCATTAATCCCACTGTTAATCGACCCATTAATCTGATTTCTAGTCAACTCATTAATCCCACTGTTACTCGACCCATTAATCTGATTGATAACCGAATCATTAATCCCACTGTTAATCGACCCATTAATCTGATTGCTAGTCAACTCATTAATCCCACTGTTAATCGACCCATTCATCGGATTGATAATCGAATCATTAATCCCACTGTTAATCGACCCATTATCTGATTGATAATCGAATCATTAATCCCACTGTTAATCGACCCATTAATCTGATTGCTAGTCAACTCATTAATCCCACTGTTAATCGACCCATTCATCGGATTGATAATCGAATCATTAATCCCACTGTTAATCGACCCATTAATCTGATTGATAACCGAATCATTAATCCCACTGTTACTCGACCCATTAATCTGATTGATAACCGAATCATTAATCCCACTGGTAATCGACCCATTAATCTGATTTCTAGTCAACTCATTAATCCCACTGTTACTCGACCCATTAATCTGATTGATAACCGAATCATTAATCCCACTGCTAATCGATCCATTAATCTGATTGCTAGTCAACTCATTAATCACACTGTTAATCGACCCATTCATCGGATTGATAATCAAATCATTAACCCCACTGTTAATCGACCCATTAATCTGATTGTTAGTAAACTCATTAATCCCACTGTTAATCGACCCATTAATCTGATTGCTAGTCAACTCATTAATCCCACTGTTATTCGACCCATTAATCTGATTGATAATCGAATCATTCATCCAACTGTCAATCGACACATTAATCCGATTCTTAATCGATTCACGATACTTAATCGACTCATTAATCCGATTCTTAATCGACTCAAATAGATTGCTAGTCGAGTCATTCATCCGATCTCTAACCGATTTAGGCTACACGTCGGTTAATAGACTCATTCATCTGACGGCTAGTTGAGTCATTCAGTCGATGACTAATCGATTCACTCAGTTGTTGCTTATTATATTCATTTATTTGTTAGTTAATCGAATCATTCATTGGATGGTTAATGGAGTCATGCATTTGTTGCTTAATCGAGTTATTCTGTCGATAGTTAGTCGAGTAAATCATTCGATGAGTAATCAAGTCTTTAGCTCACTGGTTGATGAACTCATTTACTAGAATCAGTTAATTAACTCATGCACACTCGGCCTCTCATTCTTAAATTAATTCCGACACACTTTCTTCACTTATTCCCTCACTCATTCTCTCTCAATCATCCATCACTTATTGTCGTCATTCATTCATTCATCCATTCATTCGTATATTCAACCGTTCAATCCTTTATTCATCCATTCATTCATTTGTTTATTCATTCATTCATTCATTCATTCATTCATTCATTCACTCATTTATCCATTCATTCATTTATCCATTCATTAATTCATTTATCCATCCATTCACTCACTTATTCATTCATTAACTTACCTATTCATTTACTTATCTACCTAACTATTCATTAATTCATTTATTCATTCATTTATTCTTTCCATCTAGTCACTTACCCATTCACTCATTCATTCACTCATTCATTCATCCATCTATTCATTCACTCATCCATTCATCCATCCATTCATTCACTCATTCATTATCCATCCATTCACTTACCCATTCATTCATCCATCCATTCACTTACCCATTCATTCATTCATTCTTCCATTCATCAATCCATCCATTCATAAATTCATTTATCGATTCATTCATACATGCATTCATCCATCCATTCGTTTATTAATTTATTAATTCATTAATTTATTCATTCATTCACTTATCCAATCATTCACTCATTCACTCGCTCGTTAAATCATTCATTCAATCACACTCGCTCACTCATTAATTCATTCATTTTATTTCTTTGTTACTGTCTCAATTTAATTCTATGTTTTCCTTTTGTTTTATGTAAACAAAACATGTAAATTAACTACATATATGACACAGTACTATTACAGCGTAGTTTCAGAAGAAATAACTCGCCATGAACATTCCCTCCACATTTATCTTGTACTTGTCTCCTTCTCTATATTGACATAGAAAGTAGAATGTGTTACCAGGCCCGGTATCTAAACCTCCGACTCTTCTAGTGACTCTCTTCACTGAGGTATAACTGATTTTCATGAGTAACATATCGAACTGAAAATTATTACAGTACATTATTGGATGTGATTAAGGAATCCTAAACTGGAGTACCACGGTTAATATATCTTCTATACAGTACCAGCTCTTCATAGTCCACTTACTGAGCCATTACTGTTCTTTTATTAACGGACCCCTATTGGAAAGAGAGGCTTTTTCCTACTACCTCATTTCTTGGAATAAAGATAACTGTGTCTGTAGTGTGCATCCCACACAGACCGAAAATACATATTGATACAACCAGCAACCATCTCAAACGCAAAGTTAGAAGGAACAGTCTTCTCTATCTTTCAAATTATTTGTGGCGAGGAAGAAAATTTCACAACGTAAAGATTACATTTTCATAGGAACGACAAATATTACCGAGTACTTAGATCAGTTCTTTCTAGTGTTGTGGGATCTAATCGATTAATCGATCAATTTCTGTTCTAAGATTAATCGATAAAAATATTTAATCGAATAATCAAGTCGATTAAAATTAATCGGTTGTAGTCGATATTAATTATTATTTTGTTAATACAAATTCATACTAAAAATTCCGACAATATTCCTCTTTCGGAAATTGCTTACTTAAAAGCATATGGTACAGAAAGAGATGGAGATATGAGGACAGTGACCTAGTCTACCTCTATTAAAAGTTGAAACACAGTGCGAAACCCTTATTAAGAATTGTGGTTTTCCAAGAAAACTTCCACCGTGTTGTCAGCTCATCTTCCTAGAATATTAAATACATACGTTTCTGGGATTCGTCTCCCTCATCCCTTATAAAATAGCCATATCTACACTGTGGGCAAGTGAGAGCGTAACTATCTTCTTCTCTTTCTAAAATCTGGCAATTCGATTATAATAGGTGCCAGTCTTCTGTTTCGACCGCTGTACTTTTGCACTTGCAGTTTCTGTGCTGAGTTTATATAATTATGAAGGTTGTATGTTTAGTTTGATAAAGAAAAAGATCAGTTTTCTGTCATCTGTGAAAAGTGTAACTCCATTATATCATACGAGAATTTGAGCGGTAAACTCAGTGAAACGTTTGGATTTAAATTGAACGATCGTGAAGAAGTGCTTGAGAGAAAAAAAAAGTTTTTTCGTGTTTAGTGATGCAGGAAACATTGTTACTAAACGTAGAGCGGCACTTAATTCGGAGCATGTGAATGCACTCACATGTTTAAAATCATGGTTGAAGCAGTATTAAGTAGGTGAGTCTTCATACTTTTTGTTATTTATGTTTGTCTCAAAAATTCCCGGAGAAATTGACACAATAAATTATATTAAGTCTCATAATAAATATGTCAGTAAATAATTAAAATAGTTGTTTTGTAATATAACGATTCAATATATATATATATATATATATATATATATATATATATATATATGTATATATAGATGTACAACATTTAATATTTACGCTTATCACCGAACACAAGTTAAATTTAACAATAATTGTGTATTAGAGTATATTAAAACATTGTTTCAAATCGGTCAAAACTCGATTATTCTATCGATTAGATTGAAATAGTTAATCGATAAAATATTTTGATCGATCAACAGCACTAATTCTTTCATTGTCCTATAGTCCTTGAAGAATTGATTTCTTATATACTTTACACTGACTAGACGAACACACTTATGAAATGAGGCCAATACAAGGCTGGATCTCTACCCCTTGAGATTTCATACAGATTACCAACCAATAAAAATCCATGCCATTCGACGGATTCGAATCCGCGATCTTGGTGCCTACGTAAGGTTAAATCTGACCCTAACCATTGCATACTGCAGCTAAGAAGAAAACTTGAGTCGGACCTGAGAAGCAAAGAACAGATTAAAATCTCAGTTGTGAGTATATGAGTCAGAGTTTTCGTGTGAGATTTTATCAGAAACCCTCACCAAAATTTCCGTTGTATAACTCCCTTAAGAAAGTTGATTCACTTTCTTTCTGCAAAGAGTAAACCACTATACAAGTAGGAGAACCAACATAGACTTCTAAAACAAGAGTGTCTGCAATGAAAGAGCTAAATTTGGTGACTTTCTATAAAACGGCAAGTGTATTACCTATTTTCATATAGATATAATATATTGTAGTGGTTCTAAGATTATAATTTTGCATATGACCAAGTGTTCATTGCTCAAGATGTTTTTGTTTTAAATTTCATGCTTAAGAGAATATTTCAAGCTAACACTTAGACTATTGTAGGCTAACAATACGAGGCGCGTCCAGAAAGTAAGTTTTCCTGAGGTCGTTTAGAGAAATAAAACACAATTTCATGAAAAGAATTATTGGAACAGATACAGCAATTGTTAGACTATTTTTCAACACATTCACCAGAGGAATTTAGACATTTGTGATACTGTGGAATCAACTTTTGTATCCCTGTGTCGTAGAAATCTGCCGCCTCGGATCGGAACCAGTGTGTGACAGCCGTCTGCACCTCTCTGTCATTGTGAAAATGATGACTGGACAGGAATTCCTTGAGGTGTAAGAAACGATGGCAATAGCTCGGCCAGATAGTTCGGCGCACAACAGATCTTCTGCAGGAGTTCCGTTGGAAAGTGTTTCAACATCCAACCTACAGCCCGGATCTCGATACCAGCGGTTGCAACATCCACCCTACAGCCCGGATATCGATACCAGCGAATATCATCTTTTCTTACACCTCAGGAAATTCCTGTCCGGTCAGCATTTTCACAGTGACAGAGAGGTGCAAATAGCTGTCACACATTGGTTCCTATCCCAGGCGGCGTACTTCTACAACACAGAGACACGAAATTGATCCTAGGGTATGATAAATGCCTCAATTCCAGCGTGAAATATTTTGAAAAATATCTCAACAATTGCTGTATCTGTTCCAATAAATCTTCCCATGAAATTGTGTTTTCTTTCTCTAAACGGCCCCGAGGCAACTTACTTTCTGGTTGCGCCTCATAAATTTCAATAGAACAA
This sequence comes from Periplaneta americana, assembly GCA_025594305.2. NCBI lineage: Eukaryota > Metazoa > Arthropoda > Insecta > Blattodea > Blattidae > Periplaneta > Periplaneta americana. The sequence continues at coordinate 142,169,789 of JAJSOF020000013.1, read as the reverse complement.
AATACCTGAACGCTACTGGCAATCCGGATAAACTACATATTGCACTCAATGTAAAATTGAAGCCAATGAATAGTTGTTTGATTACTGAAGAAGTTTTGAGGAGTAAAGAGATCGAAGATACATCTGCACAAGAGGGTTATTATCGCCTTGAATAGTATTAGAATATGGTATAAACACAGGCACGAGAAATACTTACAAAAGAATAGGTCAAACAATAGTTCAAACTGCTCCTATGAAAAATGGACATTGAAAGAGAAGGCGAAAAGAGAATCACTGTCGCCTTGTAGGAATATCCCAACTCCCGAAGATTCGGAACGTTGACATCACGAGCTGGATGAATCTGAAGGATGTACAAGGCAAGAGTAGAAGCAAAAGCTTTAAAATTATGCAGGTAGTCAGTTAAAATTTTAGAGACAATAGAAATAAAACGTTTCAGTTGGCATGGACACTTAAAACGGATGACTGAGAACAAAATACCAGTGAAGATATTCAATTGGACAGCGGAAGGGACAAGAGGAAGAGGTAGACCACGAGAATGTTGGTTGGATGGAGTTCGACGGAACATGCAGAGACAAGGACTATGTGATGATGATGCTATGGACAGGGACATTTGGCGACGGTAAATTGGTTTGGGTTGAAGGTGAACCATTGTATAATGCAATATTCCTAACAAAAAAAATTATGGACACATAAATATTAAGTTATTTTGCTTTTATAACAGATTCAAAATTCACTTGTTGAAGTAAACAATAATGTTGAATATTTGTGAAACTGTTTGTGGCCTATCACAAGGTTCACATTTACACGAACAATATACATATTGCTTTATGTAAAATGGATAACACAAATACACACAAACAATAAACAAACAAACAAATACAACCACACAGGCGTATACAAACTCAAATGTAACACGTGCAAGAACGTCTAGGCCTACATAGAATAGACAGGCAGATCATTTCAAACACGTTACAAAGAACACATCACAGCCATAACAAAATTACAAAACACCTCCACATATGCAGAACATATCACAAATGCTAACCACACATACAGAGACATCAACATGGACATGGAAATTCTACACATCCTACCAAAGCCAGAAACTAAATACACTAGAACAATACGAAATATACAGAAACACAAAAACACATCCAAATGAAATTCTCAACACACAACTCAATTTCAGAACACACACACTCTTTGACTCCACATTACACTACACAAACACATCCCCACAGGAAACAAAACAAAAGCCGCCAAGACCAGCAACAACCAGTTCTGAAGATGGCCAATAGCAGGCCGAAACATGTTAACAAGGTAATAAAATTTAACACGTGAAAGACACATATTACGTTTTCCGAAGGATATATCTTATTTGGCATCAATCTATCACAAGTTAAGGCTGGTCCACAATAAACCGAGAACGGAAACGACTACGGAACGAGAACGGAGATATTGTTAAAGTAAATGTATTTAACATTATTTCTGTTTTCGTTCTCGTTGTCGTTTTCGTTCCCGGTTTATTGTAAACCAGCCTTTACTCACTACGTTTTTAGTTGAAACAATAAGAGGGCTTTCCCAAATGCACCCGATTGTTGGAACAATCGCATCGAAACATATGGAAATTAGCTGGAGGAGTAGTTAGGCCTAAATAACAGAGAGGGTTTGGAATTGAACGGGTTACTTCAGCTGCATGTCTATGCGGATGACGTGAATATGTTAGGAGAAAATCCACAAATGATTAGGGAAAACAAGTAAAGAGATAGGTTTGGAAGTAAATCCTGAAAAGACAAAGTATATGATCATGTCTCGTAACGAGAATATTGTACGAAATGGAAATATAAAAATTGGAAATTTATCTTTCGAAGAGGTGGAGAAGTTCAAATATCTTGGAGCAACAGTAACAAATATAAATGATACTCGGGAGGAAATTAAACACAGAATAAATATGGGAAATGCGTGTTATTATTCGGTTGAGAAGCTTTTATCATCCAGTCTGCTGTCAAAAGATCTGAAAGTTAGAATTTATAAAACAGTTATATTACCGACTGTTCTTTATGGTTGTGAAACTTGGACTCTCACTTCGAGAGAGGAACATAGGTTAAGGCTGTTTGAGAATAAGGTTCTCAGGAAAATATTTGGGGCTAAGAGGGATGAAGTTACAGGAGAATGGAGAAAGTCACACAACACACAACTGCATGCATTGTATTCTTCACCTGACATAATTAGGGACATTAAATCCAGACGTTTGAGATGGGCAGGGCATGTAGCACGTATGGGCGAATCCAGAAATGCATATACAGTGTTAGTTGGGAGGCCGGAGGGAAAAAGACCTCTAGGGAGGCCGAGACGTAGATGGGAAGATAATATTAAAATGGATTTAAGGGAGGTGGGATATGATGATAGAGAATGGATTAATCTTGCTCAGGATAGGGACCGATGGCGGGCTTATGTGAGGGCGGCAATGAACCTCCGGGTTCCTTAAACGCCAGTAAGTAAGTAGTTAGGCCTAATGTTCATTTTCTTCTCGGTGTATAATTTCAACTTCCTGTAATTAAGTTCTCGAGCAGAGAGATTAATTCGTTACCCGACATATGGGAAAGACTTCGTATCGTTTCAACACAAGAATTAGTAAGTTTAGTCACCCCTGCCACAAAGAAGAGCGTCACGGAACAAAAGTCATTCTTGTTTCGGTAAAACCCCTTTAAAAACCCACAAACGGAAATCACAGACTATTAGAACTCGCAATCAGGCGAGAGGTTGGATCCACACGTGGAGCGGCGTGGAGAAAATTACAAACGAACCGAGAGCGGTTCAGACCACACCGACACGACATTACGCAGAACCCTGAGAGGCTGCCGTTGTGAAGAACACATGAGTAAGACACTGGCTTACCTGGCGCGTTCATTGATCGCGCCATAAATACGAGAGAGAAAGAGAAAGAGAGTGAGATCGTGTTCAAATTATAACGATTCAAAGACTAGGGAATGCCTGCCCTGGCTTAATATTTCCGTGACACAAGAAAAACGTGAAGTAGTTCTTTGAGTACGATTGAATAAAAGCGAAAAGAGAAGAGTTTTAAATCAACTATACGTACGTGCAGCCTTTGAAGAAATAAGTAAGAATAATGTACAATAATAATAATAATAATAATAATAATAATTTATTTATTTAATCTGGCAGAGCTAAGGCCAGTAGGCCTTCTCTTCCGCCCAGCCAGACTCTAATTCTAATTGAATACAATTGCTTACATAGTTATTACATTAATATCTAGACCATAAAACTACATGAAAGTAAATAATGAAAGTTGGATAAGTAATGTTAGTGTGACAATAATAAACATTGGTAAGAAATAGTTATAATAATAATAATAATAATAATAATAATAATAATAATAATAATAATAATAATAATAATAATGAGATAATGTAGATATTTATCTGTGATATATATAACCATTAAACATCGAGAAACCTGAAACAGCTATTATTGTTAACAAGAATTGTTAGAAAAATATTTCGTTAGCCTATTCTTAAATTGGTTTGATGTCTGACAGTCCCTGACATTACTCGGTAAGGAATTCCAAAGCCGAGGAACAGCCACAGTGAAAGAAGATGAATATGAGGATGTTCGGTGGGAGGGAATGGATAATATTGAGGAGTGTTGTGATCGTGTGTCTAGGTTATGATGGGCGGATAAATTTTGAAAACGAGACGCAAGATAAACAGGAGTGGAAAAATGCAATATGTGAAAGAGAAGCGAAAGACAGTGGATTTTCCTACGATCTTCTAGACGGAGCCAGGACAACATTTCGAGGGATGGTGTTACGTGATCAGCCCGGCGAATATTGCAGACGAAACGGACGCACATATTATGGACACGTTGCAGTATCTGCGCCGAAGTAACGCTTAGGTCAGTAAGCAGAATATCACAGTAATCGAAGTGGGGAATCACGAGTGTTTGCACTAACATTTTTTTCATGGAATGGCAGGTGAAAAAATTTCGCGGCTAGAATATTTCTGTAGGCAAAAAAAAAAAAAAAAAAAAGGAGGGGCTCGCGACAGAAACTATTTGGCTGTGTCGCATGCGCAGACCTCTCATGTAGTGCCAGCGTGATCCTTACCTGGATTTATTTTCGCGTGTACATTCCACATCAAATCAAGCAGTTCCTTCGTGCTCCGGTTACGAAGGTTAGGTTTGGTTAGTTCAGGTTTTTATTAATCAAATACGTGCTCAGTTGAAGAATTAAGCTTGGCGCATGTCCAACTCCAAAAGGGTCTGTTCACATTTGCGACCATACCTCGTGTCCATAACCGTATAAAAGCTAGGGTTCGAGTCCTTGCGGGACCTTTTTTTCCTTGTTTAATTGCTCGGGAGCACGAACGTTCTGGAGGTGCTTTTATCAATTCAAAATTCGTTGTATGTGTCGGAACAAATAGTGTTGCTATCCGTCCATTATAATATCTCGTATTTCATGATGTAGAACCCCTTTCAATTCAGTGTGGAATTAACCAAAAAAAATCAAGATTATTTAAGAGAATGCTATGATTCCTCGTGCTGAACTTCAATTCATAGAATTTTTCTTTTTAATTGTGGTTTATTTAACGACGCTCGCAACTGCAGAGGTTATACCAGCGTCGCCAGTGTGCCGGAATTTTGTCCCTCAGGAGTACTTTTACATACCAGTAAATCTACTGACATGAGCCTGTCGCATTTAAACACACTTAAATGCCATCGACCTGGATCGGGACCGAACCCACAACCTCGAGCACAGAAGGCCAGAGCTATACCGACTACGCTACCGAGGTCGTCTCAATTGATAGATCTCCAGTCCTCCTTAGCGATAAATATCTGTTTTAAAAGGAGAAATTCATATCCTTTGGGGAATAGAAGATACAAAAATACTCCAAATGTTACTAAGTTTTTCTCTAAAATGTCTGGCTATGTTCGGAAGAACCTACCTGTGGGAAGAAACTTTCTCACTTATGAAATATCTCAAAGAACAGAGTAAGATCGCGAATAACTAGTTCATATGAGCAGGACCGTTTACGTGTAGCTATAAGCGACTTCTTCTTGGACATCACTGAAATTCTGAGTAACATTCAAGTTCAAGGCTATCATTACCCAAGTCAATGTTTTCAAAATACATTTATTTGTTTATTTATTTTATTTATGTATTCATGTAGGCCTATTAAACCTATTCGATTTCATGGTGCTCGGACGATCAGTATTATATGTGGGCGGTGCTTACAATCTTAGAAAGGTTGAGAACTCCTGCCCTAGACGGTACTAAAAACCGAGAATATAGACAAAAAAGGTAAAGGAGTGGTAAATTAAGTGAAGATCCGAAAAACAAGACGGATATCATCCTCAGGATGGACCGATGCCATAAAGATGTCCACAAACTTCGCAACAGTATGATGTTCCAGGTCGTTCCTTCTAAGATCAAAACTGTCGTCATCCAGGATGCAGCGAAGTAGAAACCCTTGGGCATGTTTTGGGTTATTGCCCTAAAGGAGAACTACCGAGGAAGAATCGCCACCATAAAGTGAGAAGCTCCATCGCAACCACTCTTCGGAAGGCAAAGTGGGAGGTTTACGAAGAAGTGCACTGCTTGGCTGAGAATGGATCAACCAGACAATATAGTCATTAATCGCCGGAATCAAAGAGGCCTCATTCTTGATCCCACTGTCCGTTTTGAGAAGGATGATCAACAAACTAATAACGTTAACGATGAAAAGAAGTCTATTTACAATCCATGTATTCCTCACTTCAGTGAGAGATACAAAATGAATATTAATACATGGGAAGTGAAAGGACTTCTTTTTGGCGCTAGGGAACTTCATTTGAGTTAACCAAAATTATTATCCTTTCTCTTAAATTTTCTAATTAGAACATTAACAAATAATTGTCTAATGATATTGAGAGATTCATTAGCCTATCCATTTTACACAATCACTTGTATAACGCTACGTAATATTATTTACTTCATTTCATCATTGTTCATTGTACTTTCATCTCATGTTTCACATATATATATATATATATATATATATATATATATAAATAATTTGAACTGGTAATGGAAATTACGGGTAAACGGCTGAACGGATTTTAATAAATGACTCGTCATTTTGAAGCTTGGAACTCAAAATTTTTCAGAAAAATAGTAGTTTTCAGTGAAATTTCAGTTTTCCTACATCATTTTCCTATTTTCCAAAATCCATCTGTCGTCAGTTTTCAGAAATAATGGCTTTTAGAGAATAAAACAAAATACAAACACAGTACAATAAACAATATCACACGAAGACTACGACATATTTAAAGTTCAGATGGCTCAGATTCTCTGACATCATAATACCAATATGTCAATCTTCATTTGTGTAACTTTTTCAGAATGTTTCTGTAATATTGGTTCAGATGGCTCAGATTCTCTGACATCATAATACCAATATGTCAATCTTCATTTGTGTAACTTTTTCAGAATGTTTCTGTAATATTGGTTATTAAAAACTTAAAGATTTACTAAAAAAAATTACAGGTCAGATTCTCTGATGTGTATTTTTCTGAGTACAGCTGTCTGTGTATTGGAATTAAAAACTACAAAACATAAGAATGTTTGATTAAAAATGAAATATTATTATAGTGAATGCCATGATGTGAATATTTGTAACTTATTATAAAGATTGATCTTTTATTGATGATATGGAAGTGAAAGCTTTTAGGGGGTATATAAGTAAGCATAGAGAATATCTGAAGTTAGATCTTCATTCCTATAATATTTACTGAGTGACGGCTATATAGTAGTCTACATAAAACTTAAGTAAGATAATATTGTTATTAAAAATGAAATATTTTTATAGTTATTAATCAAGTGGTATAGGTCTTTTCCATATATTTAATGAAACTCAAGAACTGAAGATGTATAGGTTCAATAGAAAATATTTAGCACAAAGAAAACCATTCAGAGGGATATGTTTCATTATTATGGAAGCAAATAACTTCCAAAATGTCTGGTATTCTTCAATGGAAATAATTTTGAAAAATTTTAATTTGAACTTCTAATGAACTTAGTTTGCAGAATTTGCTGCACAAGCCACTATTTGTACTTTATTTTTAAATTTATCATTGTTTTGTATTTTCTCCGCAAATCATATTGTATTTTTATTTCTAAGTTAACCTCTGCTTTGTATTCTGGATCCTAGTGGTCCGCTGTAGATGTCATTCAGATGTCCCATTCTGGAATTAAACTAGAAATTAGATGCAACCTTTTTTTTTTTTTTTTTTTTTTTTGTAATCACAACAACAGAGTGCTTTCTTGTCTCGATTACTGGTAACTGCTCAGTCAGTGGGATGTGCCCGACTTCGAGGAGCATTTACATAACTGGTGCAAGAAATTGACAATGTCAACCCTCGAATACGGGCGTGATGCGTGACAGACACGCCCGTGTCGGCTGTGAGGAAAAGTTATTTAACTTTAATATCTGAGAAACTTTTTAAATATCTTCGACTACTTAACGAGCGTAAGGTCTAAGACACTTTCAATTAAATATTTAAACTTCCTGTTTTACGTAGGCGGCAGAATATAGCAGAGTTCACTACACTTCGAATGACCTTAATACAATTGATCCGAGGTCACCAAATCCAGTGGATTTAAGTAAATTGAGTTTATGAGGTGCTGAGCGAGTCAGTATTGTTGAGTGTATGAATTTAGATAAGGTAGTTGAGTTTTGGAAGGCCAGTGGAGTATACAACTAGAAGATTTGAGGTTTTCAATTAACTATTTAATTTTTGAGTGTATAAACTGAATTCTTTATTTTAAGTTTTTATTTACTTTATCTATTACAAGTTTTTCAATTTGAAAAGCGATATTTTTGTTCCTAAATTGAGTCTCTGAATGCTTCACTTGGAATTTTGGATTTACAACTTTAGTTTTCGGATTTATAAATTCAGTATCTATTACGACTATGTGAAGGAAACTTATGGCGAAAGCCAATGCCCAAGAAGGGCTGTACTGACAATTATGATGGTAAGTCTTAGTTTTTTACTTTAGAAATTTAGTTTTGGATTCATAAATCGAGTTTTTGGATTCGTAAATACAGACTTTTGATTCACAAGGCGAATTTTTGGTTTCGTAACTACAATACGTGGATTCATAAGATAAAATTTTGAATCTCAAAAGTGGCATTTTTTATTCATAAGATTAATTTTTGGATTCAAAATTTGAATTTCTGTATTCATAAGTTGCATTTCCAGATTCGTAAGATGAGAATTTGGATTCACAGGTTTGAGTTTTCTTTTTTTTTTTTTTTTAATTTTACGGTTTAATTTTTAGACTTTTCGGTTGTGTTTTAAAGTATGAAGAATCTACTTTCTGGATGTCTAGGTTTATGTTCCAATTTGTAAGCCGAGTTTTGAGTATTTTACTGGTTGTATGGCCGATGTTATTAATTGAATGAACCAGTGAAATAACTGCATTTACAATACAATTTAGGCACCCGTACTTGCAAGCTGAGCATTTGTATATTTTCAGGTCGATTTATTGTGCTTTGGATTCTCGAGCATTTGTACTTGCAAGTCTCCAGCATACAGTATGTACCTGCTAGTCTTGAGCATATGTATTTGCTAGTCTCGAATATATGGGCTATTCCATCTCAAATCGACCGAAATATAGAGAAAATTGACCTTGCAATTTTTAAATACAATGAAACTTTTTCTGTCCGTTCACTACTGTGATACAATGCTTTGTGCAAAGTTTGAGGCACCAGAACTTCATAGTGTTTAAATTAAAAATATTTAAATTTATCGTATTTTCATAAAATTAGCAAATTTAAACTGTTGTGGATCCGAAATCCTTTCACTTAATGATCAAAATCATGGTTTATTTTGATGCTGAAAAGTTAAAGTTTATATTGAATGTAAACAGTTTTTCTTACTTTTTATGGAAATGGAGAAATTTACTGTAGATTTTTCTTCATTAAGACGCCTTTGCCCACGAAAAAATATTTTTAAAATATATGGTTAGATTCCGCATTGAAAGTACAAATAAACACATATTTTTTACTGGTGCACCGTCGATAAGAAAGCATTGAAAATATCAAATAAAGAAAATAAATAGTACGCGCGTGAATTAACCAGCTGACTGTGAGGCGGGAGCTAGCCTAGGCAAGCAAGGCCAGAAGACATAAACACGTGACGTTTCGTCTAGTAGCGCAAAGCTGGACTAGCTTTATCACACGTTTCCATAAACACAGGAGTAAAATGACGCCCAACGCTTGCTTATCTTCATCTCTCGGCCAGTTCGTGCGGTACTGCGCCGTTCAAGTCTAGGCGTGTGAATATAATTTATTTAATACCCTCGAAACTTATTGCCGAGCCACTAAGCAAACAATGCCGAATCCCTCTTAATAATGCAAGGTTTTTTCTCAATATTTTTTACATTTTTTACAAATGGGCAAAAAGCCTAAAAGTAAGTAAAATCAGATTATCTGTCTCACTGTATACAATAAAAACAAGGATTACTTCTTAACGTAATCTACCAAATGTCAGCTTCAAAATGAGCTCCCGTTCAATGTTCTGCAGTAAACGGTTCCAGAGTTCTGAGCGCTGAAAGAGGCTTTCTTTTTTTTTATAAAAGACGCTAAATTTGTCGCTCAATAGTACGAAAACCGTTTGACTTTCGATAGTATATTTTTGAAAATGCACTCTCCTTAGCACCTTGTATACATAGGGAAAAAATTAGAGTATTAAAAAATGCGAGGTTTTTTACTGATCGATTTCATATGGAATAGCCTATATGTACCTGCTAGTCTCGAGCATATGTACCTACTAGTCTCGAGCATTGTGTATTTACGAGTCTCGAGCATTCATCTTTTAAAGTCGAAATTAGTATTTTTTTTGGATGGCGAATTACGCTTTAGAATATGTAATTCAAATTTTGAATGAATGCTGTGAGATTTTAAACGGGCGAGTTGAGTTGTATATGGATTATGGCGCGTGTGTGTTAGAGTGAGATGCACATCATTTGACACAGAAAATGGTCGCTCTCCTGTAGCGTGAATTTGTCTAAAGGTAGTTCGGGTTAACGCGAGATTCACATGGGGAAATATTAAGCATCGAGGTTCGAGGATAAAGTCAAGTCGTACCAGCGACGTATCTGTATGTCATGAAAATACATTCCCTATACGAAGGCTTTATGACTTAGCGACAGAGCTCTTTCTTCTCGTTACAAAGACCAGGCTTCGAATTTCTCTATGTAAAACACATTCGTGTAAACACTGCGCACACGATGATTCCCGAGATATTCCGAGGTGGAACTTAGTCTCTGAACAGCGACCAATTTCCGTGTCGAAGAGTGTACGTGTTTGAACAAGGTTATATTATGTAATGTTAACTGAAACATGGGTTGTTTCCAAACAGACATGTTGAAATGTTCGAGTGCGAAATAATTTGAAATATGTTGAAAGATATAATTTGTCAATAAAACTGAGTACAGTAGAACCTCTATCATCCGTGGTAATGAAGTGGGTGGACTGAACGGTTAATCGAAAAAATCGAATAATCCGTACCATAAAATAAGTTTATAAATTAAGTGCATAATACAAAATTTCGTAATTCCCTCGTGGTTTTGTACAGGGACATCATTTTATTTTTACTTTAATTTTTATTGTACCTGAGTTTTTGAATGTACTTCACTCCCACCCCTTCTACTAAGGAAGTTCCAACTCCACACAGAACCAAGACCGCAGATAGTAAGCGGTACTGAGTTACTGAGTATAGTACGTTCCAGAAATATGTTCGCGTTTTCCAGTGACGAAAGAGCTTTCAATATTGAATCATATTTTCGCACAGGTACTGTCCGTTTGCCTACGTCGCATCCCGATTTCCCCCACCTGCTTCTGCTCGCCCCTCTGTAAAAGCTGGGCTGTCTTAGCTCTTTTCTGAAAACATTAATTTCTCTTAGGAATTGGAAGTTTACGTAATATTATACAGCTGTTTAATTTAACTTAAATAAAAGGGCCTCGTTAAGTAATTAACTGTCACGTGATTTCCTCCCTTTCTACAATCCTGCGGCATAACCACTTGGACGGACAGTAGATAGCATGTCTGAGTAATTTTATATTTTCGGGTCGGGCAGAAGTGAAGATTGAATTCACAGTACGTAGAGTAGGTACAGAATTATTTCAACATGAGTTACTAGTACGAAGGACGAAACTGGCAATTAGAATTAGATGCAATAGTCTATAGTGCGATAATATGCACAAAAGAACTGAAGCCTGTATCGAAATGAACGGCCACCATTTTTAAAATTGTGTTTAAATATTCATATTATGATTATTTTTCAATTTAACGTCTTTCTCTATATTGTACGCTAATGTGCTGTAGACAGTATACACTGCATAATGAATACGTTCGCATGGATAACTCACTTCGTGAGTAAAAACACTTATTCTTAATACAGTACTGTACTTTCATTAAAGAAAAACCTAATAAAAATTATCAAAGTCAAAATCGCGATATTTCCTAGTTTACGTAAATGGATGAACTACTTTTCTTCCTTCCTATACCTAGTAGAGTGATTTGTGTTTTACGCCAGTATCATCGAACTCCATTCTTGGAGGGGGGAGCCAGCGGTATTTCCGGTTCTCTAAAGGTATAGACAGGTTAATATTAAAAATGTTAGTAAAAATAAAATGATGTCCCTGTATTTAACGTGCTATGTAGTGGACCAGGAGTCCATTGAAAGTTCGGTTGTCAACGACGGGTTCTTAAGGGCCAAGGGATGATGGTTTATTATTGTCTGCGGGAAGATAGGAAAACTTGAAGTCTCTTGTTGTAGATTTACATACTTTATAAATTTTATTCATTTTTCTTTTTTTTTTGGTAAATCATCGCGTACAGTTGTAACGCCAATCTCCTACTTTGAAGCAGCATTAGCCACAGTTTCTTCTTTCCCAAATTTATCAATTATCTGTATTTTTTTTCGATAATAACACAATACGTTTTCTTTGACAGCTGTGGAAGACATTTTGCATAGAAGTTATACAGTATGGCCACTCGAATAGTAAGGATAAGGACTGAATTGTACACGAGTTTGTGGAAATTCTTGGAGTAATTTCTTTGGAAGCAAGTACTAATTATTTTACAGTAACTATTTGTGTTGTTGACAGCGAAGCATTTCTACTGCATACTTTGTAGTAAGAGTAGAGACTTGTAATAACCTTCTGTAAAAAAAAAAACTACGTAGAAACATTACATACAGTACTTCATATTTTTTTCTGCATCAAAACGAAAATAGGAGCCAGAAAAAAAAGTCGGAGAGAGAGAGAGAGAGAGAGAAATAACTCGTCAGGTCTTAATTAAGAATGACCACGAGGATTCGGAAATTAATAGCAAATATAATCAATTAAATATGAATATTGCTATAAAAATCAAATGTAATAATTAAGCACCATTGATTATCAATTATAAAATAATATGTTAGAAGATGACTATAAAATTATACTTTTAGGGTCTTACTAATAAAAACTCTATATACAGATGTTTAACTGTCTTATACTTATACAATGAGTAGCTCGTTTATAAGTCGTGTGTAAATTCCTTACTAATAATCACTACATACGTCGTGTATAACATTATAACTGTTACAGAGCTACGTCATAGTTTCGTCATTACTTCGTTACGAAAGGTAATAGAATATCTGAGGTTCTCTATTGCATCCGGTAGAGCGCTCTAGTATGGCGTGTTAAATATCGATAGTACAACTGGCTCTAATCGATTACCTCACTACATTTTGGTCAAAGAGTACAAGCTACAGCAATATTATTCTAATAATTCTATGATCTTTGGTTTGTTCTTCTGTGGTTACAAGGTAACCATCATCATAAAATGACAGTCGATACGAACAGCTGTTAGAGGGGCGGCCATTTTTTCGCTATATACAACGCTTAAACAAGGGGTTTCGTGTATATAACTAGTGCAAAGCAATTCCCATTGTATAGTTACAGCCTGTTTATACGTCCATAGCTTATTCACGGTTTATTAGTAACGTTTTCTGTCTCAACTCTGCATAAGTCTCGTATAAAAACTATACACGATTTATTAGTAGGACTGATAAATAAAAGTTTTTATTTAAAATTAGCATATCCTTAATTAAGGCCTTCTGAGTGGTATAAATGAAACTGTATAATCTGCAGGGAATCTTCAAGAATTTTCGAGATGATTTTTTGAATTTCAAAAGATGATATTGATAATTGTTTTAAAAAATTATATGTAAATTTTCGTAAAGAACTCCGAGCACCAAAAAATAAACCTGTCACTGACCAATTGAAGAGAGGGATGTTATACTTGGCACCAAGGTAGGGAATACAAGGTTCATAATAGATCTCTCTCCATGCGTATAGTTGGATCTATGATAATAGACTTTTGTGCGAGATCGTGCGAATTTGCTTGCTTTCCGCACAAAACCAATACGCGGTAAGTGTGAAATACCACATTCAGTATTCCCAACGTAACACACATAACAATTTCCCTATTCTTACCGCTTAAGCGTCATATTCATTTTACTGCTTTAGGCTTTTAACATATTATTTTTAAAGACGTGCAATATAGTAATAATTATAAATTGGAAACTTACCACTGCAATTTCACCTAAATTGCACTGTTAATTATTGTTTTTAAATATTTTTAAAAAATTGAGTAAACTCTACAACACCACAAAAGTTACTGCATTTGTAATGCAAGTAACATTAAGGAAGCCGTGAAAAAAACTACAAAAATTCCAGACTCATCATAGACTGGGGGGGAAAAAGACAGACGCATATCACGGCCTGCTGCAGTATAGTAAACACAGAAAACATTTTATAGGAACAATGTTGAAGATAGATATATTTGTTTTCCAAAGTTTCCTCATTGAACAGAAACCAAGATGGAGATTTCATTGCAACTAATTAGAAATTCCTCTTTCAGGTATGTAATAAACGATCTTCGCACAAAATAATGTACGATACACGAGCGGTATGTTTTCTTTCAATTCTCGGAAATTAAAAAAGCTCAACTACGTTTCGCTTTTTCAATCTTTTCCTCGAACATGAAAACGTCAACATACCGTTCTTGTAACGCATATTACTAGTATTGTTGCCTGTTTATTGCTATTATATCCGCTCTTCTGTGAGAGTCGGTTAATAGGGTTAATAGGGTGACAGATAATCGGGGTTCTGCTGTATACAGAAAATTAAAAGCAAAGGCCTAAGAGCTGTTTCTAAACACAAAAAATGCATATGCGCTTTAAAGAATTTGTAACTTGTTCCGCATTTTATTAACGACAATGACAAGAACTACGAAAATATTTCCTTAAATTGTCTCTCGATTAGATAAAGCCTTGCTTAATACTAATACTGTGCACGGCCCTGTGGATGTAGACTACAGCGGAGTGGGTGAAAGTGAATCTGCCCAGTCGGCATGTGGAAAGCCGGGTGGCCTTGCCGAGGCGCGACCCGCGACCCCCGAATGCTGAAGCTGGAGATGGCACTGACTGCTGTATCGACCGTGGGTTGCCGCCAAGGTCAGCGCGAGGTCGTAGCTTGACCCCGATCAGTCGGACCGAATACGGGGCGAAATCGCGAGAACATTACGCGTTGCGCGGGGGAATAATCACATCGGGTAGGGCGGGGAGACTGAACCCCCCCTTAGGGTAAATAAATACACTCTAAAGTTAAAAGCAAAACGTTGCTCACTTTGCCGTACCCCTGTTTACAGCTGTGGAAAGCGAAACTTCAGGTACACGAGACTTCTTACTTACGTCGCGGTCGTAGATCTGTATCATCTCTGAGAGCATGGATGCTTGCCGTTAATATGGTGTCCCTGTCGTTTAGGTGAAGACCCCGAGTTGGGTCTCTTTCACGTCAAGAGAGCTCCAATAAGTTACAATTTAGGCCCAATTGTATAAACCATTTCATCTTAGATCAGAGGTTAAATTGATCCTCGTTCTAACTGAACTTGGAATTTTGTGTTGTATAAAGTCTAATCTGAGATTAATTTATCTTAAACTAAAGTCAACTTTGACTGAAGAAATTTATCCGATTAAGTTAGATGATCCAAGTTCAGTTATTTCTTTTCTGTTTGAAATATACAAGTGACAGATTGTGCAAATAAAATATCCATTATTATTAATATTAATAGATGTGGTAGGTACATTTATATATATTTCTTTCAATTTCTTGCCTTAATACACAAACAATCTTTTATTTTATAAGGCTCTATCGTGTTCAGCAGTATCAAATAACATAACCTATAATTATATTATGTTTATAACAACCATTAATTATTAATGGATATGATAGGTACATTCATAAATTTTCAATTAAGTGTATTACTAAACGAAAATTGTCGTTTTATAAAGCTTTATTATGTTTAGCAGTATCAAACACCATAACATGATGACAACTTGGAGAACAGTCAACCTTCTTCTTATTGCCCGCCATTGTTTACATTGCACAAAAAAACCAGTGTCTCCAACAGAGTGTACGGAAAGTCGCCAAAAAGTAGTTGTAAAGTCGCTAGATTTCTCATTATCAACAAAGAAAGATTAAATTTTGTCACTATGGGGTGCTAAAAGGTCACTAAATCCCTATTTAAGCAATATAAAAGTTAAAAGAAATTGTTGTTGAAAAAGAGTTAAAGTCGCTAGGTTGGCAACACTGAACAAACCTGTATAAGATGGTCCGCGCATCACATATTTCATCTGTTTATGCGATGTTGCCAAATCCTTTTCACGTGAACTTAAGATTGCATTTGAACCAAGGCGATTTGATCGCAGAAAAGTTTTATACAATAGAAGAAGTGTCTGAACTCGGTTCACTTTTCGATCTTCGATCAAAGTTGATCTTTAGTCAGGGAGTTTTATACAATTGGGCCTTAGTGTAATATGGTCCAAACCCGCACGAGTTCAGTGAATTGTGTCCTTGATATAAAAGTTTACTATACAGGCTATGCTTCATCAAAATTATTCATTATCTGAGTAAGCATGATAGAGATATTCCGATAAAAAAGGTAAAAAGGTAAAGGTATCCCCGTAACATGCCATGAAGGCACTTGGGGGGCATGGAGGTAGAGCCCCATGCTTTCCATGACCTCGGTACTAGAATGAGGTGTGGTCGGCACCACGCTCTGACCGCCTTTTAACCCCGGAAAGACTCGGTACTCAATTTTATAGGAGGCTGAGTGAACCTCGGGGCCGTTCTGAAAGTTTGGCAACGAGAACAAATCCTGTTACCACCTGTGATCGAACCCCGGACCTTCCAGTCCGTAGCCAGCTGCTCTACCAACTGAGCTACCCGGCGAGATATTCCGATAGTCAATATAATGTTATATTAAAATTATTCAGTCATTCCTTCCTTAATATAATACATTTGTGTCGAAAAACAATCAAGGTAACTTGCTAGGGAAATGGAGTGAAATGGATGACATTTTTATTTTCTCCATATTTTCCCTTTCTCTCTTATACCGAATTTTGCACACCTCTACTCCCTCTTACTTATCTGTCCGATTCCACAGTCTTTCTCGGTATCATAACTTAAATACCCGGTCAGAATATGATAACACGCTAGAAATACCACTCGACACATCATCTCTTTATTTTTCATCTTTCACTGTTGCTACTTCTCGTCACTGGAATTCTCTGCCGCCTGAAGTCAAGGGCTGCCGAACTTTAATTTCCTTTAAATGTAAATTAGAAAAATATCTTATGATGAGTTGCCAGACCTAACGCGTTGCAAATATTTAATGGAATGTGTTCCACTGTATTTATTTTTATTTGTTGTGTTTCTTATTTTTATTGCGTAATCATGTAAATCGTGTTTATTTATCACTTAACGCCAATATGTATCCCACTGTGTTGTTGTTTTTTATTATTAATCTATTTTTTGTGTACATTTTATTCAATTGTCGGTTTCTGGTTTAATTATGTGAATCCTACTTAATTGTAATCTAATACTAATATGTATACTAATGTGTTTATTTTCATTTTTACTGTGTACATTTTTTTATTGAATTATCGGCTTCCGTTTTTATGTGATTCGTATTTGATTCTAACAACATTAATATGTATTCCACTATGTTTATTTTTATTTTATGAGGTAAATTTTTATGTAACTACCTCTTTTGATCTTATTATGTATCTAAATTGTATCAGTATGTAATTACTTAATTCCGATCCAGTTGTATGTTCAACTATGTAAGCAAGTTTTAATTCTGATTGAGCGTAAGAAGGCCTTACGGCCTTAACTCTGCCAGGTTAAATAAAGCCATTATTATTATTATTATTATTATTATTATTATTATTATTATTATTATTATTATTATTATTATTATTATTTAAACTAGAAATTTTCCCTTGTACGGAGGAGGGACCCGAAGGCTTACACTGCAGCCTGAGGCTTATTGTGCTTACCACTCCTATTCTGTGAATGATTGGGTAGCCAAACGGTCGGTCTCTTGTACAAGTACAGCACGCCGCACCATGAACTTAACCCGGGCCATGGTATGGATGATGATATGTGTGTAAATTATGAGTCCGAGGTGCAACGCAATTCTGCTTCAGTTGGTTGAGGCGAAAACCTCGGTAAAAATCCAACCTGGTAACTGTCCAATCAGGATTTGAACCCGGGCCCACTCGTTTCACGATCAGACGTGCTTACCGTTACTCCACTACGATGAACAAGCTAGAGACTTACTATTTTGTAGTATATCCTCAATCCAAAATTAAAAATGATGTAGGAATTAATCTAACCTCAAAAGTAAATAAATATTTTAATCCATTAAAAATATAATAAAATATAATTGTCAGTATAATAACAATAATAATAATAATAATAATAATAATAGTAATAATAATAATGACAAATAAAACATTATTATACTGTTATTAGTATTAATGTCCCCAAGTTTAATTAAAATCAGTTTAATATAATTTCTTTCAAGAAAAGTTTTGAATTTTTTATGTAGCTATCTACTCCCGACAAATGTAAGTTACAGTTCTGAAAAAGTTGTACAGCACCTTTGACATTCATATAAATTAGCAGCAGAGTCATAATTTGAATTTTGAATGTAAGAATTAGCCTACATGAAAAAATTTAATCCAGTCAGTTTAAAAATTGTATTTATTTATTTATTTATTTATTTATTTATTTATTTATTTATTTATTTATTTGTTTATTTATTGCCTTGGTGTTCGGACAGTGTATTTATTTTTTCCCCTAATTTTGAAAATCATTACTTTATTCAAAGAAAAGCCCAGTACTTTTGTTAACCGTACTTTTCAGAACATTTAGTAAAAATTTCAACTTTTTAGCATGAAATTTGTTCATGTCTATAGTACAGTATTTGAATGTGAGTATATGTAGCAAAAATAAATGTGTGGAAAAATGACTTTAAAATGTCGATTTTCCGTCACTACAATCCATTTATAATCGTGAAATATAAATAAAGCATGAGTTTTTAGGTTGATTATGTTGATAAAATTTATCAATTAAATAAAAGAAATCAAGCTTTTTTTGTTTAAACTAATGTTATTTTAGTTGGAGCATTTTTCACCCTCCAGAATATTCTTAAATATATGGTCAATTTTTCCAACCTTTAGAGAATTTTGTCATAAAAATTTTACTTCATTTGCATTGTTACGAATTAATTGCATTGTTCCTTTAATTGAAAAAAAAATTATTAATTACATTCAGGTTTTTTAGTCTGTATTTTGTTCAGTTGGGGTGCAGAGATTTCGATAGTAGTGAGTTGTTCTGTATGAAATTATGAAGGAAGAAAGGGGAAGATGTAAAAATTTTCTTAATATTTTTTTTAGTATGTATATGTGGCGAGCTTACTCCGAAATTTCAGAAGCGGACAATTTCTCAACTTTTTAAAATACCTTATAGATTTTATTTCAATTGCATATATTTTTTTCAGTATACCTCACAGCGAAAAATCACACGGCGCCAGGTCGCATGGTCTGGGTTGCCATTCTGTCCATTCAAGAAGTCCCTATGGCCATGTTAACTGCATATCGGCAAAACGAGGACTGTTTTCAAGTTTCTTCTAACATGTAAAGATATCGGTCGCTAGTAACCGATTCTTCCAAAAAGAATGGTCCTATGACACCAGCTATTCGTTTGTTCAAGTTATGACATCAGTATCTGTGTATAGCTATGAAACCTAGAACGAGAAATTGAGGAAAGCGACTTTTAACCCATTTTGTCGCGTATTAATGAAATGTACTACTCTCGGTTTGGACAACTTATATAACTTTAGAATTGCATTCAATTCTAAACCCATATTCGCTCCTCCAACAAGAATAAAAAGCTCGAGAGACCGAAGAGAAGCCTCACGCACCAGGTACTTGAGTAGTATTGCGACCATTTTGTTTTCCTAATTATTTTACGCAGGTAAGAATTATGTAGCGGATACAATGACGTCGTTATGCAACCCGCAGGGTCCGGATAACAAGTGTGCGGTGTACAAAGAGGGAAAGTGACTGCGTCGAGCTGTAATTACGAGATCAGGGTGGTCCCAAGGGATGGCCAACACCCAAGTGTTTCCATCCCACACCGGGTACATCTTCTAGCTGTTGCGCAATACCTCCTCTCCGCCTCGTGCTTAACAGGTACCGCGGATCCGGCTTGTGCGTCATTTCCGTATAGGACAGATAATGACAGAAAAGTACACTTTGGGTAGGCTTACAGTTTCTCACTCCGGAAATACGTTTTCCGATGAAGACTGCAGACTACAAACTGCATCGCGTATGTGGAGCTGTTTTGAGGATGGTTCATTGATATAATAAATAATAATAATAATAATAACAATAATAATAATAACAATAATAATAATAATAACATGAATGACAAATCTTCATTACAAAATTACAGGAACGTTGAAACTGTATGGAGTCAAGAACCATATATAATAGTAATAATAATAATAATAATAATAATAATAATAATAATAATAATAATAATAATAATAATAATAATTAGCCTACATGAATGACAAAACTTCACTACAAAATTACAGGAACGTTAAAACTGTATTGAATCCAAGAACCATATATAATAATAATAATAATAATAATAATAATAATAATAATAATAATAATAATAATAATAACATGAATGACAAAACTTCATTACAAAATTACAGGAACGTTAAAACTGTATGGAGTCAAGAACCATATATAATACTTACTTACTTACAAATGCCTTTTAAGGAACCCGAAGGTTCATTGCCGCCCTCACATAAGCCCGCCATCGGTTCCTATCCTGTGCAAGATTAGTCCAGTCTCTATCATCACACCCCATCTCCCTCAAATGCACTTTAATATTATCCTCCCATCTACGTCTCGGCCTCCCTAAAGGTCTTTTTCCCTCCTGTCTCCCAACTAACACTCTATATGCATTTCTGGATTCGCCCATACGTGCTACATGCCCTGCCCATCTCAAACGTCTGGATTTTAAGTTCCTAATTATGTTAGGTGAAGAATACAATGCGTGCAGTTCTGTGTTGTGTAACTTTCTCCATTCTCCTGTAGCTTCATCCCGCTTAGCCCCAAATATTTTCCTAAGCACCTTTTTCGCAAACACCCTTAACCTATGTTCCTCTCTCAGAGTGAGAGTCCAAGTTTCACAACCATACAGAAGAACAGGTAATATAACTGTTTTATAAATTCTAACTTTCAGATTTTTGGACAGCAGACTGGATGATAAGAGCTTCTCAACCGAATAATAACACGCATTTCCCATATTTATTCTGCGTTTAATTTCCTCCCGAGTATCATTTATATTTGTTACTGTTGCTCCAAGGTATTTGAATTTTTCCACCTCTTCGAAGGATAAATCTCCAATTTTTATATTTCCATTTCGTACAATATTCTGGTCACGAGACATAATCATATACTTCGTCTTTTCGGGATTTACTTCCAAACCGATCGCTTTACTTGCTTCAAGTAAAATCATATATAATAATAATAATAATAATAATAATAATAATAATAATAATAATAATAATAATTACATGAATAACAAAACTTCACTACAAAATTACAGGAACGTTAAAACTGTATGGAGTCACGAATCATATGTAATAATAATAATAATAATAATAATAATAATAATAATAATAATAATAAAAATTCTTTATATATATATATATATATATATATATATACACTGGCAGAGTTAAGCCATAGGGCCATCTCTTACACTCTACCAGGTCACAATATATACAAGCAGTTAAAAATAAAAAAAAAAAAAGTTAAAGAACAGAATACTAACATATCACAAAAAAAAATAATAATAATAATAGCATAATAAAATCGACATTAAACAACATGAAAATAATAGAAAAACAGTAAAATACATTGGAATATAGTAAAAGCAACTCATTTAGTATAACGATTTGTAATAGAAATGCTAGAATTGGTTTTACATAGATTAGGTTGGGAGTGTGGAAATTGAGGGGTTTTAGGGGTAATATAGAAAATGGCACATGCATATTATGTGGAGAAACATAAACTATAAAGCATATATTGTTAATATGTGACAATACAGATTAGAGTGAACGCAGTTTTATGAAAAGGGAGTGGATAAATTTTAGTACTAATGAAATTGTTTTAGCCAAAATATCAAGAATTACAAATGACATAAGAAAATCCTTAGAAACATACTTTTGGAAAATAAGAGAAAAACGAATGAGGGAAGTAAATAAGTTAAAAGACATGTAAAATAAATTTTATGCTCGACCATGCAGAAATGTAGTAATTATACACTTGGTAGCAGTCCTTTAATGCCTGTCATTAAAGTACACCTATTCATTAAAGTTCAGGTTTTCGTTTATTCTCGGATATGCAATCGAAAGACAACTATCAAAAGGTCACGGAGGCTGGAAATCCAATACTGTCGCAGGAGGTTATGTTCTGTTACTGTAATAATTAGCGTTAATTGTAAATAATATTCAAATAAATTCAATTTGTCATCTCGTTTTTCAATGTCGAATTCAATTTCAAGGTTATATCAAGACTAATGTTTATCTTACTATTATCAAGGTCGTCGATATTCGTTTCCCGGAAAAAATCAATACTTTCGCGTCTGCGCACATCTCACAATTCATGAGGTAGGCTATTGCACTCACATAACAATAACATGAATACTTACGAATAATTTCAAGTTAGAAATATGGTCGAGCATAAAAAGTCGTATGAAACTTGCCTATAATGGTAATTAAGACGCTCGTATGAAAATTATGAAATTCGCTTGCGCTCGTTTCATAAACATCCTCGCGTCTTAATTACTATCATTATATGCTCGTTGCATAATGTACTATTAAAATGTATGTGTGCCTATAATGTAACAAGATCTATGTATATATAAAATATTGTACGTTGATAAGTGAGTGATCTCTGTTACTAGGGTCGACCTGGTTGGCGAGTTGATATAGCGCTGGCCTTCTATGCGCAAGGTTGCGGGTTCGATCCCGGGCCAGGTTGATGGCATTTAAGTGTGTTTAAATGCGACAGGCTCATGTCAGTAGATTTACTGGCATGTAAAAGAACTCCTGCGGGACAAAATTCCGGCACATCCGGCGACGCTGATATAACCTCTGCAGTTGCGAGCGTCGTTAAATAAAACATTAGGTCTACATTTAACATTCTACTACTAGGTACTCCTGCAATGTGACGTCAGTAAGTCGTCATACCCCAGGTAATACTCTACACATACTATAATCACATTGACAATATTTGAATCAATAACCGTGACTTCCATGATTAAAGACGCAGATGAGTACATCTTAATCTGCAATAAATGTTGTTTATGAAGGTGCAAATAAACTCTAAACAAGAAAATCTTTAGGATTGTAGGTCACAGAATCGGTAATCCGTCATGCTCTACAGATCCGAACGGTTAAGCGACAAAAAAGGAAGGAATGGAGATTCATGTTGGACGAAGATGTTCCCACAAAAGTATTTAAAGTGGTCAGCTTCTGAATTCAAGCGCGACCAAAATCTGGAAATTTGTATGACGTATGTTACAGGGCAATTATTGTAAAACACAACTCTGCAATGCCCGCGGAGCCTATAGACGGATTGGAATTATTGGTATTCAGGGAAGTTGACGAAATATTGATCATTTGAAAATATGGTAAGACGAAAGCAATGTAGAAGTTTAGGACCATATTTTATTCACAATTCGCTTTAAATGAGCCAGTTATCACCTAATGAAGAAATGAGACAACGTAGTGTACTAGGCATTACAACTGGGAAGGTAAATTCTTGATCTCAAATTTTTTAATTCGTTTATACACAATCAAAAGGTACCAATTATTGTCATGTAAAGTAGTGTAATTTACTTAAAATGCCTGCATGCAGAGTGGAATTAGAAATTATACATAACAACAATAATAATAATAATAATAATAATAATAATAATAATAATAATAATAATAATAATAATAATAAAGGGTATTATTACGTCTATATTAGTGTAGGCCTAATTCTATATTTTACGTTCATGAATGGCATATCAGAAATAGGAGATCAATAATTGTATTATGGGGAAGGAAACAATGACTAATTAGGAACAGGATTCTTTATCCGTAGAAGAATAAAATCAGCAGTAAAAAAGGTCGAACTTATCACATTATCAGTGACAGGTTATCGTATTTAGTACTTATAGGTAGATGGTGCGATATCGTGGTTACAAACGCTCACGCCCCTACAGAAGAAAAAATAGAACGGACTACATCAGTTGCTTGTCTATGCGGATGACGTGAATATTTTAGGAGAAAATCCACAAACTATTAGGGAAAACAGGAAAATTTCACTTGAAGCAAGTAAAGAGATAGGTTTGGAAGTAAATCCCGAAAAGACTAAGTATATGATTATGTCTCGTGACCAGAATATTGTACGAAATGGAAATATAAATATTGAAAATTGATCCTTTGAAAAGGTGGAAAACTTCAAATATCTTGAAGCCACAGTAACAAATATAAATGACACTGGGGTTGAAATTAAACGCAAATAAATATGGGAAATGCCTGTTATTATTCGGTTGAGAAGCTTTTGTCATCCAGTCTGCTTTTAAAAAACCTGAAAGTTAGAATTTATAAAACGGTTATATCACCGGTTGTTCTGTATTGTTGTAAAAATTGGACTCTCACTTTGAGAGAGGAAGAGAGGTTAAGGATGTTCGAGAATAAGGTGCTCAGGAAAATATTTGGGGCTAAGACGGATGAAGTAACAGGAGAATAGAGAAAGTTTCACAATGTAGAACTGCACGCATTGTATTCTTCACTTGACATAATTAGAAATATTAAATCAAGACGTTTGAGATGGGCAGGGCATGTAGCACGTATGGGCGAATTCAGAAATGCATAAATAGTGTTAGTTGGGAGACCGGAGGAAAAAAGACTTTTGGGGATGCCGAGACGTAGATGGGAAGATAATATAAAAATGTATTTGAGGGAGGTGGGATATGATGGTAGAGACTGGATTAATCTTGCTCAGAATAGGGGCCGATGGTGGGCTTATGTGAGGGCGACAATGAACCTCCGAGTTCCTTAAAAGCCAGTAAGTAAGTATATTCCTTTAATTGAATTTCTTTTGTCAACTTTTGTTCCGAAACGTCATATAGAGCCTGCAGTAGCGAAATAGTCGAACGATCTAAACGAAACGTTGTTGTTGTTGTTGATGATATGGTGATGATGATGTGGTGATGATGATGATGATGATGATGATAGCGATGGTTGCGAAGATGATGGTTTAATGTTTTATAAAAATATTGACAAAGTCCGAAATTAACTGTGTACCACTCTGGACACATGGAGATCGAAGACGTTCTTGGCAGTAATTCTGGCCACCCCTGGCACTGTGGGTTGAAGTAGATATGGAGGTTGCGAGTTTGGTTCGTGGCCATGGCAACAACGAGCCCACGTGAAGCTTTGTTGTTCCGTTAACACTCACTCCCGCTAGAAACATCCACCAGACACGTCGGCCTTCCAGATATCTTCCCTAGTTCAATGGCCGTCCATTAGCTGTCACTTATCATCAACAATTGTTGCCCCCCTCCCCCACTAACCAGAAATTACAAGGCTTCTTACTGAAATTATTGTTCATGTTTGCGTTATTCTTGACAAAGAGCAGAATACTGTAAAAGGAATGGCAGCTCCTCCTATATGTACTTTTCATTCTGTAACGTCATTACGGTGAAAGAATGGGCGATAAATTTGTAGAAACTCAAATTAATCAACACCTACCCTTTTTTCCGTGCAGAGAAAGGGCTAGGGTAGGAGGTCTACTTGGTCGTGACTTGGGTTTCCATAGTTTTCGACCAAGGGAATAAGCCACGTTCGAAGTACCTCGCTGCAGGTTCTGTTACTTGTATTGATAACTAAATCGTACCGGTACACGACCCCCTTGCCGTTAACTTCGGCACGCTATCCACTAACGCAGTTCGTGCACAGAGGATGAAAATCTTCATTCGCTTTTGAATGATCAGGTGGGAGTAGGGAAAGTTATTCGAGTTCACCGTATAATAGTTTGAAGAACAATGACGAAATTTATGGAATAAGCAGATATTTTATAAAATTCCGAAGAATGTCAATGAAATAAATACTGCAGAGTTAAGAGTGAGCGCAGAGATATCGATTTTATTTCCCGTCGTTACAGCAAACGTCCACCACGATTGGAAGTTGCTTTTACTGAATTCAGAGTTGCCAACCCGATAAGTATGTTGAAATATTACAAATAACTGTTCTAGAGTTGCAATGAAAACCACTGCCTTCTGTCTATGCTACAATCCTGAAATGCATGCAAAAATGCATACACAAAAAACAGTATTAATTAATATGTATTTATTATTTTCCAACGACAAATACTGAGATTTACATCTTTGACCTAAACACAATTTTAATATAAAAAAATTAATATACATTATACGAAACAAATCACTGCATTCGAAATGTACTGAACTTCATTTAAATAATTCAAATTTCACTTAACAAAAAGAAATAAAAATTATTCCAATTACAAATGTCTGAATCATTTTTACTCCTTCACATTGAAGTTGATGGTGAAGTTTGTACGTTGGCCAGACTGCTGACATCAGTCAGCTGTTCATAGTGTAATGTACGAACTGTATATTCTATTAAGATTTTTAAAAATATTATTTAAAAAATTATACTATCGTGCAAAAAATACTGTACAATACAAGTTTGTGAAGTGCATTACAAAAATCTCGGAAATTGAAAAAGTCGCTCTGCTCGTTTTGAAACTTTTCCCGATTTTGTAAAAAGCACTTCTCAACCCTGTATCGTTAATGTTATTTTTTTATTTAACGACGCTCGCAACTGCAGAGGTTATATCAGCGTCGCCGGATATGCCGGAATGTCCCGCAGGAGTTCTTTTACATGCCAGTAAATCTACTGACATGAGCCTGTCGCATTTAAGCACACTTAAATGCCATCGACCTGGCCCGGGATCGAACCCGAAACCTTGGGCATAGAAGGCCAACCCTTGTATCGTAATTTACAATTTCGCATTAGAAATTTCTTAAGTAGTATTTTATATATACCAAGCAAGGAAATGAAACGCAGTTGGTGAATGTCTTTGCATTAAAACTTGTGAAGGACTTCAAGAGCAGGTCATGCAAACAAGTAGATGCTACAAATTTTCCAGATTCTGCTTGTAAGCATTGGCAAAACTTTATTCACTATGATGGATAGAAAAAAAAGGAGAAAAATTCTCTCCGGCACCGGGACTCGAACCCGGCTTTTCAGTTGTACGTGCTGACGCTTTAACCACTAAGCCACACCGGATTTCAGTTCCGATGCCGGATCGAATCCCCTCAGTTTAAGTTCTACCTCTCAGTTGTCATATGATGAAATTTAATTAGATGTATATGTTTCTATATAATTATGTATCTATAATAATCTAGAAGTTGTATTTTATGCGGACTTCTGGAAAAAGAACTAAATAGGAGACTATTGAAGTGCTTTGTGTGCAGTGTGGCATTGCATGGGACAGAAACATAGACATTGCGACGAAGTGAAGAGAAGCGATTAGTTGTTGTTTAGTCACCTGAGGTGTGAACCTCACAAGTGATTCCAACAAGGCACCACTTATGAGGCAACTAGGGCAGGATGTAATGGGGTCCCCTCCGTTTTATACACCACCGATCAGTTACATATTACACTAATTAGACTTTAGATGCATGCAAACAATTGTTCTTCTTCTGACACATATCCTCAAGTGAGATGTACTGCCTGATAATAGATGTACAAATCAGTCAGAGGATAGGCGATTATAAACATTTGAAATGTGGATATGGAGAAGACTGGAGCGTGTGACGTGGACAGACAGAATAAAAAATGAACCTGTGTTGGAAAGAGTGGGTGAAGAAAGAGTGATGCTGAAACTGATCAGAAAGAGGAAAAGGAATTGATTGGGTGAATGCTGAGAAGAAATTGACTTACTGTTTTTGCTGTAAGAAAAATCCTAATGTAAACACAAGCACGTGGCTGTCATACCCGTGATTGGCTCACAGCCGAAACACTCACACGACGCAGGAAAATATAGTCCGTATTTGGAAACTACCATCTGGTATTATTTGAAAATAAAAAATTGAATTCTTGTTGTTAAATACAATGAAATATATATAGCTTCCCTCATATGTAAAACGATATGTAAAAGAAAGCTACTTTTATATTTTGTTATGTACTATGAACGCGGATGAATACCAACAGTAATACCGAGGTAGTCTGTTCTTGTAACAAGCTGGCGTCACTTCAGCTCGTAGTTGTTCACGTAAGCACGTGGTACTGAAATATGGCTTCTGCATCCTCGGTGTGTGTGGTTGTTAAACATAAAAGTGGAAACCCTCTCAAAAGCGGAGAAAAACAAATAGTCTTAAATGTATATAATACGTTATGTGAGTTTTAATTAGAGTAATTATAAAGTAAATGTTTCCTAAGCAAACGAATGCATAGTAGTGAGGTTAGGCCTACTTGACGAGTAACGGGAAATGTTTAACATGAAACAGAATGTACAACAGTAGGCGGGAACACGTACTGAGAATCTGTGGCGCCAAACAGCGGCCAATGAAGCCTCACTTCAGTCACGTGCTATTGTTTACATTAGGATTTTTCTTACAGCGAAAAGATTATACTGAAGATGCACTGGAAGGACTGGTGAACGGGAGAAGGGTTCGGGGCAGAAGAAGATATACGATAGACGACATTGAGATATATAGATCATATGCGGGGACAAAGAGGAAGGCAGAAAATAGGATAGATTGGAGAAAGCTGGGCTTGTAGTGAAAGACCTGCTTTTGTGCAGAACACTGTGAATGAATGAATAATCGAATCTAACAATAAATAAATAAATAAATAAATAAATAAATAAATAAATAAAATAAATAAATAAATAATCATCATCATTCTTGCATGTATTGGGTCTAGTGGCCCGTTACGGTCTCTTGCCAACGCTTGAACGGTCTGCCCAAGGATCTTTTGCCCACTTACTTACTTACTTACAAATGACTTTTAAGGAACCCGAAGGTTCATTGCCGCCCTCACATAAGCCCGCCAGCGGTCCCTATCCTGTGCAAGATTAATCCAGTCTCTATCATCATACCCCACCTCCCTCAAATCCATTTTAATATTATCCTCCCATCTACGTCTCGGCCTCCCTAAAGGTCTTTTTCCCTCCGATCTCCCAACTAACACTCTATATGCATTTCTGGATTCGCCCATACGTGCTACATGCCCTGCCCATAGGATAGTAATTCAAAATTTGGCGTGGAATTCTAGAACGAGGCATTCTGATGACATGTGATCTACAGTTTTGTCTGTATTTCTGCAGGTATTCCGTAATCGGTTCAATCTGCAGTTCTTTCATAATGTCAAAATTTTTTAATGTGATCCATTCTCGTGTATCCCGCTGTACGACGCATAAATCTCATTTCTGCCGCCGTTAATCTTTGTGAATCAATATTACGAATCATCCAAGCTTCACTACCAAAACAGAGTATAGGTCTAGCCAATGTTTTATAAATTCTGGTGCGCGTGTGTTTTTGTACTAAGGTTGGTTTGAATATCTGATTAATTATCCCCATTGCTCTGTTGAATTTAATAATTTTCTCATTCAAATCCTTTTCTTCTTCATATGAAATATGGTAACCGAGATAACTAAAATTTTTGACTTGTTCAATGATCTTATTATTAATGCATATTTTGCTACGGACTGGTTCCTTTCCTAAAAAAAAAAAAGCCATCACTTTAGATTTGTCAGTTGAAATTTCCATATTGAAACTTCCTGCCATTTGATTAAAGTTGTAAACCAAACGTTATAAATTATCTTCTGAAGTTGCCATAAACACAATATCATCAGCAAATAATAAAGTATCTATTTGGGACAAACGACTTATCGGTATTAAATAAATTTAAACTAATAATAAATCTGTAGCCAAAATTTTTCTGGTAATTTTCGATTTTCCAAAAATAATTGGTGTTAACATGTATAATTAACCATCCTGAAACCGAAAATCGCTTTTTTGAAATTTTTGTCTGTCTGTCTGGATGTTTGTTACCTTTTCACGCGATAATGACTGAACCTATTTATATGAAAATTGGAATATAAATTAAGTTCGTTTTAACTTAGATTTTAGGCTGAATTACATTCAAAATACTTTATTTAAAAGGGGGTTATAAGGGGGCTTGAATTAAATAAATCGAAATATCTCCCTTATTATTGATTTTTGTGAAAAATGTTACATAACAAAAGTTTCTTTAAAAATTACGTATTTCCGATATGCTTCATTCCAAACAAAATTTTGATGGGACCAAATTGCACCAAAAACGGATGTTCTCTGAACCAAATGATCATATTTTAATTATTTGCATGTAATAACAATAAAGAAACATGTTAAAGTAATTATCATTGCAGTAAATGAGTGGTCTCTGGACCAAAATGATCGCATTTTAATTATTTAAATACAATTTAAATTAAGTGACATATTAAACGATTTATCCTTCTATCAAACACGAATGTTCCCTGGATCAAATGTCCTATTTTAATTATGTAATTACTTTATATTTATTTCTAACAACTGCAGCGGAGCGCACGGGTACGGCTAGTAAATAAATAAATAAATAAATAAATAAATAAATAAATAAATAAATAAATAAATAAATAAATAAATAAATAAATTGCTTAGGTTTTATTCACATGACCCAACGTTATAAAAAAATTACACAAGTAAGACAAAAACAATATAGTAGAACCCTGATTATCCGTCACCCTATTAAGCGATTGTTGTATTATCCGTCTGTCATTCTCTCCTTTTTTGTTGCAGAAAAAATGTTGAGTACTGTACAATACATTAGTACGTAGTTTTTTTTATATAGAGAGTGATATTACAAGCCTTTACCCTTACATATTATGACCTACTGTTCGAGTGACCTGTTTAATTTCTATACAGAACGCCTCCAAAAGTGCCAAAAGAATACATGTTCTGCTACGTATCGAAGAGAAGTGCATACAATTGAGTGGTTTTTTAAAAGAGGAACTGCGGTTCATCTCACTTAGAAATACGAGACTGGAGTTACAACTGTGCGAGATTTAATAAAAAACAAGAATAAAGTGTATAAATTACTTAAATCTGTAACATGAGACCTATACTTTTCTAATCTTTCCACAGAAATCCATCATAGGAAGTTTCCTTGACCCTTAAAACCCGTCACTGACATTCATTCATTCATAGCGTTGTCACTGCAAACCCAGCATTCTCCAGTGTTTTCTATTTTCTGCCTTCCTCTTAGTCTCCGCATATGATCTATATATTTTAATGTCTCTATTATTTGATATCTTTTTCTGCTCCGAAATCTTCTCCCGTTCACCATTCCTTTCAGTGACTGCTTCAGTAGGCAGTTTCTTCTCAGTCAGTGACCCAGTTAATTCCTTTTTCTCTTCCTGAACAGTTTCAGCATCATTCTTTCTTCACCCACTCTTTCCAACAGAGCTAATATACTTAAAACTTCTGATCCACTACCTAATGTGTTAAAACACATGACCACGGAGAATATTACGAAACTGAATTATGCAATACTTAATTTATGAAAGTGATGATACGGATTATCCGATTTTTTCGATTAACCGTTCAGCCCACCCCTTTCATTACCACGGATAATAGAGGTTTTACTGTAATGCTGAAGGGAAGCAAGAGAACCCCGACAAAGGTCCTCGCGCCCGCTTCGTCCTCCACAAATTCTTTCATGACGCAGACGGGAATCGAACCTAGGTCGTCACGGGGGTTGGCAGAGAGGCGTCACGCTACCAAGGAAAGGTTACGCTTTCGATATTATAATAACGTAAATACACAGCTGTATTTTAAGGAGAGTTATGTTCGCGAAGTACATACAGTCCCGAAACGCTTGTGCGTCGACTGCGCTCAATTGTTGCTAAGTTTGAATTCCTGAGCGTTGTTAGGAGCGCGCCGAGGCCAGAGGGTCGCGCCATATAAGGAAGAGCAGACCACTCCCCGACAGAGGAGGCGCACTGGCTGCAACAATAAATCCTCGGCAACTGTGGGAACCTGGATCGGAAGTCCTCGCGTCTCAACCCTGCTGTAACTTGGTCAGCACTACGCTCGTATGAAGGTCAAGGTGCCGTGCTGGTCAACTCTGATTCCTTGTTAAATAATACAGTGCGCTCCCATCCTACAAGCCTAGTTCATTGGTATCTTACTCAACCAGGGTTTGACTCTCGGCGAATTCTCTGCATGTTCAGTTTCTTAGTTCTGAATAAGACATCTATGAATGACCTTTAGAGAGCAGAAGGTTCCCGACTAGTGTAATTAACATTAAAATTATGACTAGTGCCCGAATGTTTGGCAAAATGCCTTTTTTTACTGGGTGGAAGTAAATAATTATTTTCAGAGGTATAAATGTGGAATGGAGTGAATCAAAGTAATAGGGACAATTTTTATTTTGCTTATTTTGCCTTTTTATAGTTTTTATTACTAATTCAATAATAAATGCCTTTTTTTTTGTCACTTTAAAGCAACATTTCTTGTTTGTTTTCAATTTTCTAATTAATTGTAATGTAATGAGTATGAAATTTAAATATTTGAAACAATGACTCATTTTACTAACAATAGTAAATAAAAGCAATTTATTTTGGTTCTTAATCCACTAATTCATTCATTCATTCATTCATTGCCCAAGGGCAGGTCTTTCACTGCAAACCCAGCATTCTCCAGTCTTTAATATTTTCTGCCTCCCTCTTTGTCTCCGCATTTATGATCCATATACCTTAATGTTGTCTATCACCTGATATCTTCTTCTGCCACGAACTCTTCTCCCGTTCACCATTTCTTCCAGTGTATTCTTCAGTAGGCAGTTTCTTCTCAACCAGTGACCCAGCCAACTCCTTTTCCTCTTTCTGATCAGTTTCAGCATCATTCTTTCTTCATCCACTCTTTCCAACACAGTTTCGTTTCTTACTCTATCTGTCCATTTCACATACTCCATCCTTCTCCATAACCACATTTCAAATGCTTCTATTCGCCTCTCTTCACTTCGTTGTAATGTCCATGTTTCTGCTCCATACAATGCTACACTCCACACAAAGCATTTCACTAGTCTTTTCCCTAGTTCTTTCTCCAAGAGATCCGAAGAAGATGCTTTTTTTCCTATTATAAGCTTCCTTGGCCATTGCTATTCTCCTTACTTCTCGATAGCAGCTCATGTTTCTGCTTATAGTACACCTCAAGTATTTGAAGCTATCTATGTACTTGCTCTACTACCTCAGCTAGAATTCGCAAGTTTACCTTCTTTACTTTTCTTCCTTTGACCATGGTCTTCTGCTAATAATCGTGTTTTAATACTATTGGTGTAATATGAATAATGATCAACAATCCACAGTTACAAATTGGTCAGCGATGGATGCAATGGAGTGGAAAAGAACTGGCCACACTACTCCATTATCTCCTGGCTTAGTTGCCTCATGAGCGATGTCTTATTGGTTGTTACTTAATAATCTGTGGCGCCACAGCCCTTGAAGAGCCCACACCGACCAGCCGACTGTTGGCCACACGCCACATGCCGAAGCAAAGGTGGACGATCATCCAACCAGAATGGAGGTATCGTATGGTTAGCCGTTATAGCTGGCTTTTGTAACCGGATTTCACTACCTATCGTAGTTCGCCAAGTGCATCATGGTGCTGGGTGGGTACCGGTCCTATACACTGGCCGAAATTTCATGAGAAAATTTCTTCCCTCATGAGGACTCGAACCAGCGCGCATTTCGTAACGCGAGTCCCAGGCAGGATGCCTTAGACTACGACGCCACGGCGCGGGACATTGGTTGTTACTTATGAGGTTCAAACCTATCTTCGGATAGATGACTAAACAATGAAAAGTAAATAATATCTGTAATGATAATTATGATGAAACAAGATGTATGTACCATGAAATTAACAGTCTTTGCATTTCATATTGGTTTCTTGACAATAAAACCTGTGAGCTACATAGACATGGCTCAACGAAAGAATGGACTATGTTATATGATAGATTTATGTCTATACATTACGTACAAGCCGTAAAAGAATGCCTGACACTGAGGCGGTAACCTTAAAGGCGATATAAAACTAAAGCATTGCACCAAGGCTTCAAAACACGTCCTTGAACTTCAAATATAGAATGAGATGAATAAAAAACGGGCACAATACAAGGCATCCAAATGTACACAACCTGTAAAACAATTTCTTCAACACTGAAATCGTCCAATTATTTTCTTTCACGGTAATTTTCCTTCAAGGTTCAGAAATACCGCGAACAGAATCCAAGGCCTGTTCCCAGTCTTCTCACGCAGAAAAAACAATATTGTCACTGTTGTGCTGTCTGTACCGTGAGCTGACTTGTATACATGACGTCCACATTAGCTGACTCATACGAGTAGCTCTACCAACGAGACTATCACAAAAGAGGGTGAGAGTTCGATACAGAATTAATCCTGTTATGTTTTTGGTTGGAAATTGGGGACACGCCTGGATTTTTGTCTCTTTCAGAAAGAAAGACAAAATCTCCACATCTCTGCTTGGGAATGGAACTCAAGTGCTATAGATTTTAGGCGAAACCTCTACCGCTTGAAATAAAAGCATACAGGCCTACAGCTGTGAGCAGTAGCCTATGGAATGAAGATAAATGCCAACAAGACGAAGACCATGGTCGCAGGATGAAAAGTAAAGAAGATAAACTTGTGAATTCTAAATGAGGCAGTAGAGCAAGTGGACAGCTTCAAATACTTGGGGTGCACTACTGGGTGTTAATTTCAAAGTGTGTCATGACGTCACTGTTGTGAGTCAGCGATTTGAAGCGAGTTTCAGCTTTTATGTCAGAGAAGTTGGCTATTATTCAAGGCGTTCAATCTGAACTTGAGAACGTGTACGGTATAACTTGAATGTCGTAGCAACAGATGGCGGTCTGTAAAGTCTGTGTGCTACCATAACCTCTTTCGAACTGTGTTTTGCGCGGGCAAGTCGTACGCAGGGTATTTGTTATCATCGATTGCGTACGGCAACATTCCACAACACAAATCAAATGCTCCGTGCCATGTTGACCGTCGAAGTTAATGTCAACAAATACGTAAGTAATCGTCTTAACCCTCTCCCCATATCCCGACAGTAAGAAAAAAAACTCACTTCAGTACGTGTTTCCAAACAGTTCACATTCTTGCCACTACTGACGTTACCGTACGTATCGGTAAGTAATCTTCAGAATGAACGCCGTACTTGCTAGGCAACTTCTCTCGCATTTAGGTAATACGCCTCTGCGGAAGTGTAGGAAGATTGAATTCTCTAGGCTCATCGGATAGCCACATGACGACATACAGCGAGCCATGACACACTTTGAACTGAACACGCAGTATAAGCAGTAACATGAGCTGCTACCAGGAAGTCAAAAGGAGGATAGCAATGACAAAGAAGGCTTTTAATAGAGAAAGGAGCATCTTCTGTGGACCTATGGAGAAAGAACTAAGGAAGAGACTAGTGAAGTGCTTTGTGTGGAGTGTAGCATTTTATGGGGCAGAAACATGGACATTACGACGAAGTGAATAGAAGCGAATACAAGCAATTGAAATGTGGATATGGAGAAGGATAGAACATGAAGGGTACACGGGAATAGTGATCAAGGTCCATTTTAGAAAGTTTCGAGAAAAACGAATTTTAAAGTTTAAGCACTTAATACTTTGTTATGTGTGTATTTAATAGAAATTGACGTAGTGGAATGTCAAGAACGATTATTTCTTATTACTAGCTAGACCACATGATAGTACTTCCTTTCCACTATAACATAGCATTATTAACTCAATTTCGATTTTTGATGGACCTTGATCGTTTTTCCCGTGTACCCTTCACATGTGCAATGCACAGAATAAGAAACATGTGCAATGCACAGAATAAGAAACATGTGCAATGCACAGAATAAGAAACGAAGCTGTGTTGGATAGAGTGCATGAAGAAAGAATGATACTGAAACTCATCAGAAAGAGGAAAAGGAATTGACTGGGTCATTGGTTGAGAAGAAACTGTCTACTGAAGGATCCACTGGAAGGAATGGTGAACGGGAGAAGAGTTCGTGGGAGAAGAAGATATCAGATGACTGACGACATTAAGATATATAGATCATATGCAGAGACAAAGAGGAAGGCAGAAAATATGAAAGACTGGAAAATGCTGGGTTTGCAGTGAAAGACCTGCACTTGGGCAGAACACTATGAATGAATGAATGAATGAATGAATAGCGTATTATGTAGGCTACATATGCATCATTTTGGTAAGGGAAGGAGGCATAAGAGAGGTATAGCATAAGAGGATATTCCGTAAATGTTATTGTTTTTTATCCATCTGTTTATAGGGTCTAATTAACGCAAATATTGTGCTAACTTTATATAACTTAGTCTGTTTCGTATCGATGTCAAAGCAGTACCATTTTTTTTAATACATTGAAATCTCCTCCGCATGGAATGCAACGAACTCTTCCGAGTATATAATAAAACGAATAATCATGCTGCACAACTGTTACAGACGCAAAAACTGATACACTAATTATCAGAGATTATTATTATTACTAGAAAACTTGATAAGGTTCTTGCATTATCGTGATTGTGTTCTCTGTTTATAATAATTACATTTACATCCAATAACATCTACCAGATGTGGCAAAAACAAAATCACTCCTGTGTGGGGGAGGAAAAAAAAAAAGCGTTTACCTACAACATTTATATTACATTTTAAAGCAAGTTTTGTAGTTGTACTATGGAGAGATTAGTTAAACACTGCAAAGTTTTGAAATGATGAACATCTATGATGTTACTACACAGTTCATCACTGTAACAAGAACGAATGTCTAACGCTCGGCTTATACCGTTCGAGGATTTATCGCTCGCGACAATTTTACCTATCATGCATGTGCGCTACCTATCGGATTATGCTATGAACTACTTGGCGCTCGAGCGAACACGTCCGATGCAGACCTCTGATGGGAATGGACTCGTTCACGTAGGATATGACAAACATTTCCATGGCAACCGAAGTCGAATTTTCGTACCACAAACTCACTTCATTTTGTTTTTTTTTTTATCTTAGGTCAAATACAGACGTAACATCTAAAAACAAGACAATTAGCGGACTCAGTCTCTGTAAAAGAGAAAGAAATTTCCATTTTCTTCGCGGGAATCGAAGTGATGTTCCCTGGATATGTAACTAAAAACGTATGTTTCAGTCTCGTGCAGGGCGTTGGTCGAATAAATAAACTATAAACGTTTTAGTAGAATTCTTCAGTGAATACATAACACAAGGTTTAGATAAAGACACAGTCTTGTCTGCGTTGTGAAGTTAATTAAAGGTAATTAGGTGGTTTGTGCGTATTGTGGGAGGGCTAATTCCTTTTAAAGAGACCGAGCAAGGCGACACTCCTCATTAGGCGCAGAGAAGAGACACTCAAAGTCACCAGGAATCAAAGGCCCCGCGAGGAATTTCATAAGGAGTGCGATTTAAATATTTAAAAGCCCCTGACCTTGGCTCAGTCAGCGACTCCCAAAGGCCGTGCATCTTCCCACACAGAGCGGCTCGCACTGCCGAAGTTTGCCAGCAGAAACTGGCGCTAGACGTCATCCCAGCCCGTGAATTACGCAGCTACCCACTTCCAAGCAAGGAGACTTGCAACCATCACATCTTACCACAATTAGGTATTTCCCAGGTCACTTGAGTAGGCCACTAATAAATCTTTTATGCTCGACCATGCCGAAATGTAGTAATTATACACCTGGTAACAGACCTTTAATGCATGTCATTAAAGTACACCTACTCATTAAAGGTCAGGTCTTTCAGCCAATGACGACTCAGGTTACAACTGTTCAGCCAATGACAGGTCAGCTTTCTACCGTTATAAAACCGCAAGTATCAATTATTCTCGGATATGCAATCGAAAGAGAATTAGCGAAAAGTCACGGAGGCTGGAAATCCAATACTGTCGCAGAAGGTTATGTTCTGTTACTATAATAATTAGCGTTAGTTGTAAATGATATTCAAATAAATTCAATTTGTCATCTCGTTTTTCAATGTCTAATTTAATTTCAATGTTATCTCTGTAGGTTCTTATGGCCTAGCAAGGTCAATGTGCACATCTGTTCCTCGGAAAAAATCAATACTTTCGCGTCTGCGCACATCTCACAACATACGGGACTATGCTCCAGGTCAGATACAATAAAATTAATAATATCAAGTTAGAAATATGGTCGAGCATAAAAAGTCGTATAAAACTCGCCTATAATGGTAATTAAGAAGCTCGTATGAAAATTATGAAACTCGCTTGCGCTCGTTTCATAAATATCCATACTCACTTCTTAATTACCTTCATTATAGGCTCGTTGCATAATGTACTATTTCCATATTTTTCTTCATTTAGCAACAATTAAGACATGCAACGTAACATACTCAATATAGAGTGAACCGAAAGTAATGGCATTAAATTCAGGGAGGTTATTCTTTGAGATATTTCAAACAAAAATGTTTAATAGAATTTCACTCGCTTTTGCTTTCTTTTCGAGATAAAAATTGTTTTATATGTAACATTTCATAGCTTGTTTTGAGAAAATCATAGATTTAATTCCCAGTATTATTTTTTTAATTTTATTGGGTTATTTTACGACGCTGTATCAACATCTAGGTTATTTAGAGTCTGAATGATATGAAGGTGATAATGCCGGTGAAATGAGTCCGGAGTCCAGCACCGAAACTTACCCAGCATTTGCTCGTATTGGGTTGAGGGAAAACCCCGGAAAAAACCTCAACCAGGTAACTTGCCCCGACCGGAATTCGAACCCGGGCCACCTGGTTTCGCAGCCAGACGCGCTGACCGTTACTGCACAGGTGTGTACCAGTCCATTTAAGACATCAGTGTATTATGATGGCCACGAAAGTGTTTAATAGAAGAAGGAGTATTTTCTGCGGAAAAAGAACTAAGGACGAGAATAGCAAAGTGCTCTGTATAAAGTGTGGCACTGTAAGGGGCAGAAACATGAACATTGCAACGAAGTGAAGAGAAGCGAATAGAAACATTTGAAATGTGGATATCGAGAAGAATGGAAGGCGTGGACGGACAGAATAAGAAATGAAGCGGTACTGGAAAGAGTGGGTGAAGAAAGAATGATGCTGAAACTGATCAGAAAGAGGAAAAAGAATTCGTTGGGTCACTGGCTGAGAAGAAACTCCTACTGAAGGATGCACTGGAAGGGATGGGGAACGGGAGAAGAGTAATAGTAGTAGGTTATTTTACGACGCTTTATCAACATCTTAGGTTATTTAGCGTCTGAATGACATGAAGGTGATAATGCCGGTGAAATGAGTCCGGGGTCCAGCACCGAAAATTACTCAGCATTTGCTCGTATTGGGTTGAGGGAAAACACCGGAAAAAACCTCAACCAGGTAACTTGCCCCGACCGGGAATCGAACCCGGGCCACCTGGTTTTGCGGCCAGACGCGGTAACCGTTACTGCACAGGTGTGGACACGGGAGAAGAGTTCGGGGTAGAAGATATTAGATGATAGACGACATTAAGATCTATGGATCATATGAGGAGACAAAGAGGAAGGCAGAAAATAAGAAAAATTGGAGAATTATTTACGTATAAATATTAGTTATACATTTGTTTAATTGTAGGTAACTACCGGTACTTATTTTATCATTTTTTGTTCTTATCTGTACTATTTTGTTTTATTTCTTTAAATTTATTTTTTTATTTTTCATTTTTCATTTTTTTTCTTCTTCTCTCTATGTACTCTGCAATATTGAACCCTCGAACACGAGTGTTGCTCATACGAAGGGTGAATTTATTTAACTTAATTTTATATTTGAATATTATATTTAATAATTTATTATGTTTTTTTAGTTGGTTCTTAATGACTCTGTATCAACTACTCGGTTATTTAGCGTCGGTGGAATTGGTGATAGCGAGATGATATTTGGCGAGATGAGACCAAGGATCCCCCATAGGTAACCTGACATTCGATTACGATTGGGGAAAATCTCGGAAAAAAAAACAAACAAACAAACCAGGTAATTAGACCAAGCGGGAATCGAACCCCTCCCGAGCGCAATTCCGGATCAGTAGGCAAGCGGCTCTGCCGATTAAGCCGGTGACTAATAATTATGTTCAGTTATTTTTAATGCACTTCATACTTTTTACATAGCTATTATTCATATTATTATTCCTTAGTTTTATAATAATTTCAATATTGCTTGTAATATTCCACTTTTTCTTGTAAAATATTGTGTATTTTAAATTAAATTAAAAAAAAAGTGTTACTAAATTATCTGTGGCTCAAAAATATTTCTTCACTTGTTCTCTGCATTAAATCAGAATGTATTATTATTATCATTATCATTATCATTATTATTATTATTATTATTATTATTATTATTATTATTATTATTATTATTGTACAGTATTGACTCTTATTCATAGCATGTTTCATTCCGTTCATTAGACACACTCAAATCTAACAGCAAATTGTATTTATTTATGGTATTTCCATTACCCTAATTCCTGTATCGAAATCGTAGAGGAAATCCCCTGTCACCTTTTTAATGCTATTATGGTCATTATTCAGAGCTGATCCCTCTGTTACTACACAAGCGATACCATTCTCAACCACAAATCCAGAAAAAAAAAATACATTTTCGATGCGCAATTCTAAATTTAACTTTTCCGAAATATAAAGTTTAGAGATAGAGATGTGACGATGGTTATCGCGTAGGACATAGAAACGTGTCCAATCACTTAGACCAAGAATTTTTTATATCAATTCGTTATGGAATTAGTTGCGTGCCAATTGTGCTGCCCGACTAAGCCGGTCTCACTAGCTGCACGGAGCACTCGTTCCACTCTAGCCATCAAACCTTGTGCCATCTATCTGGTGGCTATTGATCTATACGATTCGTCATATCCTCTTAAGGAAATGAAGAACGTAAAATTAGTTTCGGTTGGCTATTACATAGATCTACGAATCGTCTAGAATCCCACACCACTACCATCTAGCAATGTTCAGACAAACGGCGGGGAACACTCACGATGGCGGGCGAGCGATCGATTCGGTGTCAAGCAAACAGAAGTGGTATTCTATTTTCTGATAAGAAGATGATAACTGAGATGAATAATTGTAGAGAGTAGTGGTAGAAGAACAAAGAAAAAACCGGGAAAACCTTGAGAAAACCCTCATGACCTTGGCTTTTTCCACTACAAATACAACTCCGCCAGCTGAACTTCCAAGAGGTTACACAAATTTAAATAAGAAGTATTGTGAAACTGCAAAAAGTCAATTTGCAGATAATCACTTCAGTAGCTACTAATGTTGAGTACAAGACACGGTTAAGACGGTAGTCAACACAGACATAAATGTAGAAAACTGGGGCGAGTGTTAAATAAAGACGTGGCGGCGGATAATTGTATAAATAGAGTTCACACTTACTGTGCTGGGTGCAGGACTCAGACACACTTACCTGCAACAAAAGAAAGAGAAAACATTGTTATACAGTACATAGAGATCAACAGCTTTCTATTAGAAAAAAAATTAAGATACATGAATAAACAATTTGAAATCCGGAAGAAATGAGATATTCATACAGGAGTATTCCTTGTCCAGAAATAAAAATTATCTCGTTTGCAATCTTCAATCTACTTTTATTACAAATTGGTGCAGGATTTAAGCCACAGTCGCATTTGTCGCATTTTGCTACTCGATTCTAAAAATGCAACAAACTTTCAACGGAAATGTGCAAAAATGCGACAACCACATTGGACTTCAGAAACGAAGGTAAGCTTATCTATTTAATATCTATTTATTTATTCTGGCGAAGTTAAGGCCATAAGGATATGGATCATAGGTTCATTTTTGTGGAAAACCGTTGCTTAACTGAGCCACGGCTGAGCCTCTTAGTGTGAACAATCAATTTCTATGAAGTATGAGACACTTCGATCTTCTGTAAATAAAGCATCAGTCTGCGGTTTCATATCTCAGCAGTTGCATCAGTACGTGTAATGCTTCCATCTAATCTCGCATAAAT
Source organism: Periplaneta americana (assembly GCA_025594305.2). Lineage (NCBI taxonomy): Eukaryota > Metazoa > Arthropoda > Insecta > Blattodea > Blattidae > Periplaneta > Periplaneta americana. The sequence continues at coordinate 142,128,129 of JAJSOF020000013.1, read as the reverse complement.
ATGCGCTAATATTGCCGACTTTCCGTCTCTACGAACAGAAAACCGCAACTCGGCGCCGTCATACTTCAGAATTGTAATGCTGTCATCAGGTTTTAGTCAGTAGCCACATAATTGAGAAATGAAATAAAAAAAAATCTGAATTTTATTCAACATTTATAAATTCATTTGAAGTAAGCCTAAATAATTTCAAACGAATCACACCCTTTAAATATGATCTGCTTTCTGGAATGTAAATAAGAGAGAGAAATTGCGCCGAACTGTAACCATGGCAACGCGTGATGACAGAAAAAACCACAGCCCACACGCCGGGTTCGTTAACCAGAGCTGTGGGTTCAAAATAAATTTAATTTAAAGTTCCACAACGCTATTTTATAGTGCACGTATTTACAGGCTTCAAAATATTAATTCTTATTTTAAAATATGTGACAACTCGTTAATATTTGTTTGTATTCAAAAACGTATCGTTTAAATCGTATACTAAGATAAAAATGATAAACGTAGCTATAATAATTTCTTCGGATAGCAGCCCAGCAGAACTTACGTCAGTCGACAGCTTTTGATAAAGGGGTGTGGAGTTTGTAATTGATGATGATTACTATTATTACTTTTATGACGGTGATAACAATAATGTTTACAACAATAACAAAGATTGGGATAATATTATGAGGTGACGAGAAGTTACAGTATATTATGACGAGATGACGCTGAGATGTTACGATGACAAGAGATAGGACGATGACGAGACAGCAATGATTTATAGCGACAAGATCGCGGTTATTAGGAGCGAAAGATGACCAACAATGACGGGATGACAATAGTTGACAATGACAAGATGACTAACTGACAATGATTGACAATAAGATGCAGGCAATGAACTGACGTTTACGATAATGTAATGACAAAGAAAAGCATACAAAGTGACAATGACATAGGGTCTCCATAAGATGAAAACTAATGACATAGGACCCTTTATTGATATTAAAAAAATAATTGGTTATTTTATGACGCTTTACTAATTGCAAAGGTTATATAGCGCCTAATGAAATGAAGGTGGCAATGCAAGCGAAATGAGTCCAGTGCCCAGCGCCGAAAGTTACCCCGACAGTTTCTCTTAATTGGTTGAGGGAAACTCCGGAAAAAAACTCAACGACGTAACTTGTCCCAGCCAAGATTTGATCCCAGGTCCACTCGTTTCACTGTCAGACATCCTAACCGTTACTCCACAGCAATGGATGATTATTGTAATAACAGATATAAAATATTATGATGACGAAGAAAACATCATAACCATGGCGAAGATAAAATGATAACGATAACAAAAATAAGATAACGATGACGAATATAAAATAGCGATTACGAACATAAGATGATAACGCTAACAACGATTTTGTGATAACGATTGCAGGGATAAAATAATGACGACGAAAATGGGATTATGTTGACGAAGATCAGATGATAATGATAAAGGAGATGAAATGACGACAGCGAAGATGAGGTGATAACGAAATAAAATATGATAAGGAAAACGAAGATTAGATGATAATGACAAAGATGAAATAAGATGACGAAGATGAGATGATAATGACAAAGATGAAATAAGATGACGAAGATTAGATGATAATGACAAAGATGAAATAAGATGACGAAGATGAGGTGATAATGATAACGAAGGTGAGATGATAACTATGACGAATATGAGATGATAATAACAACGAAGATGAAATGATAGAGACAACTAAGATGAGATGATAACGAAGATGAAGATTATAGTAATGACAAAAATGAGATAACGATGACGAAGGTGAGACGATAACTATGACGAATATGAGATGATGTAACTATGACGAATATGAGATGACAATGACAACGGATTTGACGTAATAACGATAACGAAGATGAGATGATAACAAAGACGAAGATTATATTATAGTAAAGACAAAAATGAGATAATTGACGAAGGTGAGATGATAACTATGACAAATATGAGATGACAATGACAACGAAGATGAGATGATAATGAAAATGATATGATAGAGATAACTAAGATGAGATGAAGACGAAGATTATATTATAGAAAAGACAAAAATGAGATAACGATGACGATAGTGAGATAACTATGACAATTATGAGATATAACTATGACGAATACGAGATGACAATGACAACGAAGATGGGATGATAACGAAGACTAAGATTATATTATAGAAGACACAAAAATGAGATAACGATGACGAAAGTGAGATAACTGTAACAAATATGAGACGATGTAACTATGACGAATATAAGATGACAATGACAACGGAGATGAAATGATAACGATAACTAAGATGAGATGATAACGAAGACGAAGATAATATGGTAATAATGACAAAGATGAAGGTGAGATGATAACGACAGATATGAGACGATAATGACGACGAAAATGAAATGAGAACGAGAAAGAAGATGAGATGATAAAGATAACGAAGATGAGATGATAGCTATGACGAAGATGAGATGAAAACAAACATGAGATGATAACGATGACGACTATGCGATGATATGATGACAAAGATGATGAAAATTACAACGAAGATGTTAAATGTTATGTTTTATTTAACGACGCTCGCAACTGCAGAGGTTATATCAGCGTCGCCGGATGTGCCGGAATTTTGTCCCGCAGGAGTTATTTTACATGCCTGTAAATCTACCTGACATAAAGCCTGTCGCATTTAAGCATACTTAAATGCCATCGACCTGGCCCGGGATCGAACCCGCAACCTTGGGCATAAAAGGCCAGCGCTATACCAACTCGCCAACTAGGTCGACTACAACGAAGATTATGATAATATGGTTTGATAACGATTTGAGAATAAGAACAATGGTGAACATGAAGACGATGACATAGTAATAAAGATGATTACGACTAAGGTCATCAAGATGAACTATTACGATTGTATTACAAATAATAATGAAGAAGACAATATTTCTACCAAGTGTCTTAAGAATCTGTTGGTTCGAATCATATGTTCGGGGACATACAGACACATAAGAGAGCATGGTAATTTTACTCTCTTACGTCTCCTTCCTTTGGAAACAGGCTAAAAATATCCTTCATTGCTGTGTCAAAAGTACGTTCAATCCAGACTTTTATATTACGTAATCAGAGTACGATGCTATAGCAACAAGACTTGACGAGGTCAAACAAAACTGCTTTTCCAATGCATCGCAAATAGCTGCATAATTCAGCTATCAACACACGGAATGTGCAATGAGAATCCATTGTTTATTTCGAGACTCGCATTGTTGCATTACGTCATGGAGAGCGTGTAGATACAGCGCACGTGTTGTGTATCATTAAGTAGCATTTAAACAACTCTCGCGAGCGAGCGACCGGGTGTATGAGTGCAGAGTGTCCGCAGGTCTACGACTGCCGGGCATCCAAACTTTCGTCCTCGCTAGGGCCCTGACTCACCGTGGCGGACTTGTCTGTGGGCGAGTACCAACTACACTGCAGGAACCCCAACTGCAGCAAGTGTCACTGCTGCTTCAGAAATAATTAATGTAACTGGAAAGTATTTTTGAAAAAAAAATTAACACTCCTTCCGTGGTTTCAACACAGAGAGCGGGGTTCGATTCAAACATTCAAACCATATCTCATCATAGCGGAGATGAGGAAGAAATCCAACACAAAAATGAAGATTTGAAAAGCAAATTAATTTTTTTATTTATTTAATTTATTTATTCTGGTGTAGTTAAGGCCATCACGTCTTCTCTTCCACAACACCAGGAATACAAATACAATAATACCGTGTATAGTTTTTATACGAGACTTATGCAGAGTTGAGACAAAAAACGTTACTAATAAACCATGCATAAGCAATGGATGTATAAACAGGCCGTAACTATACAATGGGAATTGCTTTGCAATAGTTATATATACGAAACCCCTTGTTTAAGCGTTGTATACAGAGAAAAAATGGCCGCCCCTCTAACAGCTGTTTGTATCGACTGTCATTTTATGATGATGGTTGCCGTGTAACCATAGAAAAACAAACCAAAGAGCACAAAATAATTAGAATAATATTGCTGTAGCTTGTACTCTTTGACCAAAATATAGTGTGGTAATCGATTAGAGCCAGTTGTACTATCGATACTTAACACGCCACACTAGAGCGCTCTACCGGATGCAACAGAGAACCTCAGCTATTCTATTACCTTTCGTAACGAAGTAATGACGGAACTATGACGTAGCTGTGTAACAGTTATACTGTTATACACGACGTATGTAGTGATTATTAGTAAGGAATTTACACACGACGTATAAACGAGCTACTCATTGTATAAGTATAAGACGGTTAAACGTCTGTATATAGAGTTTTTATTAGTAAGACTGTATATACAAAGTAAAGCTACACAAGAATTAGAGAGAGAGAGAGAGAGAGAGAAACACTATAAACAAAGTAAATATACACAGGTTGCAATCACACAAACTTTAAATGAGTGATTAAGTATCATAATTAAATGTATCCTAACTAATTAACTAACATAAACAAGAAACTTGCAATCTTAATCTAGATTGAAAAAGAAAAAGAAAAAAAAACACAAATCAATACCTCTAGCAATACATAAAAAACATTAACTAAGACAAAATTTTCCAATTTAATTTTGAATTGTGATAAAGTCCGGCAGTCCCTGACGTCATTAGGTATCGAATTCCAGAGGCGAGGTATTTCTACAGTATAGGAAGATGAGTATAAAGACGTTCTATGATGAGGGATAGAAAGAAGTGCTTGATGTCGGTTTCGAAGAGTTGTAAGAAATTGAAAGCGCGATAACAGATAATTCGGAGTAGAAGAATGCATGATTCTAAACAGAAGAGACAGTGAATGTATTGTTCTTCGTTCCTTCAGACGCACCCATGAAAGTAACTGGAGGGAAGGCGTTATATGGTCAAATTTACGAGTATTGCAGATGAATCGTATGCACACATTATGGGAATACTTCGAGGAGGAAAAGAGGAGAAAGAACTTGACATTTTTTTAGAGTATAAGAAAATGAAAAAAACGATTAGGGGAAACACGGAAATTTTACTTGAAGCAAGTAAAGCGATAGGTTTGGAAGTAAACCCCGATAGTATATGATTATGTCTCGTGACCAGAATAATGTACGAAATGGAAATATAAAAATTGGAGATTTATTCTTCGAAAGGTGAAAAAATTCAAATATCTTGGAGCAACATTAACAAATATAAATGGCACTTACTGGCTTTTAAGGAACCCGGAGGTTCATTGCCGCCCTCACATAAGCCCGCCATCGGTCCCTATCCTGAGCAGAATTAATCCATTCTCTATCATCATATCCCACCTCCCTCAAATCCATTTTAATATTATCTTCCCATCTAAGTCTCGGCCTCCCTAAAGGTCTTTTTCCCTCCGGCCTCCCAACTAACAATCTATATGCATTTCTGGATTCGCCCATACGTGCGACATGCCCTGCCCATCTCAAACGTCTGGATTTAATGTTCCTAATTATGTCAGGTGAAGAATACAATGCGTGCAGTTCTGTGTTGTGTAACTTTCTCCATTCTCCTGTAACTTCATCCCTCTTAGCCCCAAATATTTTCCTAAGAACCTTATTCTCAAACACCCTTAACCTACGTTCCTCTCTCAAAGTGAGACGCCAAGTTTCACAACCATAAAGAACAACCGGTAATATAACTGTTTTATAAATTCTAACTTTCAGATTTTTTGACAGCAGAAGACTGGACGATAAAAGCTTCTCAACCGAATAATAACAGGCATTTCCCATATTTATTCTGTGTTTAATTTCCTCCTGAGTATCATTTATATTTGTTACTGTTGCTCCCAGAGATATGAACTTCTCCACCTCTTCAAAAGATAAATTTCCAATTTTTATATTTCCATTTCGTACAATATTCTGGTCACGAGACATAATCATATACTTTCTCTTTTCGGGATTTACTTCCAAACCTATCTCTTTACTTGCTTCCAGTAAAATTGCCGTGTTTTCCCTAATCGTTTGTGGATTTTCTCCTAACATATTCACGTCATCAGCATAGACAAGCAGCTGATGTAACCCGTTCAATTCCAAACCCTCTCTGTTATCCTGGATATAAATGACACTCGGGAGGAAATTAAACACAGGCTAAATATGGGAAATGCGTGTTATTATTCGGTTGAGAAGCTTTTGTCATCTAGTCTGCTGTCAAAAAATCTGAAAGTTACAATTTATAAAACAGTTACATTACTGGTTGTTCTGTATGGTTGTGAAACTTGACTCCCACTTTGAGAGAGGAACAGAGATTAAGGGTGTTTGAGAATAAGGTTCTTAAGAAAATATTTGAAGGGTACACGGGAATAACGATCAAGGTCCATTTTAGAAAGTTCCGAGAAAAACGAATTTTAAAGTTTAAGCACTTTATACTTTGTTATGTGTGCATTTAATAGAAATTGACATAGTGGAATGTCAAGAGCGATTATTTCTTATTACTAGCTAGACCACATGATAGTACTTCCTTTCCACTATAAGATAGCATTATTAACTCAATTTCGATTTTTGGTGGACCTTGATCGTTTTTCCCGTGTACCCTTCATTTATGATAGCCATACATAAATTTGATCAATGAATCTCGAAAGGAAGCTGAATTGAATGACACACAGTCCACTTAATTTAGAAAATTCATCTATCCTAAATAATCTAATTGTTGCAACAAATCGAAAATACACTGGAACATAAGATCACATAGGTACAAATTCCTGGTGAACTAATGATCTCATTGGTCCTAAATTTTTATCAGATCTTACATATACATATAGCTATAATAAACGCAACTTTTACTTAATTTGAGAAATATTTTCGGTTTTGTTATAATTTAAAACGATAGAGTTTGGAAAAAATAATTTTCACATCATGTATAAAATATGAAACTAACTTAATTGTCGAGTTATAAAAATAAAAACTGAGTTTCACCATCACAAGGCAATATGCGAGATCTGGTCTATCAAGAAAATGTACCTATGTGATCTTATAAGTATATTATCGATTTGTTGCAAAAATTAAACACATTGTAAAGGACAAATTAATAATCTAAATTAAGTGAACTATAAGCCAATAAAATCCTTTGATTGAGGTTCTGTTGATATGTACATCTATTATCAGGCAGTACACCTCACTTGACGATATATGTCAGAGGAAGAAAAATTGTTTGTAAGCATCTGAAGTCTGACTAGTGTATAGGCTAGGTAGAGATGGACAACGATGGAGAAAGCAAGACTAACAGCGCCCGCAAAGCCGAAAGCCCGCACGACAATGTTCTATACATCGCGTCGTTGACGTCAAGACTGCTTGTGAGTGTTTCGAGACGTCGAGATTGATCAGTCCCGAAGTTCCGAACGTCAAGCAGCCTTGAATCGCCACAGTTGTTTAAACCTGGCTGAACTTTTATCTAATTTGGCAACTGTTATATATGTATAAACAATCAAGTAACCTATTTGAAACATCATCTCTACCTTTCAATATATATATAATCCATTCCCCAGTCTTTATTTAATTACTAGGTCCTTACTACAAGGCTAGGAATTTTCTTTTCATTTGTTTCAGATCAAGTGTACAGTATCAAGTAAAAAGATATTAACGTTACGTTTTTATGTTTCTTAGAAATGCAAATTTATTTGAGAACTGTTTTTTTCTATTTTATAACCATAGGTAATGTCATATAATAGAACCAGAACATTTTGATAACTAAGATACTGTTCTGTTTTGTCTTTTTGTTTAATTTAAACATTTATAATGTTATTTATTTCAATTATGTATGTTATTCAAAGTTGCGAAATCTTTCCACGCCGACCAAATGCTATTTCGAGAATGATGAGCGAGACTCGAAGCGCACGTGAATGACGAGACGAGACTGGAAAGACAAATGAAGAGTCCACTGCAAGAATGATGGATGTTATTTGGAATACATTTTGCAGGAGAAGCAATTGAAAGTTTGTAATGCTTAGCGCTCAAAGCTTAACTGTGATTTTCCGATCACTACTGGACAATAACTATCAGTGTTAATGCCATATAACTCTGCATGTACATTCTATATGTCTTAAGCTAAGCATTGACAGTCTTGGTTCATTTTCGACAAGAAAGTGACATCCATCATTCTTGCAGTGGACTCTTCAAATGCAACGAACACAGCGAGAGAGAGCGGCAGTTAGTTTTGTTAATCTCTAGTAATATGTCGGCGATGTATGCAATGGAGGGGGGAAAGGAACTGGCTATTCTACCCCATTATCTCCTGGCCTAGTTGCCTCATAAGTGGTGCCTTTTGTGAGGTTCAGACCCATCTTCGGACGGTTGACTAAACAACAATAACAAGCTAATAAATTCAGTATTCTTTCATGATTAAGTGGTAAAATTTGTGTATGGTTATCAAAAATCTTGTGGTAGATATTGTCTAAACCGTTAATGCATGTTTTTCCAAAATTGTTGTGTACGTTCGTAACCCTCTGCTCTTAACAAGAAGTTTATAAAACAATTCACGCTACAGTAATGTAATAAGTCCCGTCTGTCAGACATGTTCGTTTCCTCCTCGTGGGTATTTCATATGTAAACAATATTCTTGATTGGATGGAGTTTCGTTTGGTCCTCTGTCCGTGTTAATGAAATAGCGAAAACATCAACAGTGGGGTAATTAATATTGATTTCCAAATGCTCGCAATTGCTTTATCATATTAGTGTACCTACGAACTGCTGACAGATTACGCTACACCGGGAGGAAACGCAATTATAACAGAATCTACAGAAAAAAAAAAGAGTAAAATATGCCGCGATTCATATAAATTAACTTTATTACTTTTTGCTTCAATTATTTTGTAAAGAGGACCGATATTAAATTTTTGCCAGCGTCAACCTAAATATTAACTACATTTCCAGGCCGATGTTATTTGCGTTTAAAAGAAAGTAAATATACATAATAATTTGCATATCTATAGAAACAACTTGTTACGTTCATACATGCTGTTCTGTCGTGTGGCCTATGTGTTTAGAACAGTGTTTTTCAAACAGAGGTTCGTAGTGCCTTATCAAGGAGTTCTGAAATAGAAAACAATGTGTACCGTTTTAGACACAAAAAATTACCGATCTCCTGTGGCATGAATTTGTCTAAGTCCACTCTCGGGTAGCGCCTGAGTTGACACGGCTAGAAAAAGGATTTTAATTTTGCATTTACTAACTTACTTTCTTGAATAAATTTTTGTTATAGACTATTTCTAACTAGGGCTGTGATTTTTATGGTGCTTATTTTACCCTGATTTCGGTGATTAAAATGGTTTGTTTTAGGAGAATATTTCGTAAAAAAAAAAGCAAGCAGTTTCGTGCACATTTCGCACCATAAAAACCGGATTTTTGCTACCTATCGTAGCTCCCCAAGTGCAACACGATGCTGGGTGGGCACCGGTCTCATACACTTCGAAATTTCATGAGAAAATGTCTTCCCCCATGAGGACTCAACCCAGCGCGCATTCCGTAACGCGTGTCCTAGGCAGGATGCCTTAGACCACGACGCTACGGCGCGGGACGAAATGGAGATTAAGCTATTACGAAATCAACAGAAGTTTTCCGAAAGAGACTTAGCATATGGTAGCCGGTCATAGGGATTTCCTCAAATTCCGTCACTCTTTCACAAGCTACCACGACAAACTGCAAAGTTCATATCTCAATTCATTTTGTTGAATAACCTCATACTTCAGAATGAGTAGCGTTTCATTTGCCTAAGAAGGAGACTATAGATATCTATACGATTTTTAACTTGAGTTAAGGTCAGACAAAAATGTGATCAACTTCAATAATTCAGCCAGTGAATCCTGTCACATCTGATGTATCATAAGGTAACGGAGGATAAGTGTGCGCGATCGGGTAAGAGTGCTCTCGTGAATTTTTCATAGTTGGTATGCCTACTGCAAAATTGGCTTGCATTACTCCATTGAGTATGGATTGTTGACAAGGTTGAGACATACATTGGTCGAGCCGCAATAGAATCTCTAGGCTATTTAGAAAGGCATATAAACGTTTTGTTTGAAATCGCATGTAATTTTTTCAACAGTAATCTCACTAGAGGTTTTGATTGACTGTTACACGATTATAAGATTAGAAGAAACACAATAAAATAGATAGTGACTTGTTAAAATTCTATTTCATTAATGTTACTTTCACCAAAATGTTTGAACGGAGCCGCCATTTTCAGTCGATTATCTATGAGGAAAACAAATTAAGATCGCAAAGCATATTTTATACTACCGTAAAGAATTTTCAGTCTGAAATGTTGGCAAACAAAGAAAGAAATGCTAGGGTAGTGATAAAAATAAACAAATGTTAGGGAAGCGATAAAATTAAACAAATGCTAGGGAAGCGATAAAATTATGCGATAAGCAGCCATGATTGACTGAAAGACGTCCTTTCGTACCGTTTTATTGATCAAAAGTAGTGTGACGTTGTAAAAGTGTAATAGTCAAAATAAAACTTGAGCTTTCTACAGAGTTATAAGTCAGTCTAAAGCAGCCGCGCCGAAAATGCGACTTACGAGCACATTGTGGCTCGCAGTGCTTTTCTCTCGCTTCCTACCTACAACCCCCACCCTCCTACTCACTGGAGTCAAACTCCGTTCTATTTGTATTTGTCTCGGACCTGCGAGTGGCGTATCGTCGCAATATCTCTCTCGAAACCATGTACCTATATAAAAAACGAAAGTTTCAAGTAGGATGGGAGGACGCATTCTTTTGCTTACAATATGATGAAAATATTAAATGTATGATTTGTTCACAAATATTACTAGGAAAACGGTTGTATAACATAAAATTTCATTATAAGTTACTACATGTTACTGATGAAACATTAAAAGGTTAAGCATTATTATTATTATTATTATTATTATTATTATTATTATTATTATTATATTATTATCATTATCATCTCTGTACGTCGATTCTTTTACATCAGATGTACGAATAATGCGGTTAGATTTTCAATTTAAACTCACAGATTTACAATGTGACGTTAAATGAAAGCTACATGTAAGGACTTGACAGATATTGAACTTTTCAAATCTTTGGAAAAAAATAAATATTTGAAGCTTCGTTCTTTCGCTTGCTCTGTTGAAGCCATGTTCGCTGTAACTTACGTTTGTGAAAAATTATTTTCAACAATGAAAATAGTAAAAACCAAATTTAGATCACGACTGACAGACAAATACCTTCGTGAGCAACTACGACTGGCAGTAAGTGACATAATTCCTGATTTTGAAACTTTGTCGCAGAGACATTCTGAAGACAGTTAATTTTAGGTTGTGATAATGTGTCCTATGTTTTCTTGTTCATTTCTTTCTTAGTTACACGTCCTAAACAACTTCCCCTTCGGTTGTCCGCCTCCCTCCATAGGTGCTATGCACGTTGCAGCTTACACAATGGCTCGGCGCACCATGGCCTTTTCGCCACGGCTGGTCTAAAGGAACATGTTGGCATTAAAATGAAGTCCTATTTGTAGCAATGAAGTGACATGAACTAATATCCAATAACCGTATTGTGTTGCTCCTTAGTAAGACATTGTTAAACTGACGTGTTATGTCTAAGTTATGAAGAATTTGGAGCATTTGTATGTGACTACTGTTCTTGAGCCCTTTTTTTGTAATCATTGTCTACTATTTTTCGTTTCTACAGTTGTAGTTAAATTTATTACCAAATCTCAGACTTCTGTTGTGGGCATAGTGCTCTGGAATAGTGTAAAAAAACTCAGTTATAATAGTACATTATGCAACGAGCCTATAATGATAGTAATTAAGACGCAAGTATGGATATTTATGAAACGAGCGCAAGCGAGTTTCGTAATATTCATACGAGCGTCTTAATTACCATTATAGGCAAGTTTCATACGACTTTTTATGCTCGAACATATTTCTAACTTGAAATTATTCAGATGTATACATTTGATTTGTATCTGACAAGATCGGAAGTGACCTTGTGAATTGTGAGATGTGCGCAGACGCGAAAGTATTGATTTTTTCCGAGAAACAATAATGTCATTGACCTTGATGTAATCCCGTTAAACTTGATATAACCTTGATTATTGAATTCGACATTGAAAAACGAGATGACAAATTGAATTTATTTGAATATTATTTACAATTAACGCTAATTATTATAGTAACAGAACATAACCTTCTGCGACAGTATTGGATTTCCAGCCTCCGTGACTTTTCGCTAATTCTCTTTCGATTGCATATCCGAAAATAATCGATACTTGAGGTTTTATAACGGTACAAAGCTGACCTGTCATTGGCTGAACACCTGTAAGCTGAGTTGTCATTGGCTGAACACCTGTACTTTAATGAGTAGGTGTACTTTAATGCCATGCATTAAAGGACTGCTACCAGATGTATAATTACTACATTTCGGCATGGTCGAGCATAAACTTATAAGTGTATTAAAAGCCTGAAAATGTCTATGTCTGCCTCAAAAGTCTTCGCATATAAAAATAATTGTTTTGGCGTGAATTCATATGTTTGTTTCATAACTTAGTCACTGCAAACTCTTTCTGCTTACTCTTATCCGCCTGTGCGGCTAAAAGTGTGCATTTGCCTCCTTTAAAAAAATCAAAGTTCTTTTGTTTACTATCTTCTCCTAAAGTCCATCTCCTGAATTTATAATCCGTATAATATCGCCATTCATTAAACAATTGTTTGAAGAAGTACCTGCACCCAACTCGTGGATCATCAAGCATGAAGGATGATCAAGTTTTGAATGGAGAGATATGCTAAAAATGACTGCGATGGTGGCACCAGTACGTTCTCTCCCTGGTCGCTCTACAGGCACAACCCACTGTAGGAACTGCAGTGAGTATGAAACCTTACCACATGTGCTTGGGAGTTGCCCACAGGGAGAAGTACTCAGAACAAAACGTCACAACATCATACGTTCTATGACCGCAGATGCACTTCGATCCAAAAATCTAGACGTTCACGAGGAAGTTCATTGTATTGCTGATGGTGGAAGCAATCGTAGGATCGATATTATAGCTATAAATATAAATAAACAGACAGCCGAAATAATTGATCCTACAATCAGATTTGAAATCTCAGCCACTCAACCACCTGAAGTGAACGAAGAGAAAAAGAAAACTTACGAGCCCACGATTCAGTACCTATCGGCGAAATACAACATAGAAAAAAATCACAGTTATCGGTCTCTTCTTCGGAGCGAGAGGCACCATTCCGAAAGCCTTTGTAAAGTGGAGGGAAAAATACAAGCTGACGAGAGATCTTCAAGATGCCATCGTCACAACCATAATAAAATTTTGTGTAGCGATATTTCGTCAGCATCTTTATGGTGTACATTCAATTTAAATTACATTTGGTTCTATTTTTTTCTTATGTCTTAATCAATTTTGTCTGAAACCTGTTTATATAATTTTTCATTTTAAATTTTGTTGTGAGCTATTCTGTGTCGCAGGGCAAACCCAAAATATTGGGTCAGACCAATAAATTAATCATATATAATACAATAGATTCCACAGACAATAATACACTAGGTGCGCACACTTACCCTTCTTTACCTTATGGAAATCTAGCCAACTATTATTGCGATGTATGTTACAGGTAATGTAAAATTAGCATGAGAGTTAAGTTGCAGTTATGATACATTGCACTGAGCAGAATTTCCCACGTTCCAGTTTCAAAGTCGCATAATAATATACATTATTTAAATTGCTAATGATAATTTCAATGTAATGCACCACATTTCAAGGGAACTACAGCAGTATTTCAAGCTTATCAACCAAAGATCCTTGACAGAGTGCATGTAGTGAAAGCCAGGCTACAATCTGAATGGAACTCTTTCATTTCCGGAGCTTTCGAAATGTACCGGTATTGCATATTCACATTTAGACAGATTGTGAGATTGCTGGATTGAGATGTGTACAATGAATATCGCTGCCGATATCTATGTGAAATTATTGAGAGGGTCTTGTTTCTGAAATAATAATAATTATTATTATTTCACGGAAGGCGCACACATACACATACACCCGTTTCAAGCACTTTTTAATCATTTTGTTCCTTTATGATGATTACACATAGTTTGTTCAATCTGAAAGAATTTATTTCCTTATGTCACTAGTTAGGGTACATTACTGCCTACATTAAATAACTATATTCTTACACCATACGTTATAATAAAGTAATCTAAACATATATGGGAAGTAGCTTATTATTCCAAAATGTATCAACATCATTCCTTCCTGATTAGTTTCAGCATTCTCTCCTTCTAGTGCAGCATCATTTCTTATTTTGCTGTCTTTTTCACACGCTGAATCCTTCTCTATATTCTCATTTCAAATGTTGCCAGTAGTTTTTCTTCAGTCCGTCGTAATGACCATGTTTCTGCCCCATATAATACCACACTCCGCACAAAGCACTTCACTAGCCTCTGCCTTTTGTTCTTTTTCTAGAGATCCGTAGAAGATGCTACTTTCCTATTAAAATCTTCCATTTTGCCATTGCAACTGGACACTGGAAAGTTTTCTTTATTCAATCGTACTATCAGGGACTGGAATGCTTTACCTGCAGACTTACTAAAGGCTTTACCAACAATCAAAAATGTATTTAAAAATAGGCTTAAGGACCTTACTAATAGACGGTAATTATACACAATATTTAAAGGGTGTAAATGATATGTTATTGAAGTGTTGTATCAGTGAAGAATTATGTTGTGTCAGTGAAGTGTGTTGTATCAGTGAAGAAGTATGTCGTGTCAGTGAAGTGTGCTGTGTAAGTGAAACGTGTTCCTGTCAGTGAAGCTTTATAGTTTATAGTGGCAGTGCATAGTATTTGAACAGTGAAACGTTTTTAAAGTGTTAGTGAAATCAGGATAGAATCAGTGAAATGTGTCGTAGTTCCAGTGCAGTGAGTGAGTTGACAGCAAAATGAGTGTAATTTGAAAGGTACTTGTGCAGATATGAACATATCATACTCGTGGGTTTTAGTTCGATCTTAGTTTTAAGATACAAATTAGATTTATTTCAAATGTTATTTTAAGTGATCGTTTCATTTAATTTAGTATATTCCCTGTTGTTGTTGTTGTTATTATTATTATTATTATTATTATTATTATTATTATTATTGTTAGTATTAATTATTAGTATTATTATTAATTGTATTTTTAATTAATAAGTTTGTTATTGTCATTATTGAGTGTAATTAGTTACCACTGCCACCGGGTATATACCCACTGCAGTGTGAATAAATACATACACATACATACTTCTTGCCAAGCAGTTCATATAACTTATAATACACCTCAAGTATACACCACTTTTCCTACTGATTCATTTCGATAATATATGTCTCGATAAACATGGAAATTTCTTCAAATGCTATTTATTTAGATTTAACAGAGTTTATAAAACAGTCTACTGGGTAGAAATGGATGAGACAGTATTACCTTTCAGAAAAAAACGTTATTTGCTTTTGTGCAGTACGAGGTATATTTCATATGTAAACAATCTTCTTTGGAGTTTTATAGTGTAATGGGAGTTCCCTGTGCTAATGAAAGAGCGAAAACATCAACAGTGAAATAATTAATATTGATTTTCAGAAGCTCGCAATTGCTTAATTATATTAGAGTACTAACTGCAGATACATTACGCTATACTGGGAGTAAACGCCAGTATAGCAGAATCTACAAAAAAGAAGTAAAACATGCTTTTATTTCTACCAATACCGCGATGATTTATTGCTTTTGTTTGCCTAAAGTAATTAAAAGTTACGATATATTTTTTTCCCCCCAGCATGACCCTAAAAACCAGCTTCATGTCGATGCAGATGTGTTTGCTTTTAAGGGGACACTCAACTTAAAGATTGCAGAAAAAGTGTCATAGAAATGAAAAATTAAATTTCTACACTAGTTTACGTGATAGAACTAAATCAATACGCAGAATTCTTCCCCTATTCATTGAGAAGTCACAGTCACAGAGGGCCTTAGACTAGAAGTAGACTAGAAATGTTTAGTTTAAATGTAGTTCTGTTTATAAGTATGCATAAGGATGTAATTATTTGACTTATTTGAACTGTTGTATCAGTGAAGCGAGGTGAGTCAGTGAAGTTATGGTTTTACAGTGCAGTGAACAGTTCCGATCAGTGATAATTTATAGCGTCAATGAAATGTGTTCTATAGTGTCAGTGAAATGTGTTACAGAGTGTCAGTGAAATGTGTGCTAAAGTGTCAGTGAAATGCGTCATAGTGCCACTACAGGGAATGAGATGAGAGTAAAGTGAAAGACTATTGAAACTTATGTAGGACCTATACATAATTATGTAGGTTGTATTGTAAAATTAGGTATTTTATTTTATGTTTTATTATTATTGTGTTAAATTGTATTGTGTATTATTATTGTATTGTGTGTAAAATTGTATTGTGTATTGTAAATTTTATTGTGTATTGGTTATCATTTTATTGTGTATTGTTAATATTGTATATACCACTGCCACCGGGTGCTTGCCCACTTGCAGTGTAAATAAATACATACATACATACATACAAATGCAGAAAGCCAAAAAATAAAAAATGATAATTAAAAGTGATATTTCAATTAATGATTGATTAAAAATTGAAATAGTTTTTATTTTGAAAAGTATTGGATCTAATGAGCTGAGATTTTGCATGTTACTTTCCATGTGTATATTAAACTTTTTCTCCAAATTTGAAAAAGATTTGTCAAATAGGAAAAAAGTTCCAAAATATAGTTGAGTGTCCCCTTAAGAGAAAGTAAATACAGTTAATAATCATTAACATCTCCAGGACAAAAGCGAGTAACATGTTTAGACATGCTAATATCATCTATACGTTTCACAACTAGAACTATTAGGAGAGATAATTGGAAATCATGCGAAAATATAATCTGTATCACCTTCTCCATGAGTAAGACCTGTAACATGATTGGAAATGGAACATGTTTCTATTATCCTCTCATAAATTCATTTCTTGATGTTATGTCATTTTCCAATAAGAAACGTGTTTAGGTGAGGAGTTTGGACTTTTTCCATTGCTGGTTGTCACAATCAAAAATTAAGACAATGTTTCGAAGAGTGGTTCTCCCTTCGTCTTCAGGTGAAAGGAAGGAGAGAAGAGAAAAAACCTACTGTTGCAATCGTTACGTACAGCTATCCTGTATGACTAATCCTTGATTTCTGGCTTCGGTGGAGATTATAATTAAGAAAAACCCGAAGTCATTAGCAGTATGTTGGCACTAAACCAAACGGAATGAAGAAGATGGGCGTGAAGTGGCTAAAAAAATTTATGAAAGGCACACAAAAGGAGGGGGTGGGGAACTAAAAAATTGAACAAGTGTTATGGTACCGCGATAGAAAATAAAAGAAAGATAAAAAGGAAAAAACTAGTGACAAAGGACATGATAAAAACTACTACTGCCACCTAGCGGTAGCAGACACTACTACTAACTACTAAGCTGCAACACTAGGGTGCCGTTGTCTGATGGTGGAGATGACCCCAGATGGTCTACGTGGTGTTGGTGACAGCATTCTTCCCCTTCATGTCTTGTTCAACTATGGGAAATCAAACCCCTCACCTAAACATTAATGATCCACCATTGCTTTCCAACCCCTCATTTAGATCAATAAGAAAAGTTCTGAAATTGCTAACGAATATGTGAAGAATTTACAGGTATGTTTCAGTAAATGGAGTTGAGATCTTACTCTCCAAATATTGGAGCACAGTTAGAGATTCGAAATTCCATGTTATTAACCCGGAATTGAACCTTAAGTGAAATTTATGGTGGACAAAGTCAACGCTTGACGGTACTCCCATTACCCCTACCAGCATTCCACCTTTGCCCATTTAATGATCATGCAATGCTATGTAGTTTGCCTCCCACGGTTCACCAAGGGTAACGCCTACCACAACAAGAAAATGCAGCTTCGACGCATCGCTCCTAGCGGTTGGTTGAATGACGCAGTATCAAGTAATCGCCACGTGATAAAAAGAAATTCCAAATATTTCTATCGCCTGTAGAGCATGATATATTTCAGACACTTTTATGACATATTCTATAATCTTCACCAAGTTTGTTGCTATCAGATGTACTCAATCAGATACTTTCCAAATGTTTCCAATGTCTTCGTAGCACGATATGTTTCAGACATATTCATGAGCTACATTACACAGTCTTCCTCAAATAAAATCGTCAAATCATCTGTAAATCACAACGCAGAACTGCACGCATTGTATTCTTCACCTGACATAATTAGGAACATAAAGTCCAGACGTTTGAGATGGTCAGGACATGTAGCACGTAAGGGCGAATCCAGAAATGCATATATAGTGTTAGTTGGGAGGCCGGAGGGAAAAAGACCTTTGGGGAGGCCGAGACGTAGATGGGAAGATAATATTAAAATGGATTTGAGGGAGATGGGATATGATGATAGAGAGTGGATTGATCTTGCTCAGGATAGGGACCGATGGCGGGCTTATGTGTGGGCGGCAATGAACCTTCGGGTTCCTTAAAAGCCAGTAAGTAAGTAAGTAAGTATCAAAATCTAGGTTATTTAGCGTCTGAATGAAATGAAGGTGATAATGCCGGTGAAATGAGTCCGGGGTCCAGCACCGAAAGTTACCCAGCATTTGCTCGTATTGGGTTGAGGGAAAACCCGGGAAGAAACCTCAACCAGGTAACTTGCCCCGACCGGGATTCGAACCCGGGCCACCTGGTTTCGGGGCCAGACGCGCTGACCGTTACTCCACAGGTGTGGACATTAATTGGGAATGCTCACACTTAAATACATTTATTTTAACAATATTTCCGTTCTCGTTCTCGTTTCCGTTCCCGGTTTATTGTGAACCAGCCTTTACCCAGCACTTCTGCTTCATTTGATTCAGGGAAAACCTATGGAGAAACCACAAACAGGTAACTTGTCTCAACCAGGATTTGATCCTGGACCCGCTCGTGTCACGGTCAGACGTGCTAACCGTTGCTCCACAGCGGTGTTACTCCTGAGAGTTGGGGCAGCGTTTCAGCACAGAGAGTCTCGCGGGCCCACTCGTTCCCACACAAGGCACGTGTCACACACCCCGGTTTGGTGACCTCTTTACTCTCAAGGTGAAGGCTGAGACAATAATTTGTGTTTGCGTTCCAGCAGGGCCAGCGCATCAGGCTCCGGTAGGTAATTAAAACTCGAATTCCACAAATTGCTCGATACGAAATTAAAGATCATATCAGGCATTCCATTATCACGCGCTCATAAATCTCTGGAGCGGAGGCCGGCGTAACGGGTACGAGCCGGCAGCGCACAAAAAACGTGGAATTTCATGTTCCGCGGGCCTTAATGACGTTTGTTCTACTACCGAAGTCATCCAAGCTCGGTGACACGCGACAATCTGCAAACGAAAAGGAGATAGAGACTGTAAGCGGCAGAGATTAGAGGAGAAGAAATTCAGACACGGAAATAAACACAACGTGAGGTAAGTATACTTTTAATGGAGAAAAATTAGTTCCGGCACTGGGAATCGAACCCAGGATCCCTCACATTGGCGCGCTCTGTGCCCTTAATCAACTGAACTATGCCGGGATCCTATTTATAGCGCCGTCCGAACTCTCCTCTTCGTATCGTCAATGACCTACTACAGCGGTCATCAAAACACTGCACGCACGGGCTAGCGTCTCTTACCCGCGGACAGACAGCCCTAGTGTGCAATCGTCGCTGGTGGCGGGTATGCTGTCTCTCTATCCCTTGTGCACGACGGAGCAGAGTTCCTTACCCTCCATGCACTCTACCCATTTCAGTGAGTGCTGAGAGCCACTGGCCTACTACAACTGCATTTTAGACTTACTGTAATATATACAGGAGTGCATATTTCAATGACTTTATGGCCGTTTTAAACACTGTTAACACACATACAGGAATTTCATTTCAAAACTTTCCAGTCTAAATAACTATTTAAATTGAATTCAAATTAAGCAAAAAACACGTCAATTTAGATATTGAGGGGAAAGTCTGAAAACAGGCTTAATTGCATTTTAGATTTCACACCCCACTCCTAGCCTCCCCACTTTCAATGTACTACTACCTGCATTTTGACTAATTTGTGATATATACAGGAATGCATATTTCAATGACTTTATAGCCATTTTAATACTGTTAACACACACACACACACACACACAAACACACACACACACATAAACACACACACACACAAACACACACACACACAAACACACACACAGACACATATATATATATATATATATATATATATATATATACATATATATATATAATCAATTTTAGAATCCACAATTGTAACTAGTTTATAAAGTAATCGTGAAAGTTTAATTGTCATCGAGTTTAAGTAAGTATTTAAGTTCGATAATTCTCTGGCTTATGCATATTTTTTCTTTTTCGAGTTTGTCTTAGGTATACCTAAAACTTTCTTTCATATTAACATTATATTATCATGTATTTCCTTTTTTCCTCGCGGCCTTAATTCTGCCAGAAAAAATAAAGTATTATTATTATTATTATTATTATTATTATTATTATTATTATTATTATTATTATTAACTCGCTGTTATGACAAGTGTTGTATGTTTCCACTTATTCTTGACATTTATATATTCTAGTGATATTATTTATCTTTTTAGCTTTTCTTTATCTTTTGTTACATCATTTTAACTGAGCAAAGTTTTTATTCAGTAAAAGAATTTTTAAATTACAAATTATGACATAATATGCAGTACTACTTGATTAGGCTATATTATTTATTTCAAATGTATTTTAATTTGTAGTGTTTTAAAATTTTATTGTTTCTTCTTCATTATGTAATTAACGTATACATCGATGTATATGGGCATGTATTGAATAATCAATCAATCAATCAATCCTTATATTGCCTATCATGTGAGTAAAGTAAATCCATGGCGGTACAGCCCTTTGCAGAACCAAGACCGACCAGCCGGCTGCTGGCCTCACGTCCACATGCCGAAGCAGAGGTGGACAATCATTCAACCAGAATGGAGGTATCGTGTGGTTAGCACGATGATACCCCAGCCGTTATAGCTGGTTTGCAAAACCGGATTTTCGCTACCTATCGTAGCTCCCAAAGTGCATCACGATGCTGGGTGGGCACCGGTCCCATACACTGGCCGAAATTTCATGAGAAAATTTCTTCCTCCATAAGGATTCGAACCAAAGCGCATTCCGTAACGCGAGTCCTAGGCGGGATGCCTTAGACCACGACGCCACGGCGCGGGACGTTGGTTAGAGCTGAAGAGAATAAAGCTACAAAAACTTATTGAGCATTTCTTGTAATAGTAAGTTGTGTTTGTGTATTAAATTATTTTAAAATGGTGTATATTCTTCCCAGGATAACAGAGAGGGTTTGGAATTGAACAGGTTACATCAGCTGCATGTTTATGTGGATGACGTGAATATGTTAGAAGAAAATCCACAAACGATTAGGGAAAACGCAGAAATTCTACTTGAAGCAACTAAAGAGATAGGGTTGGAAGTAAATCCCGAAAAGACAAGGTATATGATTATGTCTCGTGACCAGAATATTGTACGAAATGAAACTATAAAAATTGGAAAGTTATCTTTTGAAGAGGTGGAGAAGTTCAAATATCTTGGAGCAACAGTAACAAATATAAATTATACTGTGGAGGAAATTAAACACAGAAAAAATATGGGAAATGCGTGTTATTATTCGCTTGAGAAGCTTTTATCATCCAGTCTGCTGTCTAAAAATCTGAAAGTTAGAATTTATAAAACAGTTATATTACCGGTTGTTCTTTATGGTTGTGAAACGTGGACTCTCACTTTGAGAGAGGAACATAGGTTAAGAGTATTTGAGAATAAAGTGCTTAGGAAAATAGTTGGGGCTAAAAGGGATGAAGTTCCAGAAGAATGGAGAAAGTTACACAACACAGAACTGCACGCATTGTATTCTTCACCTGACATAATTAGGAACATTAAATGCAGACGTTTGAGTTGGGCAGGGCATGTAGCACGTATGGGCAAATCCAGAAATGCATATAGAGTGTTAGTTGGGAGGCCGGAGGAAAAAAGACCTTTAGGGAGGTCGAGACTTAGAGGGGAAGATAATATTAAAATGGATTTGAGGGAGGTGGGATATGATGATAGAGAACTGGATTAATCTTGCTCAGTATATGTGAAGGCGGGCTTATGTGAAGGCGGCAATGAACCTTCGGGTTCCTTAAAAGCCAGTAAGTAAGTATACTCTTCAAGAGAGAACAGAAATCATCCTTGTTGATTAAATTTAGGAAATTATACAAAATAAGCTGTGTTTTCATCCTGCAATCAACTCATAATAACAAAAATTCAGGTTGCCAGGCGACGATAGAAAATAAAAGATAGGTAAACAAATGAATGAGGTGTATAAACAATTGAATACTATTTCATATCTATATTAATAATAAATCTGTACCCGAAATTTTTCTGGTAATTTTCGATTTTCCAAAAATAATTGGTCCTAACATATATAATTAACCACCCTGAAACCGAAAATCCCTTTTTTGAAATTTCTGTTTGTATGTCTGTCTGTCTGTTTGTCTGTGTGTCTGTCTGTATGTTTGTTACCTTTTCACGCGATAATGGCTGAACGGATTTCGATGAAAATTGGAATATAAATTAAGTTCGTTGTAACTTAGATTTTAGGCTATATGGCATTCAAAATACGTTATTTAAAAGGTGAGTTATAAGGGGACCTGAATTAAATAAATCGAAATATCTCGCTTATTATTGATTTTTGTGAAAAATGTTACATAACAAACATTTCTTTAAACATAATTTGCGATAAGTTTTATTCCTTTAAAAATTTTGATAGGACTGATATTTAATGAGATAAATGAGTTTTAAAATTAAAATAACTGCCATTTAAGACCGTGTAATGAATTAAAAAACAAATGACTTCGTCTATAAGGGGCCTTGGACAGCAACAATCGAAAGCTATGAAAGATAGCCTACAGAGAATGTTTCTGTATTTGTATGAAGTAATATCGGAAGATAAATTAACCGATTTGTATATTTAATTATTATTTCACCATTGGAAAGTGTATTTTCTCTAGATGGACATAATGCTATAATGTTATTACAGTAACTTCTGATACAATATAATATAATATAATATAATATAATATAATATAATATAATATAATATAATATAATATAATATAATATAATATAATTTAAGTTATTTGAAGGGTTCAGAACCATAGTGGGCCAAGCGCCATTTACTGAATACGTAGAAAACAAGGGTTAAAATTAAGTTATTACCATAATTCAATGGAAACCTATAACAAGTAAAATAAAATATACACATTAAATCTAAATGATGTCAATCTTCATTAAACTATGGTTGCATGTAATAAAAATTAAAAAACAGGTTAAAGGAATTGTCATTGTACCAAATGAGTGTCTCTGGATCAAAATGATCGCATTTTAATTATTTGGATGCAATTTAAATTAAGTAACATATTAAACGATTTATCCTTCTATCAAACACGAATGTTCCCTGGATCAAATGTCCTATTTTAATTATGTAATTACTTTATACTTACTTCTAACGGGTGCAGCGGAGCGCACGGGTACGGCTAGTTTCAGTATAAAAATATAGGGGTGCCATTTTAAATTTCAAAATGGAGGTGGCTGGGGGTGGAGGTGATATCTAAAATGCAATTAAGCTTGGTTTCAGACTTCATCCTCAATGTCTAAATTGACGTGTTTTTTTTTTCATTTAAACTGAATTTAATTTAAATAATTAGTTATTTAGACTGAGAAGTTTTGTATACCGGTATATCCTCATTCTTTAACCTCACCTTTCTCTATTCAATATTGTGTATTGAATATATATATACACTTATAATGTTCCCATATTGATATCTTCAGTATACTGATACCAGGAGCTCTACCATTAAAGAACCTTAAACTTCAAACTTGCTCTAATACCGGACAGCTGAGGAGAGGGAAGACAGCAGTAGCGTCACTGTTCCAGTATCGCATTTGGCGAAATGTTAAGTTGCGACACAAACCGTTCGAAAGGACAGGAACTGTATGTTAATGACTACTGATAGCAATTCAAATACTGTCGGCGGCTTTATCTCTATGCGGCTTGGGCATGTTTATTGTTAGAATTTGTCATTCATTGTGTATTCAGATACACGATAAGCAGTGACAAAAGAACTATACTTCCCTGTAAAATATTGTTAAAGATAGATGGACTTATCATGGGAGTCCCTGTATTTAAATAAGTAATCGCTGTATGTATATTCACAAAAACAAATATTCAACCCCCTCACATAAAGAAGTGTTTCCCTTGCTTCATGCCCTTATATCCAAATGAGATAATACATCATTAGTAGAGCCCGGATGTTTGGCAAAATGCCTTTTTACTGGGTGGAAGTAAATAATTATTTTCATAGATATAAATAGGGAGCGGATTTTTATGTGCTAAAAATGTTAATATATTTATTTTTATGTGCTGAAAAGTACGAAAATATTTGCTAAAATTAAAAAAATATTTTTTTTAATATGACAAAAATACCTTACTTACCTTGAAAACAATGTTACTAGGTACTCACCAACCACACTTGAGTGCTAGTAGTTGGCCGAGAATTGCAGTGAACAACAAAGGTCATGCAAATCAAGGTTTCAGGTATAACTCCCTGTAAAGTTGATTTGAATAATTTCGAGGGAAAAATTGTTCCGGAGCCGGGTATCGAACCCGGGACCTTTGGTTTAACGTACCAACGCTCTACCACTGAGCTACTCGGGAGCTCTAACCGACACTGATCCAATTTTTCCCTCTATATCCACAGACCTCAAAGTGGGCTGACAACCGTCAAGCAACCAACTTCGAGTGCACCCTAACTCCGTGTGACTTAAATTGTGGTTTTCTGTTAACGAACAGTGACGTGTATTATGCAAATCAAGATTTCAGGTATAACTCCCTGTAAAGTTGATTTGAATAATTTCGAGGGAAAAATTGTTCCGGAGCAGGGTATCGAACCCGGGACCTTTGGTTTAACGTACCAACGCTCTACCACTGAGCTACTCAGGAACTCTAACCGACACCGATCCAATTTTTCCCTCTATATCCACAGACCTCAAAGTGGGCTGACAATCGTCAAGCAACCAACTTCGAGTGCACACTAACTCCGTGTGACTTAAATTGTGGTTTTCTGTTAACGAACAGTAACGTGTATTATGCAAATCAAGATTTTCAGGTATAACTCCTGTAAAGTTGATTTGAATAATTTCGAGGAAAAATTGTTCCGGAGCCGGGTATCGAACCCGGGACCTTTGGTTTAACGTACCAACGCTCTACCACTGAGCTACTCGGGAACTCTAACCGACACCGATCCAATACACGTTACTGTTCGTTAACAGAAAACCACAATTTAAGTCACACGGAGTTAGTGTGCACTCGAAGTTGGTTGCTTGACGGTTGTCAGCCCACTTTGAGGTCTGTGAATATAGAGGGAAAATTGGATCGGTGTCGGTTAGAGTTCCCGAGTAGCTCAGTGGTAGAGCGTTGGTACGTTAAACCAAAGGTCCCGGGTTCGATACCCGGCTCCGGAACAATTTTTCCCTCGAAATTATTCAACAAAGGTCATCTCCAAATTCTCAATCACAAATGCATGCCGATTATCTCTGAATAACGTCAATTTCACCTACAGGCACATCCTCCAATACTTGAACTTTACACATTTTTTTATATCCGCTGCTTTTCCCAAACACATTCTGGAATTTGTCCCTTAGTACTTGTACTTCTGAACCTGGTAGCGAGTCTAGTTTAATTTCCACGGCACGCACCTCCCTGTTTCAGACAACAGGTTTTTTGATGTTTCGAGTTTCTTTTTATGGTGTCACACAAAAAGCTTAGATTTGCTACTAGGGAAGCCAAATCGTTTTTTAAACAACCATCTTTCAGTATATCTTGAAGGATATCGATTGACGAAGCCCGATAACAGGGGATCACAACAAGATATATTGCCTTACTTGATAGACATGAGCGAGAGGCGAGAGATTTGTTTAAATTAAATAATGTTCATACCCGAGCACTTATCTGTTGTGTTTCACAAACAAAGCGTGGATTGAAATCATCTTCAGCAACAATAAACATTCCTAATTATGTGTTACAAGATCTCTCCTCCTTGTTCATGTTAATTTATTCTCTAATAATAACACTGATATGCTGTCTAGCAGTTCTCAAAACTTGAGGTGATAATATTACGAAAATGGATCATGGATACACCACACAGCGCTTAGAAACACGAAGCAACCAAGAATTCTTAAAAAAAATAACTTACTTCCAAGTAACGTAATTGATTTAGTTTTAAAATATTTAAAAGTTCTTGTAAAAAAAATTATTTAAATAAAAAAACTCCAAGATTTGTGTGTTTATAATAGATTTCCTGAAAATATGTATTTATATAATTTTTTTTGTGAAAGTATATGTTTTTATGTGAAATAAAATTCGGGTTTTAAACTTGAAACTTCATGTTCGGAATTTTTAACTTTGTTAATTGTGTCTTATCAGACGCAAAAATAATATTTAATTACATAGAAATCCGCTCCTTAGATATAAATATGATTTGGAGTAAATCAAAGTGATAGGCCCAATTTTTATTTTGCTTACTTTGTCATTTTAAGGTGTTTCTTACTAATTCAATAATAAATGCCTTCTTTTTTTTTTAGTAATTTAAAAACAATATTTCTTGTTTATTTGCAATTTTCTAATTAATTGTAATGTAATGTATACGAATTTTAAATATTTGAAACAATAGTAAATAAAAGTAATTTATTTCGATGCTTAATCTATTAATAATCGTGCTTTAATAGTGTTGGTGTAATCATGAATAATGATCAACAATCCACATTACAGTTTGCCTCGTTTTAACTGTGACAACGCTTTTTAGTTTTTTTAAGCATTGGGATTATTGTAAAGGGTGCGTCAGAAAGAACGGTGGGTTTCAAACTATTGATACGCAACGAGGAGAGAGATATACTGGGTGTTCAGTTCAAAATGTGTCTTGGCTCGCTGCATGCCGTCATGTGGCTAGCTGATGAGCCTAGAGAATTCAATCTTCCTACACTTCCGCAGCTCAGGTGTATAATCTAAGAGGCAGAGAAGTTGGCTAGCAACTACGGCGTTCATTCTGAAGAGTTCGTGCCGATACGTACGGTAACGCCGGTAGTGGCAGGAATGTGAACTGTTTGGAAATACGTACTGTCGAGATATGGGGAGAGGGTTAAGACGATTACTTACGTATTTGTTGACATTAACTTCGACGGTCAACATGGACACGGAGCATTTGATTTGTGTTGTGGAATGTTACCATACGCAACCGATGATAACAAATACCCTGCGTACGACTTGCCGGCGCAAAACACAGTTCGAAAGAGGTTATGGTAGCACACAGACCGTACAGACCGCCATCTGTTGCTACGACGTTCAAGTTATACCGTACACATTCTCAAGTTCAGATTGAAGAACGCCTTAAATAATAGGCAACTTCTCTAACATATAAACTGAAACTCGCTTCAAATCGGTGACCCAACAACAGTGACGTCATGACACACTTTGAAATGAACACCCAGTAGTGAGGGGGACCACGAGTGTTGGGTCAGCCAGAGAATGCAGTTTCAGTTGAGAACATGGTGTTGGTCTGACGTACAACGTGCTTCCATCGTAGAGACATTTTTTGAAAAATGAAGAGTCTGTGATCGCCACTCAGGACTCATTTCGACATCGGATGTCACGCTAGGATTCCAACTCGGAATACAATTTTGCTGTGGGTGGCTTCATTTAGTATCACAGGTCCAACATTAAAGAAGAAATCACCTGGATGAACACGGAGCGCATGTACTCCTGCAAATGTGGAGACAGACACTAGGTTTCCCGGCCACCTCAA
Organism: Periplaneta americana; assembly: GCA_025594305.2. Taxonomy (NCBI): domain Eukaryota; kingdom Metazoa; phylum Arthropoda; class Insecta; order Blattodea; family Blattidae; genus Periplaneta; species Periplaneta americana. Next base: position 142,100,145 of record JAJSOF020000013.1, on the reverse strand, counting down.
AGATCAGCCCGCAAACATGCTATTGCACTGAGATTGTCCTGGGTTACGGTATGATGTCGCGCCCTGCTACTTCTTTCTTTGGGACCATTTGAAGGCGTAAGTTTGTAAACATTGATCACATACTCTGGACGAACTGAAGACTGCGATTCGTGAAGAAATCGTAGCAATTCCACCAGCTACGACTGTGAAAGTGATGGCGAACATCAGAAAACGCTCGATGCCTGTATTGAAAGCCAAGGACATCATATGGATGATGTTGTTTTCCATAAATAAACTGCATGTATTGGTGAATCTGTTGATAACAATAAATTTTTGATTTGATGAATCCTTACAATTTTCTTGCCATGTGAAATCCATCCGTTCTTTCTGACGCACCCTGTATTATGTTTCTGTTTTGTGAAGAATTTTAGATAAGGGCGCAAATAGCCATAGTAGCTGACGCGCCTCTTTTAAACCTAACTAACTAACTAACTAACTACACATTACAAATATAATGTCATGTCGTCATAATACCCACAATCAGCAATTTTGTGCTACACGTGTTTAATATTGTAGGAGAAATAAATTTGAGTGAGGAACAGTCAGTTATTGTCGGTTGACAGAAGGCATAAGATCGGTTGAATATAATTCCTAAACTCAGTAAACCGTTGAAAAGTAAACTTCATGCTTATGTTAGTGAATTTGGTGCCCATGTGTTTTCAACCGATGGAAGAGTTGTGTTACGTAAGGTTTGTGAAAAGACAGTTAATCACGAAAAAAAGTATTTTATAAGTTAACATGTGTCACCTACAAGTAAATATGTGAGTTATGTTGATATAATTCAGATTTATTGTTAAAATATATTATGCCTTTTTAAATTTATAATGCCTTTTTCAAAGTTTATTCTGCCTTTTTTTTTACGTTTTATTGCCTTTTAGCTGCCTATTTTAACTCTTATAAACGCCTAAACATCCAGCTCTAATCATCATCATCATCATCATCATCCATGCTTATGAGAAAGTACATAAGTAAATATAGCCTATCGTTGGCTAACTTTAAAATCTCGTAACTGCATTTGAGGAAATTGTACAGCAGAGCAAAATATCTTCCTATTCTTTTAATACCCCAGCTAACAACTGTTATGCATACTTTTTTATAAAAAAGATACATTTGCAAATTTACGAGTTGTTACCAGCAACCGTATCTTTAAAATATAGGTACAAAGATTTCGACATTCGGTAAAAATTAGACTTACGGAGTTTTAGAAATAAACCGACGATATAAGTGTTTTTCTTGTTTTTATTAATGTTTTAAAAGAACAAAAACAGGATAAAATGATCTGAATTGAGAAATTTATTCATTTCATCGGAAATGAATTGCTTCAAAAATACATAGTTCTGTGAGTTTTTTAGCAGTTCTACCTTCGCACAAATACATAGTTCTGTAAGAGTTTTGACAGTTTTACAATGGATTGCTTCACAAATAGACTACATAGTTCTGTGAGTGTTTTAACAGTTCTACAATCGATTTCTTCACAAATACACAGTTCTGTAAGTGTTTTAACAGTTCTACCTTCGCACAAATACATAGTTCTGTAAGATTTTTAACAGTTTTACAATGGATTGCTTCACAAATAGACTACATAGTTCTGTGAGTATTTTAACAGTTCTACAATCGATTTCTTCACAAATACACAGTTCTGGAAGTGTTTTAACAGCTCTACCTTCGCACAAATACATAGTTCTGTAAGAGTTTTAACAGTTTTACAATGGATTGCTTCACAAATAGACTACATAGTTCTGTGAGTGTTTTAACAGTTCTACAATCGATTTCTTCACAAATACACAGTTCTGTAAGTGTTTTAACAGTTCTACCTTCGCACAAATACATAGTTCTGTAAGAGTTTTAACAGTTTTACAATGGATTGCTTCACAAATAGACTACATAGTTCTGTGAGTGTTTTAACAGTTCTACAATCGACTTCTTCACAAATACACAGTTCTGTGAGTGTTTTAACAGTTCTACCTTCGCACAAATACATAGTTCTGTAAGAGTTTTAACAGTTTTACAATGGATTGCTTCACAAATAGACTACATAGTTCTGTGAGTGTTTTAACAGTTCTACAATCGATTTCTTCACAAATACACAGTTCTGTGAGTGTTTTAACAGTTCTACCTTCGCACAAATACATAGTTCTGTAAGAGTTTTAACAGTTTTACAATGGATTGCTTCACAAATAGACTACATAGTTCTGTGAGTGTTTTAACAGTTCTACAATCGACTTCTTCACAAATACACAGTTCTGTGAGTGTTTTAACAGTTCTACCTTCGCACAAATACATAGTTCTGTAAGAGTTTTAACAGTTTTACAATGGATTGCTTCACAAATAGACTACATAGTTCTGTGAGTGTTTTAACAGTTCTACAATCGATTTCTTCACAAATACACAGTTCTGTGAGTGTTTTAACAGTTCTACCTTCGCACAAATACATAGTTCTGTAAGAGTTTTAACAGTTTTACAATGGATTGCTTCACAAATAGACTACATAGTTCTGTGAGTGTTTTAACAGTTCTACAATCGATTTCTTCACAAATACACAGTTCTGTGAGTGTTTTAACAGTTCTACCTTCGCACAAATACATATTTCGTATTAGATTCTCTCCCATTGTACTGCGAAAAGACGTGTTATCGTAAAAAAAATAATCACATTTTGTAACAGTATTCATAAAAGCATAATCACTACTTATGGTACAGATATTTAGCCACTTAAAGAGACATCTTAATGTAAATTTTCTTGGAAGTGAAATATAATTTTGGTTTCAAGCAAAAGGTGTTTATAGAAGGACAGAATTATGCATAATATAATGAGAGAAATTATAGGAACAGAATCTACAATTTTGAATGATGTATCAGTGAAACAGCTAATATGTAAAAGTATGCAAAATACCAAGAAGTGTGTTAAAATGGATGCCATACAGTTAGCTCAAAACAGGACGGCCTGCAAGATTCGGAAGGACAATGTACAAAGATCGATGAAGAAATATCTAGAGTAGGACCAACGTTCCAACAAGGAAGAATGGAGAAGGGTATGGAAAGATGGTGTTACTATTATTGGGTTATTTTACAAAGCTTTATCAACTACTGAGGTTATCTAGCGCCTCAATTATATGAAATTGACAACGTCGACGAAATAAGCCCAGGATCCAGGGCCGAAATTTACCCAGCACTTGCTCTTAATGGGTTGAGAGAAAACCCCAGGAAAAACCTCAATCAGGTAAATTGTCCCAACCAGGATTTGAACCCGGAACCGCCCGTTTCACAGTTAGGTATGGTAACTGCTATGCCACAACGGTGTTGCATGTTGCATATTACGAAATCAATTGATTAATATTAATTTTATGTTACAAAATTATAGCTCAAATGTGTTTGTTCGACCCTGCAAACTTTAGGCCAAAAGTCCATTTTCCATTTATTCTACAAGCGCCGGGAATCATATGCATCCGTTCCTTGTCTAACAGTAAGAAAACAAATGAGACACACCAAACAACCAAAGAAAGTGAATTGGCAATAGACTGACTGGTGATTTTTCAGCAGACTCATTCTCGTACACGAGAACTCAACGCCTTCCGCAGGGTGGCATGTGTACTGTTCATTGTACAAACATCTCAGGCATGCGGGGAGTTCCAGCATCCTGCATCAGGCGTGGCCCACGGCCGGCCACTGCCATTCTTCTATAGGTTATCCGCGACATTGTCATCGTCTATGTTGTCAACATCGTCGTCATTCTTATTATAATACAAATTTTCTTACCAAAACCGATTAACTACCCATCTATTTTTTTCTTCACAATTTAAGGTATTAATATTTACCATTTAATTACTAATTACGGTATTGTACACTTACTTACTTACAAATGGCTTTTAAGGAACCCGAAGGTTCATTGCTGCCCTCACATAAGCCCGCCATCGGTCCCTATCCTGTGCAAGATTAATCCAATCTCTATCATCATATCCCACCTCCCTCAAATCCATTTTAATATTATCCTCCCATCTACGTCTCGGCCTCCCTAAAGGTATTTTTCCCTGCGGTCTCCCAACTAACACTCTATATGCATTTCTGGATTTGCCCATACGTGCTACATGCCCTGCCCATCTCAAACGTCTGGATTTAATGTTCCTAATTATGTCAGGTGAAGAATACAATGCGTGCAGTTCTGCGTTGCGTAACTTTCTCCATTCTCCTGTAACTTCATCCCGCTTAGCCCCAAATATTTTCCTAAGCGCCTTATTCTCAAACACCCTTAACCTATGTTCCTCTCTCAGAGTGAGAGTCCAAGTTTCACAACCATACAGAACAACCGGTAATATAACTGTTTTATAAATTCTAACTTTCAGATTTTTGGACAGCAGACTGGATGATAGGAGCTTCTCAACCGAATAATAATACGCATTTCCCATATTTATTTTGCGTTTAATTTCCTCCTGAATGTCATTTATATTTGTTACTGTTGCTCCAAGATATTTGAATTTTTCCACCTCTTCGAAGGATAAATCTCCAATTTTTATATTTCCATTTCGTACAATATTGTGGTCACGAGACATAATCATATACTTTGTCTTTTCGGGATTTACTTCCAAACCGATCGCTTTACTTGCTTCAAGTAAAATTTCCGTGTTTTCCCTAATCGTTTGTGTATTTTCTCCTAACATATTCACGTCATCCGCATAGACAAGAAGCTGATGTAACCCGTTCAATTCCAAACCCTGCCTGTTATCCTGAACTTTTCTAATGGCATATTCTAAAGCGAAGTTAAAGGTAAAGGTGATAGTGCATCTCCCTGCTTTAGACCGCAGTGAATTGGAAAAGCATCAGATAGAAACTGACCTATACGGACTCCGCGGTATTGTACACTAGCCTATATTTTCCCCCATATAGTTATTATAATATTGGTAATATATCAATATTACTGAACTACCCCCGACCACGAGTTCTGCTCATTCGTGTGACTTACTTACAAATGGCTTTTAAGGAACCCGGAGGTTCATTGCCGCCCTCACATAAGCCCGCCATTGGTCCCTATCCTGTGCAAGATTAATCTAGTCTCTATCATCATATCCTACCTTCCTCAAATCCATTTTAATATTATCCTCCCATCTTCGTCTCGGCCTCCTCAAAGGTCTTTTTCCCTCCGGTCTCCCAACTAACATACTACATGCATTTCTGAATACGCCCATACGTGCTACATGTCCAGCACATCTGAAACGTCTGGATTTAATGTTCCTAATTATGTCAGGTGAAGAATACAATGCGTGCAGTTCTGCGTTGTGTAACTTTCTCCATTCTCCTGTAACTTCATCCCTCTTAGCTTCAAGTATTTTCCTAAGAACCTTATTCTCAAACACCCTTAATCTCTGTTCTTCTCTCATTGTGAGAGTCCAAGTTTTACACCCATACAGAACAACCGGTAATGTAACTGTTTTATGAATTCTAACTTTCAGATTTTTTGACAGCAGACTAGATGAGAATAGCTTCTCAACCGAATAATAACACGCATTTCTCATGTTTATTCTGCGTTTAATATCCTCCCGAGTGCCATTTATATTTGTTACTGTTGCTCCAAGATATTTGAATTTTTCAACTTCTTCGAATGATAAATCTCCAATTTCTATGTTTCCATTTCGTACTATATTCTGGTCACGACACATAATCATATACTTTGTCCTTTCGGGATTTACTTCCACACCTATCGCTTTACTTGCTTCAAGTAAAATTTCTATGTTTTCCCTAATCGTTTGTGAATTTTCTCCTCATATATTCATGTCAACCACATAGACCAGCGAATCAGTCCCATTCCGAGGCTCATTGTATGGATTCGTAACAAGCTGCTTTTTACGGAGATAGGTTGTTAGCCCTTTTCCCAACCCCCAAGCTGGAGGACCACCCCTTATCGGCTGTCCACAACTGTTTATTCAATATATTCGCAGCTAACCTCCATATCTGGATGTGACGCTGAAATAATTTAGAAATGGTGTCTCTTGCTTCCAAAGGAGACAAGTCACTTCAGTGTTATGAATTTTGTGTGTTGAAAATAAGGGAAGGTAGATTCATAAAATAATATTATATTTGTTGGTATTTCCACGGCATGGCGCGTCCTCAGGTTGCGGGTAAAGGAAACTACCTCCAGATATGCAGGATAGCTGCGAAATGTATTGAATAAGCAGCCACGGAATGGCGATAAGGGATGATCACCCTCCAGCTTGGGGGTTGGATAAAGAGCTAACAACACATAACCGTAAAAAACAGCTTCTTACGAAACCCCAACGTAAGCCTCGAAATGGGACTGATTTTATGGTACAACCACAAAAAAACGAGAGTACAAAGGTAAGTACAGTACATCAGTTATTCATAGATTCCAAAAAGGCGTATGACTCGGTTCAGAGAGAAGTTTTATAGAGGCCTATAATATTGTTATTGAATTTGATATTCCCAAGAAACTGGTTCGATTAATTAAAATGTATCTCAGTGAAACGTACAGCAGAGTCTGTATAGGCCAGTTTCTGTCTGATGCTTTTCCAAATTCACTGGAGGCTAGAGCAAGGAGATGCACTATCACCTTCGCTTTAGAATACGTCATTAGGAAAGTCTAGGATAACAGAGAGGATTTGAAATTGAACGGGTAACATAAGCTGCTTGTCTATGCGGATGACGTGAATATGTTAGGAGAAAAATCCAGAAACGATTAAAGAAAACACGGGAATTTTATTTGAAGGAAGTAAAGAGATAATAATAATAATAATAATAATAATAATAATAATAATAATAAACCGTGGCGCTACAGCCCGTGAAGGGCCTAGCTCGACCAGCCGGCTGCTGGTCTCACGCCCACATGCCGAAGCAGAGGTGGACGATCATCCAACCAGAATGGAGGTATCGTTCATTAGCACGATAATCCCTCCAGCCGTTATAGGCTAGCTGGCATTCGTAACCGGATTTCGCCACCTATTGTAGCTCCCCAAGTTGGAGTTTCAGTGTTTGTATTGTATCTTAATTTTATTGCGAAATTGTGAAAGATTTAACGTAGTTCGTAATAGCAACATACAATGAGAGCATTCTAAATAAATCACTCCAAATGCCGCCCTACTTGTTATATGAAATTATATCATTGGTTACAAGTAGGCCTAGACACTTGTATTCACGATACATCGTCTCTGTATGTAGTAATCATAACATACATCAATTTTCTAAATTATAGAGTGCAAATACGGCGGCAACACATTCCTCAGGTATGAACTTTGTTTCTAACGTTAAACCATTAAAACGTCGAACCACAATTTACGTAACTATTAAGCACTTGTACTATTTTTTTTAACTCAAAGTTGTGCATTGTCACGTAATTTGACAAGCAGTGGAAAGCTCTGTGGGAGCTTTCGCGGAAACACTGGGTTGTTTGTCCTCCAGTTTTACGTAACGTGTTACACATAATATGAAGAGGAGCACAGAGCCATCTTCCGAACAATTGACGAAACAAGAGTATCACCTAAGCGAGTGAAGTTAGATGTCAGAATAGGAGTAAATGGAAGCGATAAGGAATAATAATAATAATAATAATAATAATAATAATAATAATAATAATAATAATGCCCGGAGGTTCATTGCCGCCCTCACATAAGCCCGCCATTGGTCCCTATCCTGAGCAAGATTAATCCAGTCTATCATCATATCCCACCTCCCTCAAATCCATTTTAATATTATCTTCCCATCTACGTCTCGGCCTCCCCAAAGGTCTTTTTCCCTCCGGCCTCCCAACTAACACTCTATATGCATTTCTGGATTCGCCCATACGTGCTACATGCCCTGCCCATCTCAAACGTCTGGATTTTATGTTCCTAATTATGTCAGGTGAAGAATACATTGCGTGCAGTTCTGTGTTGTGTAACTTTCTCCATTCTCCTGTAACTTCATCCCTCTTAGCCCCAAATATTTTTCTAAGCACCTTATTCTCAAACACCCTTAACCTATGTTCCTCTCTCTAAGTGAGAGTCCTAGTCTCAGAACCATAAAGAACAACCGGTAATATAACTATTTTATAAATTCTGGCTTTCAGATTTTTTTGCAGAAGACTGGATGATAAACTAGGTGGCCCGGGTTCGATTCTCGGTCGGGGAAAGTTACCTGGTTGAGGTTTTTTCCGGGGTTTTCCCTCAACACAATATGAGCAAATGCTGGTTAACTTTCGGTGCTTGACCTCGGACTCATTTTACCGGCATTATCATCTTCATCTCATTCAGACGCTAAATAACCTAAAATTGTAATAAAGCGTCGTAAAATAACCTACTTAAAAATACATACGTACATGTAGCCTACATACATAATAATCGCCGGCCTCATCTCACCAAATACAGCTTCAGTAACACCAATTCCATTCACGCTAAATTACCTGGTAGTAGTTATTATTATTATTATTATTATTATTATTATTATTATTATTATTATTATTATCAGGCTTCGAGACTTCGGACCCAATAGAGCAGTTCAGTGGGATATTCGCACAACGGTGTACTGAGTATAGTGATAAAGCGTACAGTGGGTGGGGGTACTGTAGAATGAATGCCAACAAATACGCAAAAGAAAACGCTCTCGATTTGAAGGTTCTGACGAATAATTTGGTTTTCATACAAACTGTGTCTGAAACTATTACACGGTTAGAGAAGTAAGAGCAAGATGTGCCGGAAGCCCTCAAATTAATTTACAAAATGATGCAGAGACATCAAGTACACAGGTTATTGAATGTGTAAAACAGAAGTGGAAATCAATTTTATGTAAAAATAACGGATATGGAACATTGTGTAACATAAACAGCAAATTAGTGGACATAGAGTCACCCGAGAATAAAGGATTGTCTCTTAGAGACTGCAATGATGTTAGGTTTTCTCGTTTTGCTCCTATCACGTCATGCGGCGTAGAGCGTAGCTTTCTACACAACAAACTTTGGCAGATAACCGAAAAAGATTTACGTTTGAGACACTGAGAATGTATCTTGTAGTAGGTACATTGCAATTAGGTACTGTAACTGCACTTCCTAAAGACGACCAATAGGATGAATGAAAAAATTAAAATTGCTACATGCTTATTTCCACCATTAACACTGTGTATATTTAAACACAAATGCTTATAAAAGACACGAGAATAAATGCTTTTCACATTCTTTACATTATCATTGTGTAATGTATATTTACTTTCAGAATATACGTATGTGTGTTTCCCCCATTCTACCGTATCTACTCTAAATACCAACGTTGTTACCTCAACACATCTCTATCTACCTGCAGCGAGTCAACAACCTATAGTGCATGCACAGTAACTTATTGTATCGGGTCCAAAGTTTCGAAGCCTGGTTATTATTATTATTATTATTATTATTATTATTATTATTATTATTACAATTATTATTTAAATTTAAATATACAGAATAGAGAATATAATTACAATAGAAATAAAATAATGCAATCAGCGTTGTATGTTGATGAAACATTGTTAAATAACCAATTTTTTTATTTTAGTTTTTTTTTCTTCCTGTCGTCCTTTAAGCCGCTTTCTTTCTTTCTTCCCCTTGCTTCCCATTCGCCTCTCTCTCTCTCTATTTGCTTCTTTTATATATTTTTATTTAGCTATTTCTTACTTTCTTCTTGTCTTTTTCCTTCTTTTTCATTTTCTATTTATTTTCCTCTACTAATCATCTCTTACAACTCGTAACCAGAGCGCAATTTCCTTACAGATACACTCACCTGTACTGTCCTGTTGCTAGCGTCAACGACTAACCACAAGTGTTCGTAAATTATTCCTCGGATCGGAGAGATCATCATCACGAATTTCCCAGAGATTACCGCACATAGACAGCCATGCCTCGGGCATGATTCGAACCCTTAGCTCCGATATCGGAGATAGTCGACATACCTGGGAGTCCGTGACGAAATTGTCTGCTGGAATGCATAATCAAGACTCGCATGAAGTTTTCAAAGATAGTTCGAGGAATCGCTAGAAAGTTTGCCAATATTAAAAGTGGCTGCTTCCGTTCCGACTTCGATTTTACTGAGGACTTTGCAATGACGTCACGCCCGGATGTCAGGAAAGTAGTTGCAGACAAATACTACAATAGAAATAGGGTCGACGACCTTCATTTTTGTTGCGACGAAACTGTTATTACCTCAGGGTTTTCAACCCCGTTGCATTGAGCTCTTTCCTTTTTAGATAGTTCCCCCTTCTTATTATTCACATCAATAAAGTATAGGCTACGCCTTATAGATCGCTTTCTTTCAGAAGGGTGACTAACACGCATTGTCATTCAGGTAGGTATATTTCTACTTCATTACAGAAATACATAGTCCTTATTTCTTCACGTCAGTTTCTGCGTACGTCTTGCTTAAAATGTCTTAAAAGGAACACGTATCTTGGTACTGTTTAACTGAACGGTTGGAGAATTGGTTTTCTACTCCAGAAGTCCTGCGTTCAATCCCAGTGAGTTCAGATAGAAAATGTAGTAGACAAAGACGGTTTTTTTTTCCCCAAAATTATTTGTATGTATGTATGTATGTATGTATGTATGTATGTATGTATGTATGTATGTATGTATGTATGTATATATGTATGTATGTATATATGTATGTATGTATATATGTATGTATGTATATATGTATGTATGTATATATGTATGTATATATGTATATATGTATGTATGTATGTATATATGTATGTATGTATGTATGTATGTATATATGTATGTATGTATGTATATATGTATGTATGTATATATGTATATATGTATGTATGTATATATGTATGTATATATGTATGTATGTATGTATATATGTATGTATGTATGTATATATGTATGTATGTATGTATGTATATATGTATGTATGTATGTGTGTATGTATATATGTATGTATGTATTTATGTATGTATGTATGTATATATGTATGTATGTATGTATGTATGTATATATGTATGTATGTATGTATGTATGTATGTATGTATGTATGTATATATGTATGTATGTATGTATATATGTATATATTTATTCACACTGCAATGGGTATATACCCGGTGGCAGTGGTAACTAATTACACTAAATAAAGACAATAATAAACACAATTAATAATAATACTAATAATTAATACTAACAATAATTAATAATAATAATAATAATAATAATAATAATAATAATAATACTAATAATAGTAATAATAATAATAATAATAATAATAATAATAATAATAATAATAATAATAATAATAATAATAATAATAGGAACATCCTCAATTAAATGAAGCACGATCAGTTAAAATAACATTTAAAGTAAATATAATTTGTACCTTAAACCTATGTTCGAACTAAAACCCACGTATGATATATTCATATCTACACAAGTACCTTTCAACACTACACTCATTTCGCTGTCAACTCACTCACTGCACTGGAACTAGGACACATTTCACTGATTCTATTCAGATTTCACTGACACTTCAAAAACATTTCACTGTTCAAATACTTTGCACTGCCACTATAAACTATAAAGCTTCACTGACAGGAACACGTTTCACTTACTCAACACACTTCACTGACACAACACACTTCACTGACACAACACACTTCACTGACACAACACACTTCACTGACACAACATAATTCTTCACTGATACAACACTTCAATAACAAAATATCAATTACATCCTTTAAATACTGTGTATAATTATCGTCTATTAGTAAAGTCCTTAAGCCTATTTTAAATACATTTTTGGTTGTTGGTAAAGCTTTTAGTAAGTCTGCAGGTAAAGCATTCCAGTCCCTGATAGTACGATTGAGAAAAGAAAACTTTCCAGTGTCCGTCCTCTGTCTTCTTTCCCTCAATTTATAAGAGTGGTCGTTCCTTGAAGAGTAATTTGGCGGCTGCAACCTATTTTCGTTTTAATGCTATTAAATAGGTACCATTGATCCATTATAACGCCGTCCCAAGAGCAAGTTCCCTGCTTTTCGAGCAGCACTGTAATACTGGTGACAAACTACAGCCACTAATCGCGATTATCGACCTAATCGCGATCGGGTTTGTAGTGTGTCACCGTCCCGATCGCCATCAGGAGCTAAATCCTGTTTCCAGAACAAGATAATCGCGCTGAGGCACGGCCCAGTGGACGAAAGTAACATTTTAGTAATCTTTGGTTTCGAATCACCTTGATTTATATTATTTAGGAAGTCGTGATAGCTTCTGCTGTGGAATTTTGTTACCCCTTCCATTGTGTTATATGAAACAGAAACGAACATGAATGGCTAGAAAATGAGTTTGGCTCCTATTAGAAGTAGTGGAGAAATTTAATGCAGATGTGAGAAAAGTAAAAAGAAATATATTAACAAATGACAGAAGATTGTAGAGAGAGAGAGAGAGAGAGAGAGAGAGAGAGAGAGAGAGAGAGAAAGAGAACAATAGAATACTGCTAAAAGATGTTTCATTTCAATAAATAATGGATTACAAAAGTGGAACTGGTTTCTTTTTCAGATTTTCAATTTCAGTCTCCATTACGACACTATCGTTGAGGTTAGGGTTGATTTCAAAAATATGTTTTATTACAAAATAATATAAATTTTTGGCACGATTATATAAATTTTATAGGTTATAAAATCTCTTTTCAAAATAATATAAAAAGTAATGATATAAATTGTATCAGTTTACATTGTAAAGCATATAACAATTTTAACAAATAAATTCCCATAACACACTGCAAGGAACAACAAAAAAAAAAAAAAGGGGGGGAAAAAATAATGAACAAACATCAAAAGAAAGTATGAACTTTAGGTGTTGTCCAGGAGGGAAACAAACATATACGTATGTACATACAGAAAATTGTTTCCTCAGCTGTTGACCAGACGGGACCAAGCGTGACCTATAGTCCCGTCGCTCTAATTTCCGGCAGTCAATCGCGTTGCAGGTCGACTACATTTAAACGTGTGCGTCTTGTGATTCGCTTATGAAGATGTTATTCATTTCTTAAGGCTCGATAAATACTTAATATAATCGCCCGCCATTTTGGGTCTTTCGTTGGCGTTCGCAGAAAGCACACGAAGACGTTATTTGCCGCTCAATTATTTGCTGAATTACAGTGCGTTTGATTTATTATCATAGGAGCTACGACATGATAATGCTTAAGAGTGTGGAAAATAGATTCCTCGTATGGTAGCTCGGCAACGAAAGAACAAAAATGGCGAACGATACTACCTACCTAGACTTTATAGAGCCTTCACGTCCTAAGACGTAAGCAAAGAGGAGGAGTCACGACGGGAATAACAGCGTCGCGTCTATAGTGTGTCACCACATTTTCGGTAATCGCGATCGGAGCTACAGCTCGACCAAGTTAAGTCTGCGAGCCGAGAGGGGAAGTTGGAGGCAGTTCTATAGTGAAAGGAGGCGGCAACAAGAGACAGTACAGTCTCATATGACAGCAAAGTTTTCCTACTGCGCTTCAGTTCATAGAGCGGTAACAATTTAAGACGCTTTGAAATAGACTGTACTTCTACTTCTGCTTGACAGTGAGGTTTGGCGTTCTGATTGGCAAAGAGTGGAGAAAGTTGCATGAGGGGGGAGGCTGGGAGACAGCGTAACTTTTGCCTTTATCTGAAGACAAGGACAAAAAATGCGTGCGCTCCGTAGTGTATTTTAAACGAAGTGCACACGTTGAAATCTGAGCGTCAAGTGACCTATGTGGCAACTGTGTTTTGCCTCTACATTCCTCTACATTCCAACCCGATATCCCCACTCGCAGACTTGACTTGGACAAGCTGTAATTGCGATAATGCTGATCGCGATTAGCGACTGTAGTCTGTCACCAGTATAACATACTAGTAGGGTTTGATTTTTATGTGACGGCCAATTCTTACCTAGCGAGCAGAAATACATAAGAATAATAAAAAAGAAAGGATAACTGGAGCCACCGGCGAAGAAAGGATAATTGGAGCCACCAGCGTAGCTCAGTCGGCTAAGGCACTTGCCTGTCGATCCGGATTTGTTCTCAGAGTAGGTTCGATTTCAGCTTGGGCCGATTACCTGGTTGGGTTTTTTCCGAGGTTTTCCCCAATCGTAAGACGAATGCCAGGTAATGTACGGCGAATTCTTGGCCTCATCTCGCCAAATATCATCTCGCTATCACCAATCTCATCGACGCTAAATAACCTAGTAGTTCACACAGCGTCATTAAATAAGTAAAAAAGAGAAAAGATAGGAAAAATGAAAAAGTGAAGAAAGTATGAATAAAAGAGAATGCAAGCGGGGAACGAAGGGAATAAAATCAAAGTAAATTTTAAAGGCAATGAGGACAATAGAAAAGAGAATAATAAAAGGATGGAAGAAAGAAAATAGAAATAAAAGAGAATGTAAGTGGGGTACAAATGAGAGAAAAATCAAAGTAAAACTGTAGAAACACAGGACAATCGATAGGAAAAGATAAAGGATAGAATGAATGAAGGAAAGAAAATTAAGATTTCGGAATATGTATTATATGTCTTTCTCGTGTTAAATTTAACTGTATCTGGTTAACATGTTTCGGTCTGCTATTGGCCTTCTTCAGAACTGGGTACAGTTAACCAGGTATAGTTAAATTTAACACGAGAGAGTCATATAATACATATTCCGAAGTGGTATATTGTTAAAATTAAATCCAGACGTTTGAGATGGGCAGGGCATGTAGCACGTATGGGCGAATCCAGAAATGCATATAGAGTGTTAGTTGGGAGGCCGGAGGGAAAAAGACCTTTAGGGAGGCCGAGATGTAGATGGGAAGATAATATTAAAATGGATTTGAGGGAGGTGGGATATGATGATAGAGAATGGATTAATCTTGCTCAGGATAGGGACCAATGGCGGGCTTATGTGAGGGCGGCAATGAACCTCCGGGTTCCTTAAAAGCCAGTAAGTAAGTAAGTAAGTAAGTAAGTAAGTAAGTAAGTAAGTAAGTAAGTAAGGTATATTGTTAAAAGTTGTGTAATCAAGATGTATATAGAAAATAAGAATTAAAGAGAATGTAAGAAAGGGACAAAAGAGAGAAAAATCGAAGTAAAACTAAAGGAATTTGAGGACAATAGGAAGGAATACAATAAGTAGAAGAAAAGGTAAAGGGTAGGAAGAAAAAATACAGAATGTAAAAGGGGATAAAGGAGAGGAAAAGAGAATCGATAGCTAAAGGAGGAAGTTAGAAACTCAATGGGATAGGCTGTTATTCCATGATGGGTCCTTGACATCTCTGTCTCCTTGACGTTGGAGATCTTTACCTTCGACGGTAGAAGTCCCGAGTTACAAATTACAGTTCAGCGAAAATTGTAAATAAATCCTTACGAAAATAAACGGTGGCGCTGCTGGCGTGGAGGGGAGTCTATTTGAGTGCGTTACGCATCGCCCCGCGCCCGCCTGCCTGCACTGTGCTACTTTCTAAGTATAACGGATACTCTCGACTTTCGCTGAATTATACGGTCAGCCAGCTCTCAGGTAATTCCTGCGGGTTTTCCTACCAGGCCAGACGTTGCTGCTCTTCCTCGTAATCATCGCGGATGACTGCCCATGCAACAACCGAGTTCACGACCAGTGAGGTGCGTTGAGTCCGTAGTCGCGTCTTCAAGTCTGTTTACCATCATTCGTATGGTTATCATTAAAACACACTTAATCGGTTAATTGAATTTTAAAATTAATCGGTTCGATTAATTGATTAAAAACATAGTTGATTGGTTAATTGAATTTTTAAATTAATCGGTTCGATTAATCGACTAAGACACACTTAACAGTTAGTTGAATTTTAAAATTAATCGGTTCGATTAATTGATTAAAACATAGTTAATTGGTTAATTGAATTTTAGAAGTAATCGGTTCGATTAATCGACTAAAACATACTTAACAGTTAGTTGAATTTTAAAATTCATCGGTTCGATTAATCGATTGAAACACATATGAACGTCAATTGAATTTTGAAATTAATCGGTTCGATTAATCTATTAAAACACACTTGACTGTGAATTTAATTTTAAAATTGATCGGTTCGATTAAGCTATTAAAAGATAATTGATCGGTTAATCGGATTTTAAAATTGATCGGTTCGATTAATCGATTAAAACACACTAGATCGGTTATTTGAATTTTAAAATTAATATGTTCGATTAATCGCTTAAAACACTTGATAAGTTAACTCAATTTAAAATTAATGAGCTCGACTAATCGATTAAAACACACTTGATGGTTAATTGAATTTTAAAATTAATCGGTTCGAATAATCAATTAAAACACATTTGACGGTTAATTGATTTTTTAAATTAATCGGTTCGATTAATCAATTAAAACACAATTGATAGGTTAACTTAGTTTTAATATTAATCGGTTCGATAAATCGATTAAAATACACTTGAGGGAAAATTGAATTTAAAAATTAACCAGTTCGATTAATAGATTAAAACACACTTGACTATTAGTTGAATTTTAAAGTTAATCGGTTACATTAATTGATTAAAACAGACCTGATCGGTTGATTAAATTTTTTAATTAATCGGTCCTATTAATCGACTAAAACACACTTGATTGTTTCATTGAATTTTAAAATTAATCCGCCAATTAATTGATTAAAATATACTTGATCGGTTATTTGAATTTTAAAATTAGTCGGTTTGATTAATCGATTAGACATTCTTGACCGTTAAACACACATAACGGTTAATTGAATTTTAAAATTAATCGGTTCGATTAATCGATTAAAACACGACAGGTTATTTTAATTTTAATATTAATCGGTTCGATAAATCGATTAAAACACAGTTGAGGAAAAATTGAATTTTAAAATTAATCAGTTCGATTAATAGATTAAAACACACTTGAATATTAATTGAATTTTAAAATTAATCGATTACATTGAGTAAAACAGACCTGATCGGTTAATTAAATTTTAAAATTAATCAGTCCTATTAATCCATTAAAACACACTTGATCGGTTATTTTAATTTTAATATTAATCGGTTTGATTAATCTATTAAAACACACTTGATCAGTTATTTTAATTGTAATATTAATCGGTTTGATTAATCTATTAAAACACACTTGATCGGTTATTTTAATTTTAATATTAATCGGTTTGATTAATCTATTAAAACACACTTCATCGGTTAACTGAATTTTAAAATTAATCGGTTCGATTAATCGATTAAAACACACTTGATATGTTAATCGGATATTAAAATTGATCACTTCGATTCGATTAATCGATTAAATTGAGAACTCTAATAATTACCATGCTAGATTTGCAGGCTCAGTCCCAGGAAAAGAAGAGGATATCATATGATTAATATCGTAATTCGTTACAGCGAAAATTTGTATTCTGCAAAGATCTTTCCTAAACTCAACCATTATTAATTAACTCCTCTGGACTGGACGTCTGTTGCTTTAATGTATTTATAGTTATATACTCGTTACTACAAGGCGACATTTTATCGCACGAATCCTCCAGCCGTCAGTGATTATGATCTGCAAATGAAAATGGCCACATTTTTCGTAGAAAATCAGATGCCAGTGAAGTCATGGAAACAGAATATTCATACAGTGACGGCTCTCAGTTATGAGTCCATGAATAGGGAAGCTTCATTTTTTCTGATAAGCTAACTACCATGGCAACTGGACATGAGCTATATGGCTGAAGTAATGTTCATGAACTTGACGCTGTCGTTTTTTTTTTATCAGCTCGTGGTTTCCTTATGAATGGCAGTGGAAATGAATGAAAATATTGAGGAAGTTGAAAAAGCCGCAGTCTTCCGGCTAAATGAGCGAGCATGAATGAGTAGTGTAAGCGGCGCCATGACACTGTTTCAGGGATGTACAACATACAACTGTCCGCTGTAACTACAACAGCTAATGCGTGCAGCTTCATCACTGCGTAGAAGCCGTGGTCATGGCTTCGAACCTTACATC
The DNA here is from genome assembly GCA_025594305.2 of Periplaneta americana. Classification (NCBI taxonomy): domain Eukaryota; kingdom Metazoa; phylum Arthropoda; class Insecta; order Blattodea; family Blattidae; genus Periplaneta; species Periplaneta americana. The sequence continues at coordinate 142,082,183 of JAJSOF020000013.1, read as the reverse complement.
GAGCACGGAATTTTGTCTGTTTGTTCTGGGTTTCTCATGAGCCTATCTGAAGAATGCCTTGCACATATCATAATTGGACGGAGTTACGCAATAACAGACCAACCGACAATAAAAAAAAGAGATATTTGCACAAATCTGTTGAAGACAGGCTAATTTAACACGGAAAAAAATCAAGAATGCGATATCTGAATTTTGCTGCTATTTATAAGCACAAATTCGTTTATTGCATAAAATTCATTTGTTTATTTTGCTTTTAAATATTAATTAAATTGCTGGCCTCTTATTAAAAATCTGTTAGTCTTTTCAAATAAATATATTTTATTCAACGACGATCGCAACTGCAGAGGTTATATCAGCGTCGCCGGATGTGCCGGAATTTTGTCCCGCAGAAGTTCTTTTACATGCCAGTAAATCTACTGGCATGAGGCTGTCGCATTTAAGCACACTTAAATGCCATCGACCTGGCCCGGGATCGAACCTTCACCCTTGGGCATAGAAGGCCAGCGCTATACCAACTCGCCAACCAGGTCGACGTTAGCCTTTTTGGTGTTACTTGTGCTATTTTTTGTAATAGTATGAATGTTTTACATCTTGCATAAAATTTTTTATAAAAGAAAACGGATTTATTTCAATAGCCAATATCTCAAAACAGGTTTTTGGCGCTTGGTCTCTTATTGCGTAACTTCGCCGAATTGTAGCTTCTAGTTTTCGGTTCGTTCCATAAAATTTATTCTCGACCATTTGAATTACTTTCAATACTATTTAGAAACAATGAAGCAATAGCGTGTTTAAACGTGCGCGGTACAGCTACAAGCCGGAAGATCGCCGGTTCAATTCCCGACAGGGTCGCTCATTTCCTCCATTTATCTAATTCTTTCGGCCGCACTATAGCCTTAGTAGTGTTCTCTCACCATTCTTTAACGGATGAGAACCTATATGTTCTTGGGGATAAGGGGGGGGGGAGGCTAGCACGTAGGCCTACAGGTACACCGTAGCACCCCTGTTCACTATACAGAGTGTCTCTAAATTAGACCGACAAAATTAGGGAGCAGATAGGTAAACTTCGTGGAAGCATATTTTGTTAAGGAACCCGTGGGCTGTGACGCTTCGTTTCATTGCAAGAAGGCGGGGACGGATAATCACTCTTTTCAGTCCAAGAGGGGTGTGTCATTACTACTGTCACTCGGTTTGTTTACGTCCGGAGCCCAGCATCATTTGGTATCGATTACAGCACGTTTGTTTACTTCCATTGGCACGACCTCTTGATATCCGTGTTATCCGTCTACGTAGTTTAGTACTTGTACTGCACTTATTCTGTTGTAATGTTCAGTACAGTTTAATGCGTCGTTGGTTTCGTTTTTCTGTACGTATTTTTTCTTTGTTTGGATTAACACACAGAATCATGTGACACAGAATCGCTTGTTAGTTGCACATACCTACTTACTTTGTCCCTACCTGTAATTCCTTCTTGCAATGAAATGAAGCGTCGCAGCTCATGGGTTCCTTAACAAAATATGCTTCCACGAAGGTTATCTAGCTGCTCCGTAATTTTGTCGGTCTAATTTAGAGACACCCTGTATAACAGATTGCTCAGCCTTATGGGCTTTGACGGGAACAACTTTTCGATTGCTGGTAAAATTCATGTTCTGAGAATAAGAAGTTAATTAATTAGTACAATATCGCTACAATCGAAAAGTATTGGGAATAAATTTGAATAAGGAACAAAAAAAAAGTCTCCTTCCCAGGCAGGATCCGAACCACGAAAGTCTTAGTTACCAGTCTATCGTGCTCTGGAGTGAACAAGGCTCTGAAATCAGCTACAAGGGTCGTTCCAGTTTTTTTTTGCCACTACTGTACACTGTTAGTACCAAAATGCATAAGCTTAAAATTAAAATTTTTAGTGCATGTTTAGTGCTTACTTTAGAAATGACACAGCATATTTTAAAGATTTTGACAGCATAAATGCACGCATATTTTAGATACTTTTAGTGCATATAATTCCGATGTCTACAAATGATAAATTGTTTTTTCAAACTGGCAAAAAATGTTTGTTGGTGTTTAGTACGGTAAGAATAATGGTCAAGAACAGTTCTGCCTTAAAGTCACATCTGTATTTCACTTTTATAGTCCCCCATAGGACTCCAGAGAATATAAAAAATGTATCATATAAACGGGCAATATATTTTACGAACCAATACGAAAGTAAGAGAGGCAATGATAATTTAAACGCGGAGGCACAAGAGCTATATTATGAAATAGGAGTCTGCAAGCTATAGAGGGCACCGAAACCAACGATCAAATACAGTAAAGCATCAAAAAACTTCATTTTTGTATGGTCATTTATATTCAATCAGAGGGGAATTCAACCAAGAAGAATTGTTTACGGATGTTAGTAATAGAGTAAAAAAACTGTCTCCTTGTTGAACAGAATGTATTACATAAAATCGGATGCGAGTTTTTGGTACCATACCGTCTTCATCAATGGAGCATTTGTATTCAGTTACGAGATTAGCGAGTTAATATCCCAGTAAGGGTAATGAATTCTTAAGTAATATGGATATCATTAATGTTGACAGTGGGGCAAAGATTGGGGTGTGCTACTATAAAGACAAGTACGAAAAAATATCAGTAGTGAAGACCACGATGACAGCATTAGCTATGGCCCGATAGAGTTGACTGCGATTCGCAGTGCGACGACATCAAAGCAATGTAATGTACACGAAGATGACGATGATGTGAAGTAGACGAAGATGACGGTGATGTGATGAAAATATCGGAGATGTGATGTAGACGAAGATGACGATGATGTGAAGTAGAAGTTGACGACGATGTGAAGTAGAAGAATATGACGGCAATATGATGTAGAAGAAGATGACGGTGATGTGGTGTAGAAGAAGATGACGGCGATGTGATGTAGAAGAATATGACGATGATATGGTGTAGAAGAAAATGACGGCGATGTGATGTAGAAGAATATGACGGCAATATGATGTAGAAGAAGATGATGGTGATGTGGTGTAGAAAAAGTTGACGGCGATGTGATGTAGAAGAAGATGACGGCGACGTGATGTAGAAGAATATGACGGCAATGTGATGTAGAAGAAGATAACAACGATGTGAAGTAAAAGAATATGACGGCAATATGATGTAGAAGAAGTTGACGGCGATGTGATGTAGAAGAAGATGACGACGATGTGAAGTAGAAGAATATGACGGCGATGTGATGTAGAAGATGACGGCGATGTGATGTAGAAGAATATGACGGCGATGTGATGTAGAAGAAAATGACGGCGATGTGATGTAGAAGAAGATGACGGCGATGTGATGTAGAAGAAGATGACAACGATGTGAAGTGGAAGAATATGACGGTGATGTGATGTAGAAGATGACGGCGATGTGATGTAGAAGAATATGACGGCGATGTGATGTAGAAGAAGATGACGGCGATGTGATGTAGAAGAAGATGACGGCGATGTGATGTAGAAGAAGATGACGGCGATGTGATGTAGAAGAAGATGACGGCGATGTGATGTAGAAGAAGATAACAACGATGTGAAGTAGAAGAATATGACGGCGATATGATGTAGAAGAAGATCACGGCGATGTGATGTAGAAGAAGATGACGGCGATGTGATGTAGAAGAAGATGACGGCGATGTGATGTAGAAGAAAATGACGGCGATGTGATGTAGAAGAAAATGACGGCGATGTGATGTAGAAGAAGATGACGGCGATGTGATGTAGAAGAAGATGACGGCGATGTGATGTAGAAGAAGATGACGACGATGTGAAATAGAAGAATATGACGGCGATGTGATGTAGAAGATGACGGCGATGTGATGTAGAAGAAGATGACGGCGATGTGATGTAGAAGAAAATGACGGCGATGTGATGTAGAAGAACATGACGGCGATTTGATGTAGAAGATGACGGCGATGTGATGTAGAAGAATATGACGGCGATGTGATGTAGAAGAAGATGACGGCGATGTGGTGTAGAAGAAGATGACGACGATGTGAAGTAGAAGAATATGACGGCGATGTGATGTAGAAGATGACGGCGATGTGATATAGAAGAATATGACGGCGATGTGATGTAGAAGATGACGGCGATGTGATGTAGAAGAAGATGACGGCGATGTGATGTAGAAGAAAATGACGGCGATGTGATGTAGAAGAAGATGACGGCGATGTGATGTAGAAGAAGATGACGGCGATGTGATGTAGAAGAAGATGACGGCGATGTGATGTAGAAGAAGATGACGGCGATGTGGTATAGAAGAAGATGATGACGATATGATGTAAAAGAAGATGACGGCGATGTGATGTAGAAGAAGATAACAACGATGTGAAGTAGAAGAATATGACGGCGATGTGATGTAGAAGAAGATGACGGCGATGTGATGTAGAAGAAGATGACGGCGATGTGATGTAGAAGAAAATGACGGCGATGTGATGTAGAAGAAGATGACGGCGATGTGATGTAGAAGAAGATGACGGCGATGTGATGTAGAAGAAGATGACGACGATGTGAAATAGAAGAATATGACGGCGATGTGATGTAGAAGATGACGGCGATGTGATGTAGAAGAAGATGACGGCGATGTGATGTAGAAGAAAATGACGGCGATGTGATGTAGAAGAAGATGACGGCGATTTGATGTAGAAGATGACGGCGATGTGATGTAGAAGAATATGACGGCGATGTGATGTAGAAGAAGATGACGGCGATGTGGTGTAGAAGAAGATGACGACGATGTGAAGTAGAAGAATATGACGGCGATGTGATGTAGAAGATGACGGCGATGTGATATAGAAGAATATGACGGCGATGTGATGTAGAAGATGACGGCGATGTGATGTAGAAGAAGATGACGGCGATGTGATGTAGAAGAAAATGACGGCGATGTGATGTAGAAGAAGATGACGGCGATGTGATGTAGAAGAAGATGACGGCGATGTGATGTAGAAGAAGATGACGGCGATGTGATGTAGAAGAAGATGACGGCGATGTGGTATAGAAGAAGATGATGACGATATGATGTAAAAGAAGATGACGGCAATGTTAATCAGAAAATGACGGCGATGTGATGTAGAAGAAGATGACGGCAATGTGATGTAGACGAAGATGACGGTGGTGTGAAGTAGAAGACGAAGAATACGGCGATGTGAATTAGAAGAAGATGACAGCGATGCTATATAGAAGAAAATGACGGCGATGTGATGTAGAAGAAAGATGACGGGGATCCTATATAGATGAATATGACGGTGATGTGATGTAGAAGAAGATGACGGCGATGTGATGTAGACGAAGGTGACGGCGATATGATTTAGAAGAAGATGATGGCGATATGATGTAGAAGAATATAACGGCGATGTCATGTAGAAGAAGATGACGGCAATGTGATGTAGACGAAGGTGACGGCGATATGATTTAGAAGAAGATGATGGCGATATGATGTAGTAGAATATGACGGCGGTATGATGTAGAATATAGTGGCGATGTAATGTAGACGACACTGTTAATATAGACGACGATCGCGGATAATACAAAGTAGCCTTATGCGTTTTCTCCGTTTAGGCAATTAGTGCAAGGAGCGTATCAAAATAAAACAAAAATGAAATAAAAAATTGTGTAATTTTATCACTGAACGGATTTCGAATTAAATTACAAACATTTGCTAGGGATTATACAGGGTACGCTCGAGTTTTATTTTTCAGACCGCGGAATCCAACATCCTGAAAGTTACAGACTCATATTCTATTTTAGTTGTTGAAACTATCGTAAGCTCGAACAATGATATGCATTGTATAACAAGAGCAATCTGCCTACAACTTGTGCTTTTGTTTGAGGATTGTCCCAGAGAAAGTTTCATACGGGAGGGGGGGGGGAGGCCTTAGGAGATGCACACTTTGTTGTTTCCTTGTTTTGAGATTTGCCCCATTTCCTGCATGCGCTCAATACAACGAGTGTGCCAACCCACGAAATGGATGTTGCACAATTGCACGGGTGGTTACAGTATCGTGATGTAATGTCTGCATGTGGAACACACAAAGGCATTTTAGTTAAGAAAAGTTTTAGCATTTTCCTGTCTAAATTCCCATTAGGTTTATTCTGTAATCCAACTCGCTGCTTCATATGCATATACTTTATTTCATGTTATGGTTTCTGAGTAGAACACTTAACCTAATTTTTCTTATCTAACTTCCTTGAAGTTATATTCCATTTATATTCTTTTCTACTTGAATTTCCTCCTCATCCATTTTATCTCTATTTAAACATTTCCTCAATGTCTTTATCTGGTAATCACGTTCAGTGTGAGCCATCAACATGGTCTAGGGATAGTGATAGGGAATTTTGCTTCGAGACAGGGCTAGGCTGTAGTTCGAATCTTCCTTGGGCTAATGTCAATATAATTTAATTATATTTAGGACTAAGAGGGATGAAATTACAGGAGAATGGAGAAAGTTACACAACACAGAACTACACACATTGTGTTCTTCACCTGACATAATTAGGAACATTAAATCCAGACGTTTGAGATGGGCAGGGCATGTAGCACGTATGGGCGAATCCAGAAATGCATATAGAGCAGCCGTGGCGAGATCGTGACTCGCGAGATATTGTGGCGCGCAGTGATAGCCTTGCATTTCGCTTGCTTCTAACCTCCGCCAACCCCCACCCTCTCACTCACTGGAGTCAAACTCCTTCCATTTGTATTTGAAGAGTCCACTGCAAGAATGATGGATGTCACTTTCTTGTCGAAAATGAACCAAGACTGCCAATGCATAGCTTAAGACATATAGAATGTACATAGAGAGTTATATGGCATTAACACTGATAGTCATTGTCCAGTAATGATCGGAAAATCACAGTTAAGCTTTGAGCGCTAAGCATTTCAAACTTTCAATTGCTTCTCCTGCAAAATGTATTCCAAATGACATCCATCATTCTTGCAGTGGACTCTTCATTTGTCTCTGACCTGCGAGTGGCATATGTCTCTCTCGAAACCATGTACGAAAGTTCCAAGCAGGATGGGAGGACGTATTTTTTTGCTGTCAATATGATGAGAATATTAAATGTATGATTTATTCACAAGAATTACGAGGAAAACGGTTGTATAACATAAAACGGCATTATAGGCCTACTACATGTTACTGATGAAACATTAAAAGGTTAAGTGTTATTGTTGTTGTTATCATCATCATCATCATCATCATCATCTCTGCACGTCGACCCTTTTTCAGCAGATGTACGAATAATGCGGTTAGCTCTTCAATTTGAACTCACTGATTTACTATGTGATGTCAAATGAAAGCTAGATGTAAGCACTTGACAAATGTTGCACTTTCAAATCTTTGCCAAAAAATAAATATCCGAAGCTTCGTTCTTTCGCTTGCTCTGTTGAAGCCATGTTCGCTACAACTTACGTTTGTGAACAATTATTTTCAGCAATTAAAATAGTAAAAACCAAATTTAGATCACGACTGACAGACAAATACCTTCGTGATCAACTACGACTGGCAGTAAGTGACATAATTCCTGATTTTGAAACTTTGTCGCAGAGACATTCTGAAGACAGTTAATTTTAGGTTGTGATATTATTCATTTATTGTTCATTTCTTTCTTCGTTACACGTACTAAACATTACTTTTTTAGCCTCGTACAGTATACAATTATATTTAAGTGCTTGATATAAGGAAAATGAAAATCCGTTAATAAGTCAGACAGTTGCTTCACTTCCCCTTCATAGGTGCTATGCACGTTGCAGGTTACACAGTGGCTCGACGCACGATTACATTTCCGCTACCGCTGATATGGAGTGTTAGTTGGGAGACCGGAGGAAAAAAGACATTTGGTGATGCCGAGACGTAGATGGGAGGATAATATTAAAATGGATTTGAGGGAGGTGGGATATGATGATAGAGACTGGGTTAATCTTGCTCAAGAAGGGACCAATGGTGAGCATATGTGGGGACGGCAATGAACCTGCGGGTTTCTTAAAAGCCATAAGTAAGTAATATTAGTCAAATTACTTATACAAATGTTATTAATATATAAATATTATTACATCATATTCATTTGGTTGTTAAGGTACGCAATACGCATTATGGGATCCCCTGCGGCAGCTGAGTGGTCATTCAGCCTGTCAGTTTGGGTTTGATTTCCGGTCAGGCCTGAGATTTTCATTGACAAATCCATAGTGACACTTGTGGCAGACATGGTCGCACTTTTAGGTTTTCTCGGGGTTCTCCCGTTTCCTCATATTTGGCATGCCGTCAACATTTATCCATTGCATCATCATCCCATAGCATTCCCCGAACGCCGGCTGGCGACGCACGGAGGGGCTGGCCTAGGGACGAGTGGGGTTGCCTGCTCGAAACTCACGTACGAAGCGAACCTTATTGTAGTCAGCCGGTGAGGTTTGGAAATGCACCTAGCTTGAGAGTTAGCGCAATAGATCTTGAAAGATTGCAATAAGGGGTTGTAGTGCCCCCCTCCCGAAATTCAATTGCAGCTTTAAGCCTTCGCTTGAACATAGGGGAAAAAAACACAAAAAAATGGCACACCCTTAATCCCTGAATTTATATATACCCACTGTCCGGATTCGGAATTCAAGTCAACTTATTTGATGTTACACAATCGTCCCGCGAGATACAGATGTGTACTACTCAAAAACAATAATTACATAATATAATTACTACCATTGCGATGCACTTTTGAATAGTAGACAAAAACAAAAGAGAAAGAGATGCATTCCATCATCCCCGAACTCCTGTCCCTGAGCACATAGAGCTCGTCTCTGGTATTGGAGTGGAGACGACTGCATTGTAGCGTGAAGATAATGGATACTATTGAGTGACGAGTGCCGGTTGGTCAGCCTCCTGGAAACTGTGGCAAGTAACTGTATTGTTTCCATGGCAACTTCTCGGCCCTCATATAATAGCCTGCATTTCTCTCTCTTCGAGAACAAACCTATTGTTTCAATGTACGATCATTTAGCTATTTTACCAGACTTTCAATAATAATAATAATAATAATAATAATAATAATAATAATAATAATAATAATAATAATAATAATAATGATTAAGCCAAGAAGTTCATGCCCTAAAAACCGACTAAATATGCATGCAAGTATGCCTTTAAAAACCTTAAAATATGCCAATAAATATGCACTAACAAAATTCTATATTTCTTTATATATCATTAATAAATATGTAACAAATAGGTAATAAATAACAACAACAATAATAATAATAATAATAATAATAATAATAATAATAATAATAATAATAATAATTGTGAAGAGAAATTTGTAGAATAGTCTGCCTTCCTGTGAGTGAATAATATAGGCTATAAAAAAGGTAAAGGTATCCCCCTAACATGCCATGAAGGCACTTGGGGGGCATGGAGGTAGAACCCCATGCTTTCCATGATCTCTGCACTAGAATGAGGTGGTGTGGTCGGCACCACGCTCTGACCGCCTTTTACTTAATTTTATAGGAGGCTGAGTGAATCTCGGGGCCGTTCTAGAAGTTTGGCAACGAGAAAAAATCCTGTCACCATCTGGGATTGAACCCCGTAGCCAGCTGCTCTACCAACTGAGCTACCCGGCCGACCGAGTGAATAACATATACAACAAAAAAGTGCAGGCTATTAATTATCCTCTATATTTAAAAATAGTCACTCGAAATCGGTTAGAATTCGAGATTCAAAATTCTGTATTGCAATTGGATTTGAAAATTAAATTAAAAAATTTGTACACAACAAAATATAAATCTTTGGGCAGTTTAAATTAAAACTTTGTAAAAAAAAGTCTTGAAAAAAAAAACAAGTTATTTCGAACAAGTTCTTGCTAAAAAAAAAATTCGCATGTATGCAGAATTTCGCGTTATTTCACGAGTTTAAACTTACGATATTTTAACCAGGAAAGGAAAAAGTTATTGGCTTTTTTAGCCGAAAACCCGTATTTCGTGAATCCATGTGTTGCCAAGAGTAGGCATATGTAATAATAATAATAATAATAATAATAATAATAATAATAATAATAATGATAATAATAATAATAATGTCATCCGCGGAAGCACGCTTTTCCGCTCATCCGGTAGCGCGTTTTTCGGCTCGGGCGTGAGTTCGTCACCCGTTTCGAATAATTACCTGATTAGATTTTCCCGAGGTTTTCCCCAACTGTAAGGCGAATGTCCGGCAAACGCATAGTAAATCCTCGGCCTCATCTCGCCGAATACCAGGTTCATCAACACTAAGGCCCGGTTGCAGAAACGCAAATCAAATCAGTCCCTGATCGCCAATCAGTTGATGTCTGATTTATTTGGTTGTTCATTGCGTTGCACAAACGTGAAACTTCCATCAACTTGTTCCGATTTATTAATTGCTGATTTGAGAAAGAAATGCATTTGACAACAGCGTTATTTAGCAACCACAGCCAATTTGATGCTCTTTAAAAGTCGCGAAACGAATGCATCAAGTGGGCAGTGACTAGGAAAACAAGTGAATGCTTTGCTGTTTTGTTGCTTTTTGTAGAAAGGAAACAGGCGGATTCTTTTTGTATATAGACTACAATATAGTGAAAAAAAATATATGAAGCAAACAAAAAAAAAATCGTGAGGGGGCTTCTGTTGTGGGATTTGCTATGGGAGTCGACAAGAAATTGAATAAGCATAGCCTCCGTAACCCAAAATAATTATATTTCCCATCTCTCTGTTTACAAATGGAGCTCATAACCTACTCTTTAAAAATATTGTGTTGTTATGTGCAGAACCCTGCCAACGGGCTACAGCATTCCAGACTTTCAATCATGGTGTAGGCTACATATTGCCTGTATATTCACAGAAAAGAAACCTTTTCTATTTCGATAAACTTCGGCACCATTTCAACCTGGTGATTGGTCTATACAACCAATTACCGGTACTCTTGGAAATCCTGACATGGCTGAAAATTCTCTCTGGATTTCAAATCGTTCCCTGTACGAGATCCTGCGATAACAAAGCATTTTCATACGTAACATTCCTAACTACTCGGCAAATAGTTGATTTGTGGATCCCAACAAGATCACCCAAGACTGCCTGAAAAATTCCAACAGCATAAAATGTCAGTGGTATTAGAACTTGGTTCATAGAAGAAAGTGGAAGGTTTCGATTTGTCTGTCTGCATATATTTGTTTCAATTTTTGAAAGCAACAAAACAACGAATCCTTACTTAACCTAAATCTTTGCTCAAATTTTCTGTCATTATACATAAAAACAATTCATGTCTGTCACGGAAACGCCTTCTTCTTAATAATATTTTTTCATTCTAAATTTTCTTCATCAGAAGAATTCATTATGTCGAAAACATTATTGTTATGCTATAACTATTTACTATATAAATTCATCCTGCCTAAGGTTTTTCCGTGGTTTTCCTAAGGCGCTAAGACAAATGTCGGGATGAGCCCTAAAAGAAATGGGCCACTGACCTGCACTCATATCCCCATTAATCTCCCTAATTACTTTAAATTAATCAACTAATTACATCTCTCCCCCTCTTCGTAATTGAGCCATCATATAGCCAAATGGCTTGTCTCAAAATTGAGACGATTCAACAAGGCTCATGACAACAATCACCTCCTACATAATAGCCAAATTGGCTAGTCTCTTATACATGAGACAACTCATCTCGCCTAAGGTATTCCGTGGTTTTCCTCAGGCGTAAGACAAATGTCGGGATGAGCCCTATAAGAAATGGGCCACGGACCTATATGCCCTTCCCCATATATATTCCACCCTTATTATAAACGATGTATGCCCTAGTTCAGATAATATAAATAGTCTATTAAATATACGAGGTCACTCAATAAGTCGCAAATTGAAAGGACAGGGAACTCTCAAATTGCAGATTAGATTACACGGCGCTTCTTCCGACTGCCTTCACATGCTTTGTCATCGAACAACAGATGACGGCGTCTTGCCATTCTAACGGCAAACACCAGCCAACTCCTCCTCGCCCCGTTCCGTGATCAATTGATCAATGTCAGCCCCCCTCGCGTATGTGGTACCTAAGAGGTTACGTCCAATTTCGGCTTCCCCTTCAAAATTTTCTAGAGCTCCTTCAGGGAAGCAGCGTAACCCGGAGTGAGACTAGTGGCCAACAGGCTTGGAGCTCACATATTTAGTTTTGTACAGCCCCCAACCCACTTGCAAGGACGCGTTTTGCGTACCTTTTAAATTTTCCTCCCAATTCTCCTTCGATTTTTCGATCGACTATATAAATTACAGTAACTGCACTATAAAGAGAACAACATAAATACTTGATCAATGATCAGTCACTTAACCAGCAAAAATCTGTTGATCAAATCTGATGGAAGACTGATCTCCGATCAAACACTGATTGTTCTTTCTGCAACAGAAATAGAACTGATGGCCAACCAAACCCTCCTTGATCGCCAATCATATTTTGATCGGTGTTTCTGCAACCGGGCCTAAATAAACTAGTACTTGATACAATGGCATTGAATAACTAAATGAAAAGTAACAATGTTAATGAATCGTGGTCAACATATTTGAACGGAGTAATATTTTTCGGTAGTTCTGCTAAAAACTGCACTTGCTTCAATGGCAGTGCGGATTATTGCCATTACCCCCCCTCACCAGAATTTTGGGCGGGAATTAAAGGAGGACCCGCGGGCCAGGCCGGTTTATTGATTCCACCCGGTTCGATTCCATCGCGGTGCGGACCAGCAACAGTGTTTTCATAACGGTCGGCCCCAGCTTTACAAAACTAAGGGAAGCATCAGCAGCTCTGAATTAATTTTCAGCCAGCGCACCGTTCTGTAATGCAGTTACAGCTGTACAAATCACATTACCAACAAACCTGCCGGGGATCCCACTCCCTTCTATAAACATTTCACAAGAACAGAGCACGCTTTCAACTAGGGTCCTGGGATGTCAGCGAAGCGGGGTATTATTCTGTCGGGACATCTAAAAATAACCGTGATTATTTGATCACCACCGTCAACATTTTTATCACCACCACCACCACCACCACCACCACCACCACCACCACCACCACCACCACCACCACCACATCTTACAAGCAAACGTTCTGATGGGGGTAGATAAAAAAGTTAATTTTTTTCTTCCACCATGTTAATAATGTCAATAATGAAGTGCTTATACAAATTTTGTCCACTCGACCGCAATTACGAGGCCGTCCAGAACGCGATTTTCCTTGGGGTAGTTTATAGAAAAAAGCACAATTTCATGGACTCATGCCATTAATATCATTATAGATAAGAAAAAATGGATTATCATACACGCCTCATATAGGCCTGCAAGGAATTTAGTGTACTGCATATTAAACAAATCCTATTAAAATATTACCACAGAAATAATAACTATTACGACCATGCTTACAGTACAAGAAAAGACGCATCATATCATGTCCTTTGTTTGAACCCAAATTACATTCTGAAGCAGGACTAAGGCATGGCTGAAATTTCGGCCTGAGACTGTAGGCTATAATAACTTAATTAAAAGCATTCAAAATTATCATTTTCTAATAATAAATTATTTAAAAAGCAAGCACTTCAACTGATTTTAAATTCTGATTAGTATACATTATAATATTACTTCATTGCCCTACCCCATCCTATAATACTATATATTGTAGGAAGGAATGTAATAAGCTCAAATATATTTATCTTAATTTCATGGAAATATTTATTGTTGCGCTATTTGTCAACATATCCCCCACTGGAATTGAGACTTTTTTCATACCATGGGATCAATTTTTGTGTCGTAGAAGTCAGCCGCCTCAGTCCGGAACCAGCGTTTGACTGCGTCTGCACCTCTCTCTGTCGATCCCAGGATACGAGAAATGTCTCAAGTCCGATGGAAAATATGTTGAAAAATAGCTCAACATTCTGTGTCCGTTCTAATAAATTTGTCCAATGAAATTGTGTTTTTTATTTCTGTTAACGGCCCCTGGCGAATTTATTTTTACAGCATGGGCTTAGTTACGGAATGTAAACACAGATTGCAGTACTTAACTAGTACTTCGAAATTAAGCTATTACAATTATAATGAAATAATTGACAAATAAATGTTATACTCTAATATATCCCTTATGTATCTACGAGGACAGAGAGAGAGAGAGAGAGAGATCCTGCAACGCCGTGTTCACAAGCATACATTCTCATGAGGGCAGACGGAAAAGGTTAATTTTTTTCTTTCACCATGTTAATAATGTCAAAAGAAGTGCTTATAAAATTTTTGGCCACTGGACTGTAATTACGAGTGCCGTAAAAAATAAGTTCGTCAGGGCCGTTAACAGAAAGAAAACACAATTTCATTGAAAAAATGTATTGGAACAGACACCACAGGAATTGTTGAGCTATTTTTCAACATATTTCCCACCGGAATTGAGACATTTGTCACATCATGAGATCGACAGACGGCTGTCAAACGCTGGTTCCGATCCCAGGCGGCAGACTTCTACGACACAAGGATACAAAAATTGATCCTATGGTATGACAAATGTCTCAATGCCAGTGGGAGATATGTTGACAAATAGCGCAACAACTGCTGTATCTGTTCCAATAAATCTTTCCATGCAATTGTGCTTTTTTTCTGTAAACGGCCCGAGGTAAAATCACTTTCTGGATGGTCTCGTAATTGCGGTCGAGTGGCCAAAATTTGTATAAGCACTTCTTTTGACATTATTAACATGGTGGAAGAAAAAAATACTTTTTTATCTGCCCCCATCAGAAAGTTTGCTTGTAAGACTTTTTTTCGTTCCATTCTTAAGAATATTGGACCAATATTATTGTCCCTTCAGACGAGACCACTTTTAGTGGCGCGTTAACGGCGCTGCGAACGCGCTTCAGTGGTGCTGCTAACGGACATATTACTTACTTACTGGCTTTTAAGGAATCCGGAGGTTCATTGCCGCCCTCACATAAACTCGCCATTGGTCCCTATCCTGAGCAAGATTAATCCAGTCTCTACCATCATATCCCACCTCCCTCAAATTCATTTTAATATTATCTTCCCATCTACGCCTCGGCCTCCCCAAAGGTCTTTTCCCCTCTGGCCTCCCAACTAACACTCTTTTATGCATTTATGGATTCGCCCATACGTGCTACATGCCCTGCCCATCTCAAACGTCTGGATTTAATGTTCCTAAGTATGTCAGGTGAAGGATACAATGCGTGCAGCTCTGCGTTGTGTAACTTTCTCCATTCTCTTGTAACTTCAGTCCTCTTAGCCCCAAATATTTTCCTAAGAACCTTATTCTCAAAAACCCTCAATCTCTGTTCCTCTCTCAAAGTGAGAGTCCAAGTTTCACAGTCATACAGAACAACCGGTAATATAACTGTTTTATAAAGGACATATAGGAGATTTTATTATTTAGTGTATCACTATTTAAGTTATTTAATAGAGCAAAAGTCTGAAAATCAACAAATATGTCACATACGAGTTATTGCAGGAACGACGACGAAATTCAAATTCTTAACTACGGTTATTTTAAACATTGGAGCTCGTTGAACCGAAAACAATGATATGCTGTATTTACGTATGAGAAACGTCACCTAACTGTTACGCAACGACGCAAGAGAACCCGTCCAGTGGCGTTCGTTTTGTGTGAGCAAACATGGAGGTCACCATTATCTGCAACAATACTGTAGGGTTCCCGTGACTAATCGTGTCAGGGTACCCACAACATAAGATAACAGAAATGCACCCGCAGTCTGGCGATAAATCAAGTAGTGACTCGCAAAGCCTCGCGATAACGCCCTCTGTCACATCCAGAATTGTTGACAACCCACCTAAGAAAAATTTACCGACGACAAATACAAGACATCCGGTCGAAAGTTCCTGTACGTAGCCTATGTAACTTGTCAGTGTCTTAGAGGGTTTCCAACAGTGTAGCTAACATAGAAACTGTCGAACGTTTTTGGAAATATTAGCTGTTGTCATCTAGAAGTACACAGATAACTTGTGAAATGTAGTCTACTATGTCAGTTCCGTTATAATAAATCAGGGAATTATTAGATTTCTTACAGTAACTAATGAGAAGACAACTGACTTGATTCGTCTTTGTAGCAGCTCGCCTTTCCTCATAGCTTCGTACATGCAATATATGTACATACCTATACAATACACAAATATTTATATATGATGAAAGTAAACAACTCTCATTCCCTCATCAAACTATTAGTTCATCTATTTATTCTTTCTCACACTCACTCCCTCATGAAACCAGACATTCATCCATTCCCTCATCAAACCATCACCTCACTCGCTCCCTCAACAAACCATTTCCTCACCCACTCCTTCATCAAACCACTCGTCCTTTCACTCCCTCATCAAACCATCACCTCACTCGCTCCCTCAATAAACCATTTCCTCACCCACTTCCTCATCAAACCATTCGTCCATTCACTCCCTCATCAAACCATCACCTCACTCGCTCCCTCAACAAACCATTTCCTCACTCATTTCCTCATTAAACCATTCGTCCATTCACTTCCTCATCAAACCATCACCTCACTCGCTTCCTCAATAAACCATTTCCTCACTCACTTCCTCATCAAACCATTCGTCCATCACTCCCACTCGCTCCCTCAACAAACCATTTCCTCACTCACTTCCTCATCAAACCATTCGTCCATCACTTCCTCATCAAACCATCACCTCACTCGCTCCCTCAACAAACCATTTCCTCACTCACTTCCTCATTAAACCATTCGTCCATTCACTCCCTCATCAAACCATCACCTCACTCGCTCCCTCAACAAACCATTTCCTCACTCACTTCCTCATTAAACCATTCGTCCATTCACTTCCTCATCAAACCATCACCTCACTCGCTTCCTCAATAAACCATTTCCTCACTCCCTTCCTCATCAAACCATTCGTCCATCACTTCCTCACCAAACCATCACCTCACTCGCTCCCTCAACAAACCATTTCCTCACTCACTTCCTCATTAAACCATTCGTCCATTCACTCCCTCAACAAACCATCACCTCACTCGCTCCCTCAACAAACCATTTCCTCACTCACTTCCTCATCAAATCATTTGTCCATTCACTCCCTCATCAAATCATCACCTCACTCGCTCCCTCAACAAACTATTTCCTCACTCACTTCCTCACCAAACCATTCGTCCATTCACTCCCTCATCAAACCATCACTTCACTCGCTCTCTCAATAAACCATTTCCTCACTCACTCCCCCATCAAACCATTCGTCCATTCACTTCCTCATCAAACCATCACCTCACTCGCTTCCTCAATAAACCAGTTCCTCACCCACTCCCTCATCAAACCATTCGTCCATTCACTCCCTCATCAAACCATCACCTCACTCGCTCCCTCAACAAACCATTTCCTCACTCACTCCCTCATCAAACCATTCGTTCATTCACTCCCTCATCAAACAATCACCTCACTCACTCCCTCAACGAACTATATCCTCACCCACTTCTTTATGAAACAATTCTCTCACCCACTCCCTCAAACAACCATTTCCTCACCCACTCCCTCATCAAACCATCCACTCACTCTCTCATGAAATCATACGCTCACACACCCATTGAATCATTCGCTCGTCCACCCCTCATTAAATCATTCACACTCTCGCTCCCTTATCAAATAATTAGCAGACACTCCCTCACCAAATCATTCTCACACTCACTCCCTCATTAAACCATTCGCTCATTCACTCCCTTACCAAACCATTCATTCCATCATCAAACCATTCAATCACTCAATCTCTCCTCCCATCATTCATCCAAAAATAAAACTCGAACTTACCCAATCATTCTTTCAATCACTCAACAATTAACCCTTCGAATTAACTTATTCTCATTCACTCAGCCACTCACCCAATTCATTAACTCAATTAATTCACTGTCATTTAATTTATTCACCCAATCACTCATTCAATTCATTCATCCAGCCACTCATCCAATTCATTCACCCACTCATCCAATTCATTCACCAAGCCACTCATCCAATTCATTCACCCCAGTCACTCATCCAATTCATTCACCCAGCCACTCATCCAATTCATTCACCCAACCACTCATCCAATTCATTTACCCCAGCCACTCATCCAATTCATTCACCCAGCCACTCATCCAATTCATTCACCCCAGCCACTCGTCCAATTCATTCACGCCAGCCACTCATCCAATTCATTCACCCAGCCACTCATCCAATTCATTCACCCCAGCCACTCGTCCAATTCATTCATCCAGCCACTCATCCAATTCATTCACCCCAGCCACTCATCCAATTCATCCACCCAGCCACTCATCCGATTCATTCACTTAGTCATTCAATTCATTCACTGTTATACACTCAACTCATTCACCAAATCACTCATCCAGTTCATTCACCCAACCACTCATCCTATTCATCCATCCAATCAATTTTCACATTCACTCGATCATATTTAACAAATCAATCCACTTGTTACTTATTAAATCATGCAATCAACTATTACTCAATTAATCAATCAATCAATCAATCAATCAATCAATCAATCAATCAATAACCTGTTCATTTGCATGTTTGTTCATTCATTCATTTATTCATTCATTCATTCATTCATCCATCCATCCATCCTCCCTAACTATTGTGAGAGAGAAATCAAAGTCTCTTTGAGCAACATAAATTCACATGTGATAAATGACCAATTTAGTCATGTTGACAATAAATTGTTGTGCATCCCTGTGATGAGGACGTGTGGTGATGTAACTTGCACAAGCACTGCAGCAATGTAGGCACATCCGTGAGAGGGGCGCAGTACAGCGATGCATCCCACAAATCTGAGGGAATGCTACCTTGCCATAGGTGAAGAAGCCATCCAGCGCGACAGCATCTGGGGCTATTAAAACGTTGATCAACTTGACAAAGCCCAATGAACTGGAAACAATGTAACAAGACCAACTGGTCCGCGATCGACACTAACATATGGACAACATGTTCGACCTGTCTGCTTTTTTAAAAGCATGCTAATTCTTTTATTTATGACACAGGAATTTGGGTCCGGTAGTAATGTACTCTACAGCCAAGGCGTAGTAGCTTCAACGGTGTTTGGAACTGCCTCAGATTACAGTAGGCATGGACACTATGTTCCCTCGCGGGCACTGTATACACCACCCCTTCGTTTTTCCCTTCACAAATATTCTACCTGCCTACGTGTATGTACAGTAAGCAGAGGTTGAACTCGGTACCACATCGTTCTAACAAGGGGTGTGTAAAGTGGTGAAATATGTCGAATAAATTGTAGATTTCGTTTTAATTTCCAACAAACATGGTAACTAGACTGC
Source organism: Periplaneta americana (assembly GCA_025594305.2). Classification (NCBI taxonomy): domain Eukaryota; kingdom Metazoa; phylum Arthropoda; class Insecta; order Blattodea; family Blattidae; genus Periplaneta; species Periplaneta americana. The sequence continues at coordinate 142,062,844 of JAJSOF020000013.1, read as the reverse complement.
TTTGGTATTATGAATAAAGGTAAAGTTCAATGCCCAAACTGCTCAGTTGAGATTTATATAAAACATTATAATATCAGACGGTACTTCGATCTTGAACATAAGAAGGATTTTAGTAAAAATAATCTAATACAGTAAGTAAGAGTTTAAAATAGAATTATTAAAAATAAATTAATAATAAAATATATTAAATACATATATGTACTTTTTCGAAGAGGTGGAAAAATTCAAATATCTTGGAGCAACAGTAACAAATATAAATGACACTCGGGAGGAAATTAAATGCAGAATAAATATGGGAAATGCATGTTATTATTCGGTTGAGAAGCTTTTGTCATCTAGTCTTCTGTCAAAAAATCTGAAAGTTAGCATTTATAAAACAGTTATATTACCGGTTGTTCTGTATGGTTGTGAAACTTGGACTCTCACTTTGAGAGAGGAACAGAGATTAAGGGTGCAAATCAAGATTTCAGGTATAACTCCTTGTAAAGTTGATTTGAATAATTTCAAGGGAAAAATTGTTCCGGGGCCGGGTATCGAACCCGGGACCTTTGGTTAGACATACCAATGTTTATGTTTAATCAGAGATTAAGGGTGTTTGAGAATAAGGTTCTTAGGAAAATATTTGGGGCTAAGAGGGATGAAGTTACAGGAGAATGGAGAAAGTTACACAACGCAGAGCTGCACGCATTGTATTCTTCACCTGACATAATTAGGAACATAAAATCCAGACGTTTGAGATGGGCAGGACATGTAGCACGTATGGGCGAATGCAGAAATGCATATGGAGTGTTAGTTGGGAGACCGGAGGGAAAAAGACCTTTGGGGAGGCCGAGACGTAGGTGGGAAGATAATATTAAAATTGATTTGAGGGAGGTGGGATATGATGGTAAAGACTGGATTAATCTTGCTCAGGATAGGGACCAATGGCGGGCTTATGTGAGGGCGGCAATGAACCTCCGGGTTCCTTAAAAGCCAGTAAGTAAGTAAATATATATTTACATATATAAATAAATATATTAATAAAATAGTTGTTGCATGTATTAAAGTAATATGTTATTTTAATTTAACTTCTTATGCAGGTTCAAATAGTGAGAAAATTTTCAAGAATCTACAAGAATGATTTGTTAATACGAGGCGCGTCCATAAAGTAACTTTCCCACTCGTTCCACAGCTAGCAAACCATATATTGCGCGAAGCGACTGCGTGTACGTGATAGAGTAATGTCCTGGCATGGCGCATGCGCTAGCGGAACTTCCCGAGTGCTCTCAGTAACTTCGTTGCATTGGTTGAAGATGGACGTTCCTATTCCAGCTCCCGCCGCGTGTGAAGTGCGGTCAGTGATAAAGTTGTTGAATGCACAGCGCATAGCGCCGATTGAAATTGATCGTCAGCTGTGCCAGGTCTATGGGCAAGCAGATGGTGCGTTGCTGCTGCAGTGGGAGGCCAACCATCATCACAGACGACCTTGTGGAGTAACGCACCATCTGCTTGCTCATGACGTTAGTCCAAGATTTGGATACTGAGTGAATGAATTGGATGAGTGGCCGATTTAATGAATTGGATGAATGGTTTGGAGAATGTACTGGTTGATGATTGGGTGAATGAATTAAATGACAGTGAATTAATTGCTTGACTGAGTGAATGAATTGAATGAGTGGCTGAGTGAATGAATTGGATGAGTGATTCCGTGAATGAATTGAATGAACGACAGTGAATTAATTGAGTGGCTAAATGAATTAGATAAGTGACTGAGTTAATGAATTTGATGAGTGACTGAGTGAGTGAGAATAAGTTAATTCGAAGGGTTAATTGTTGAGTGATTGAATGAATGATTGCATAAATAAGTTCAGGTTTTATGTTTGGATGGATTATGGGAGGAGGGATTGAGTGATAGAATTGTTTGATGAGGGAGTGAATGAGCGAAAGGTTTGATGAGGGAGTGAGTATGCGAATGATTTAATGAGGGGTAGACGAGCGAATGATACTGCTACTGATATCACGATATTACCAATCTTTATCCTATAGTAGTACTTCGGAAAGTAAGAAAGTAAATGAATAAAAAGAGTAATATTTATTAACTGAGATATCTAATCCATTTATCCACTCTTTACTTAAATGAAATTATAAGTGAAACAGATTAAGTTTTCACTGATGAGCAGGTAGAGGTTAAGCAAATTTGAGATCAAATGTTGGGACGAACAATTTATTTAATTGATCTGAAAGCGAATTAAAGACAAGATGGGTTGAGACTCCTTAACTAATTCATGGCTGTGCGCTGCTCCCACACTTGTTCCAGTAATTACACGGAATAAAGGAACGCTGGAGGTACACTCCGTACGGCTGTGCCGGAAGTCTTGTTATTTATGATTAAACACATTCACTTTCATCCATCCCACCAGGCACTGCATTAATCTCTTTGGTTCCAGAACGGAAATTCACAATTTTAATTAGTTAAAACGTTGTCCGCGGCGCGATAGGGCACAGAGGCCTGCCCTCTACACGCGATGCGCAACTGTTATCTTGTCATAATTATAAAGCTTGCTACGTTCCCACAAAGTGCAACGTCCTACGCGCTAGCGTAACATCAATATGAGGCTCTCTAAACAGGTCCAGTCGGTTCTTTTCATTTATTACTAGAATTTCTTTTTTTGGGAAGACTTCCCGATACCACAGTAGCAACTCTAAAGGCAGGTTCACAATAAACCGGAAACGAGAATCGGAACGAAAACGAAAACGGTAAAATTGTTAAAATGTGTACATTTAAATGTGAGCATTCACAATTAACGAAAAGCTTGCCAGAGACCGGGATCGGGAACGGAGAGTTGGCCAAGTTTCAACTTTGGCGTTCACGTTTCCGATCATAGCCCACTAGATTCATTCTATTGCCATCTAAAAGCTATTTTGTCGTCGTATATTTTGTAGCAAGAAGACCCTGACATAACCTATGTATTATTTTGTTCTGTGCTATGCATCATGGAGCAAGTTTCATTTGATGAGATTCTAATATTGAGTTTACGATAAGCGGCGCGCCTCGTATAAAGATGAGAAAATGGAGAATATGTGGCTTTCAATAGCTGCATCTTTGAACACCGATCGTAAATGAATCATATTTTATTACTGTATTGGTTGTATTACACACTAGATATTCATGCTTCAATTCAATAACTACCGTTATGTTCATTTTTGTTCTATTACAAATGTTTCTTCTGTAATTATTTTACGTTATGGTAGACTTAAAATAGGTTGTGATAATAAAGATGCATGGGCATATTTATAGTACCGTACCTAATGAAATGTTTCAGTTGAAATTTCGAAGTTGGTTAACCTGTGTTTATGTTGGCTGCCTTGTACTCATGAGAGAACGCCATTGGTCAATTATACACAAATAACATCAGAATGCGTAATATCGACTTTACATATCGTTATTGACATACATATCGATATGCATAGTCGTCTACGTTCTCGGTATATTGTGAATCAAAAATTTTCATACTCTCGTCCTCTGCTTCTCGTTTTCATTCTGGTTCTCGTTCCCGGTTTACTGTGAACCAGCCTTTAAGGTTGCTTCACAATAAACCGGAAACTGAAACGACAACGAGAACGAGAACGGAAATATTGTTAAAATAAATGTATTTAAATGTGATTATTTACAATTAACTTTCACGTTCCTTTTCCCGGGCTCCGGCAAGCTTCTCGTTAACTGTGGATACTCACATTTAAATATATTTATTTTAACAATATTTCCGTTCCCGTTGTCGTTTCCGTTCCCGGTTTATTGCGAACCAGCCTTAACTTTGACGGTGGAATCTTAGCAATGCGGAATGCCCTGCAAAACCTTATCTTTAGAACAGAAATGTTTAAAAAGTCAGTTATTCTTTCGGATTCGAAAATAGCCATGCAAATTCAACCTTAATGTAGGATAAAAATAAATTTGTCATCGAGCTTCAGACACAAAAAACGAATAGTTTTCCAATGGATTCCTTCCTATTGCGACATTTCAGGGCACGAGACTGTCAACCTTTCAGCGAAAGAGGTTCTAAAGGTCCAGTCACAATGAAAATTAAACATAACGTAAGCGTTCACTTCAGAAAGTAAACTCTAACGTAAAATAAAAAAGTCATACCGCCATTCATGAAGGGAATATAAACATAACAGCAAATATACTTGGTAACCATGGAAACATAACAACGACGTCATTTCATCAATATTATATTACGAAGAAATAGCCCGAAAAGTGTCGTGCTGTAATTATTTCTACGGAAATATCCCAACGTTCAACAACCATCTTATTCAATAATCACGAATTTTTAAATAAAACATGAGGAACATGAATCGCGTTCCCACTGAAGAAAAGCTCGGTGACACAGGCTATAGGCTAGAACAATCTTCTACGAAGTCGTTAAGAACGTTAGATCAACAGACAGGTGTATCCAAGACATCAGCTTGAAAAGCAACAGAATTCTTCAAACCGAAGCCTTTGCATTAGAGATGATGGTCAACAGTTCCAGCACTTATTATAACATAAGCGAATGACATCTGTAAACCGCGAGATTTCACTGCCGAAAGCAGAGGTGTTGAATCACCGCTAAGCGGGCTGTCACTTGCCCATGTTATTTTTTGAACGGCTCCGTAAAGGTGAAGGTAAAGGTATCCCCGTAACATGCCATGAAGGCACTTGGGGGCATGGAGGTAAAGCCCCATGCTTTCCATGACCTCGGCACTAGAATGAAGTGGTGTTTTGAACGGCTCCGTACTAAGCGAAACTTGTTTTCAGGCGTACACCAGTTAAGGTGAGGGTATGGTGTAATATATATAAATGCTAAACTAATAATATTCAATATAATAGAACGTTGGTACGTTAAACCAAAGGTCCCGGGTTCGATACCCGGCTCCGGAACAATTTTTCCCTCGAAATTATTCAAATCAACTTTACAGGGAGTTATACCTGAAATCTTGATTTGCATAATACACGTCACTGTTCGTTAACAGAAAACCACAATTTAAGTCACACGGAGTTAGTGTGCACTCGAAGTTGGTTGCTTGACGGTTGTCAGCCCACTTTGAGGTCTGTGGATATAGAGGGAAAAATTGGATCGGTGTCGGTTAGAGTTCCCGAGTAGCTCAGTGGTAGAGCGTTGGTACGTTAAACCAAAGGTCCCGGGTTCGATACCCGGCTCCGGAACAATTTTTCCCTCGAAATTATTCATTAATAATATTCAAGTCTTGGTATTTTGTACACTTATTACGTTACTCACATGTGTTGTAATAAGCTGTATTAATTTCAGGTTGATATCTCTTCAGGTTTTCCCCCTAACAACATTTAAAATTTTGTTTATTTATTTACTTATTTACTTATTTATTTACTTATTTACTTATTTATTTACTTATTTACTTATTTATTTATTTATTTATTTATTTATTTCTGGTTCGGGTACAAAATGTATTACATAAGGTTAAAATTTAACATTTTTTTTTTAATTTTTTACACCACGCTCCAGATATATTATTATAAAGCAAAAATTTAAAAACTGTGTATTTTTACCAAAATGACCATTTTTTCACGTTACCCTTCCCTTAATAGTCTGCACTGTTTATTGGAAACAAGTTATTTTTATCTAGTGTTCTTAGGTTTCCTTAAAAACTTCCGATAAAAAGTAGTTCTAATTCACGGAGTACGACAGACTTTGGTTCATATAACAATTCATTTATTCTTAGTTTTCTGTCGAAGGGTAGGTCTTTCACTGCAAACCAGCATTCTCCAGTCTTCTCTGTTTCCCGCCTTCATGTTATTCTCCGCATATGATCCATATATCTTAATTCCGTCTATCATCTGATCTTCTGTCCCGAACTATTCTCCCGTTCACCATTCCTTCCACTGCATCCTTCAGTAGACAGTTTTTTTTTCTCATTCAGTTATTCAGCCAATTCCTTTTTCTCTTTCTGAACAATCTCAGTATTATTCATTCTTCACCCACTCTTTCTAGCACACTTTCATATAGTTATTAATAGGGCTAGGATTTTGATGAAATTGCATCTTTTTTCTAGTAAGCCAGAAACATAGCTGCTTTAGTATTTATATGTTATGTGATAAACTGAGTGTTTTAAGACATTTGTTAGGGCATTTTTTTTTGCATTTTTGTCTGTTTCAACTCACAAGAACATCTTTTGTTTTATTCGGTCTTTTTTTAGGCATTTCATTTAATTTTGGCTATAAATCCCCATTATTAATGTAAAATAATGTTTATTTCCTTTCATATTTTCTTTACATATTTTGTCCATTAATACCCATTATTTTGTATAATATTTTAATCGTTTTTCTACACAAATATTGCCATTTAAACGTATTACACCCCATGTACAACAACCACCCCTTCAATATAGACTCCTCTATACCTACTAATTTCGGATAAGAGTAGCCTTGTGGTAGACTACATGGAAACTAAAAGAAAAGTAAATCCATGGCGCTACAGCCCATGAAGGGCCAAGACCGACCAGCTGACTGCTGACCTCACGTCCACATGCCGAAGCAGAGGTTAACAATCATACATGGAAACTACATCAGGTAAAATAATTAAAGTGTACTATTTAGAAAAAATTACGTAAAATTTAATTTAATTACTAGTCTAAATATTAAGTAGTACAAAACCTCTTTTCCTACTAAGCCAATTAAGTAAGATCAATTTTTAGGGCATTTTTAAGCGAATTTTTTTTTTAAGATTTTTAGGTCATAAATGCATTGCTTTTAGGACGTTTTTCATGATTAATGGGTCATCAAAATCCTAGCCCTAGTTATTAAACTTGAGTCTCTATCCTTCCGATTTCGGTGTACATTTCATTTCCGCAACTGGAAGGTGTCCTCGTTCATGTGGTCTACGCGGCTGTCTTTACTATGCGATAACACATAATACACAAGGCAAGGGATACATATCTAGTCCCTAGGGTAGGTAGATAAACTTAACTTTCAAATATTAACAATTTCATTAATCATTACACGAAAACAGCTGATTTTCCTTAAGAGTTATTGATCCATGCCAGTCTGACTCTGAGAAGAAACGTTTCTTATCGACTTGCTTCTATAATAACAAGACTAGATGTAATCGTACTTGGAAACGGTCAGCAAAGTCTGGCTGCGTGGGGTGGATTATCGACCGTCCCATAAAGAAAGGAGCACAACATGAAGTCACGGCCGCCTGTATACCAACACTACGCTCTACAAACACACCAAGAATACTGAATTGAGAAGGAGGTTTCTAACTGTATTTTTATGGCGCATACTTTTCCCCTGATGCGTGATTTACATTGTTGATTTAACTGTTTACAATACTGAATAACAAGGTAATTGGCTGTTACGTCTAGAGTAGTCGAAAATGGTCTAAGATTACTTACATTCCAAGGAACATAAACCCTAATTAAAAATCATGATTATCTATCCACAATTTGAAACAACTTTTAAACGTAGCTATATTATTTGACTCTGTGGTTATCCAAATAAGTGTTGTTTGTACTTTTAAAATGCCGCGTTTTGGTGTATGAAGGCCTAATGATTAAAACCCTGGTGTATACACAGTGATTCACTAAAAACGTGCAAAAATAATAGGAAATAGGGGATGCTCTACAGGACATTTGAGACAGAGAATTTAAGTCTGCGAAGTCAGATTAAGGAGATACGAAGTTAACTATAGGTACCTACTGATATAGCTGTTTTCCATATCATCTAATGTTATTATATAACTTACATTTATTTCACACTTAATATTATTTTACATTTATTTACAATTGAAGAGGTGAGAATGATATTGTCCTTTCATATAGGCCTACCATTTTTTCTTTGCCCACTCTTTCCAATACAACTTCATTTCTTATTCTGTCTGTCTACTTCACACGCTCCATTCTTCTCCATATCCACATTCCAAATGCTTCTATTAGTTTCTCATCATTTCGTCGCAATACCATGTTTCTGCCACACTCCACACAAAGCACCACTAGCCTCTTCCTTAGTTCTATTTCCAGAGGTCCGCAAAAGAGCTCTTTTTTTTATTAAAAGCTTCCTTTGCCATTGTTATCCTCCTTTTCACTTCCTGGCAGCAGCTCATGTTACTGCTTATAGTAAATCCCAAGTATTTGAAGCTGTTCACTTGCTACACTGCCTCATTTAGAATTCGCAAGTTTACCTCCTTTATTTTTCTTGCGACAACCATGGTCTTCGTCTTGTTTGCATTTATCTTAATCCCATACTGCTCACAGCTGTCAATTAGCTCGTGTAGCATATTCCTTAGTATTGTCTTCTCTTCTGCTAAGAACGCCATATCATGAGCAAATCTGATGTACTTTATTCTTCATCCTACCTTTACCCCTCCCATGTTCTGAAAACAGTTCTTCACCAAATCCTCCAAATAGATTATTTTTTTTTAATTTTAGTTGCTTATTTTACGACGCTTTATCAACATCTAGATTATTTAGCGTCTAAATGAGATGAAGGTGATAATGCCGATGAAATGAGTTCAGGGTCCAACACCGAAAGATACCCAGCATTTGCTCAACCAGGTAACTTGCCCCGACCGGGAATCGAACCCGGGCCACCTGGTTTCGCGGTTAGACGCGCTAACCGTTACTCCACAGGTGTGGACTCCAAATAGATGTTGAACAGGGTAGATGATAAAGGGCATCCTTGTCGTAATCCTCTATCTTCAGTGTTAATTCTAACTTTCAAGGTGGTGTCAACTTTCAATTTTACTTTATCTGAAATACACTGTAATAAAAACAATCACCTGAACACCGAGAAAAAAAAACTATCATTGTTCTATTTCGCATAGTAAAATGTAATTCAAAGGGCGCTTGTTTCATGTTGGGATGCCTCCGATGTTTTCGCAACAGCCGCTACTGCGCTGCATTGTTACAGCGAGTGGATCGAAGTCTTTTCCCCACAGTATGAGCAGCTTATCGCCGACTGCACCACGCTGATAGGGCGCCATTCAAATCTCCTTCCTGCACAAAGCGGAACCAAAATCGCCCTAAGAATCCGCAGTAAATACGAAATTCAATCTAGATTCTGTTATATATGTGGGGGCACGTCAGTAGGCATCGCCTCTTTTGCCGGAACCGACGTCCCTTGCTCAGTCTTGTCCTTTCTCATTTGCGTCTACGCCTCCGGAACAGGAGTGGCCAAAACATACCACAGAAGGGGCCACAAATCGTAGCTAAACTTATACAGGGACATCACTTTATTTTTACCAACATTTTTAACATTAACCTGGCTATACTCGGAAACACTGTTGCCCCCTTCCATTACAGGAGTTTGATGTTACTAGTGCAATATGTAAACAAATCATTTTACTAGGTATAGGAGGAGAGAAAAGTAGTGTATCCATTTATGTTGTAGGGAAATACGATATTACGATTTTCAGTTTGATCATCACTTTTACGGAATTTATAAAAATACAGTAGAGTAGTAACATTTTTTTTTCAAAAACTCAACTTTTTAGGCGGCTATGTCCGTTATGTAATGTCTACTTTATATTAATTATTGATGTTAACATACGATATAGAGAGTGCATTTAAATTGAGGGGCTCATAAGTAAAGGGCTGTAAGTGCACTTGTTACTTTTGAGAAAATGGGGTTTACATATTTAAGCTTTCGTAAAACCGGTGAAATTTTTATTGAAATTTTAATGTGTGATGCGATTAAAATATCCCTTTGCCACTAAAATTTTAGATACTTTAGCTTACACTGGATGCACTTAACTCATGTTATTACAAATGTCAGTAGCATTCCTTTGCTTCTAGCCACCTCAATTCAAAATAAGCTAATCTGAATGTTTAAACAAGTTGCTGAAAATGGTTGCCGTTCATTACAATGCGGGCTTCAATTCTTTACGCATATTATTAAAAACATTTTGAAGCACATTCTCTGAAATTTGATTTATAGTTTCTTCAATATAATTTTTAGTACGATATTATTAATATAGGTTCTTTCTTCTATAGAAAACGCAACCATATTTCTGAAACACACTATACACTGCAGTGTTTACTTCACTGCTTGAAGACTTTGAATGCAACAGCGGCCGTAAGTTTGTGTGTCTGACGGGAGCAAGGACATTAGTGAAGGGGTGAGAGTGAAGTACATTCAGAAATGCAGGTACAATAAAAATGCAAGTAAAAATAAAATGATGTCCCTGTATAAACGATTTATTTAAAAGTACAGTCTAATCCGTTTTAATATGTATAATATTAATTTATTATTATAAAGCTATTACGATAGAAGGAAAAATTTCTTGCTGGTTATATGATTAAAATCCGCAGTTTCCGTATATATTATGACAATCAACAATGCATAATCTGAAAGAACAACTGAAAATCGTAGACGATTAAAATGGCTACTACAAATCAACAGCGGGCACAATGTGTTCCTTGGTATGCTAAATTTGAGAGTGTTGAAAGAGTTCAAAGGGGATTTCGACGTGAGTATGGTGTGCGTAATGTAACTAAATACGATTCCATAATGTTGTCGTATCCAACATTTGTAGAAACAGGTTCTGTGTTAAAAAAAAAAACATGCAGGAAGTCGCAGGCGAAACCCAGTACGAGAAACAGCTAACTCTTGGCTTGGCCCCCAAACTCCCCAGATCTAACCCTTCCTGACTTTATCGTGTAGGATTATGTTAAAGACATTGTCTATTCACAGAAACCCAGGAACATTGATGAACTGAAAGTTAAAATTACTCAACCATTTCAACAAATCACCCCTCTTATGTTACAACAGACATGGGCTGAATTGCATCACCGTTATGAGTTGTGCAGGGTGCGCAATGGGGGTCATGTTGAGCTCTGAGGAATCTCCCATCTTTCAGTGTTGTATGCACAAAGTTTCAACAAATAAAGTTCAGTAGTAAATGTTTTACGGTGTTTTTATTTTATCCATACCCAAACGGATCACCCTGTATATGTAAATATGTAATACATTATACTCGCTGTTGGTCATATTTCATTATTCCATTGGTGTTAATGGGACTGATGACAGTGCAATGTTAGACTGGTGTGCGTAGAAACCATATTATTCACAGTTCTCTGTCCAAACTCTTCAGTGACCTGTCGGCAAATTAATACCGATACTGTACCTAACTTTTTACTAAAAGAGCTGTTGCCTAGGAAACAGAATGGCAAGGGGGTTATGACCACCACCACCACCACCACCATCACCATCACCACCGTATAATCACTGTTGCCTTAGGCGTCACTTAACTCTCAGGCATGTTAAGATATCTTGTAGGCTATAGATAGAGTTTGTTGAGTGATCAGAGATTAGCTGTACGAGATTGGCGAGTCCTCGGCATCAACCCCCTTGATTTGATTACCTGTTTCGGTTTTTCCGAGGTTTTCCCCAACCAAAAGGCAAATGCCAGGTAATCTTTTGGCGAATCCTCGGACCTCACCTCATCTCACTCATCTCGACAAAATATTGTAAAAAATTGCACAAAATTGTAAAAATTGTAGGAAATTACTAAATTATAAAACTAAAAATTTGTAAAAATTGTAATTGTAATATTGTAAAATTTTGACTTGTTCCACATCTTAAAGCTTCATTGCTCATGTAAGATCTATGGAATAAAATAAATAAATGAATGAATGAATGAATGAATGAATGAATGAATGAATGAATGAATGAATGAATTCACATACCTATTTTCAATTTTGTCGTAAATGAATAATAATCGATAATATGCAATCTTCCTCTCTTCTTTGGCTTACTTCAAGTGTACTTAGCATAGTATAGCATTGTCTATTTATAAGTCCTATTATTATTATTATTATTATTATATTATTATTATTATTATTATTATTATTATTATTATTATTATTATTATTATTATTATTTATGAAATCCTATATTTTATATGTAACGGATCTCGGGCTAGGTTAAATAATTTACTCATCTTCTTTTCTGTTCTGTTTCGCCTTATACAGATATGGAGCATCCTAACATTATTATTAATAGTGATCTTACTACAGTTCTATAGATTAGGATTATAATCCGTCTACCATTCTCAAAAAATATGCACAAGCCCATTAATTGTTTCTATATTCTTGGATTTTGCCATAAATTTAAAATATTTAAACGTTTTGTAACGCCTGTACAGTATTTGTCATTCGATCTTCGAGATTATAGCCAATAAGAATTCTCAAACCTTTGAGCGCCAATGCCAATCACGATTACGTCGTGATTTTATAATTCTGCTAGAAATGCCGGTCAGGATCTAATCGTGATATAGTTTCCATTTTGCTGTTATTCTACAGACGGCAAAGACTAATGTGTTGTGTTAAGAGCATAGAGGAAAGTTCAGTGGAGCGGTTCACTTGTGTGAATTTACTTGGCATATTTTACATAATGCTACGCAAATGGGGTCGGCACTAAGAGGGTTAAATTAATTAGAGAAGCAAAACAGTAATAGTAGTACGGTATTATTAATAATGAGTACAGTACATACTGTAATAGTTACAGGCCTAGTATAACGACAAAGTAGTAGTAGTAGTAGTAGTAGTAGTAGTAGTAGTAGTAGTGGTGGTAGTGGTAGTAGTAATAGTAGTAGTAGTGGTAGTAGTAGTAATAGTAGTAGTAGTAGTAATAATAGTAGTAGTGGTAGTGGTAGTAGTAGTGGTAGTAGTAGTAGTAATAGTAGTAGTAGCAGTAGTGGTAGTGGTAGTGGTAGTAGTAGTAGTAATAGTAGTAGTAGTAATAGTAGTAGTAGTAGTAGCAGTAGCGGTAGTGGTAGTAGTATTGGTAGTGGTAATAGTAGTAATAGTAGTAGTAGTAGTAGTGGTAGTATAGTAGTAGTAGTGGTAGTAGTAATATTAGTAGTAGTAGCAGTAGTAGTAGTAGTAGTAGTAGCAGTAGTAGTAGTAGTAGTAGTAGTAGTGGTAGCAGTAGTAGTAGTAGTAGTAGTAGTAGTAGTAGTAGTAGTAGTAGTAGTAGCAGTAGCGGTAGTGGTAGTAGTATTGGTAGTGATAATAGTAGTAATAGTAGTAGCAGTAGTAGTAGTGGTAGTGGTAGTAGTATAGTAGTAGTAGTGGTAGTAGTAATATTAGTAGTAGCAGTAGTAGTAGTAGTAGTAGTAGTAATGGTAGTAGTAGTAGTAGTAGCAGTAGTAGTAGTAGTAGTGGTAGTGGTAGTAGTAGTGGTAGTAATAGTAGTAATAGTAGTAGTAGTAATAATAGTAGTAGTAGCAGTAGCGGTAGTGGTAGTAATATTGGTAGTGGTAATAGTAGTAATAGTAGTAGTAGTAGCAGCAGTAGTAGTAGTGATAGTGGTAGTAGTATAGTAGTAGTAGTGGTAGTAGTAGTAGTAGTGGTAGTGGTAGTAGTATAGTAGTAGTAGTGGTAGTGGTAGTAGTATAGTAGTAGTAGTGGTAGTAGTAATATTAGTAGTAGTAGTAGTAGTAGTAGTAATGGTAGTAGTAGTAGCAGTAGTAGTAATGGTAGTAGTAGTAGCAGTAGTAGTAGTAGTGGTAGTGGTAGTAGTAGTAGTAGTAGTAGTAGTAGTAGTAGTAGTAGTAGTAGAGGTAAACTCGTGGTTTAATAACGCTCCTTTAACTGGAGTGGTTCCTCTCGTCGGTGACAAGTGTTAAGATGAATGAATGCAGGTCTAATATGGCTCAGTTTGCATCCCTGTTCTGTTGTAAAGAACGAGCACTTTTCTTCCTACCCACTCATCTTATCCGCTCCCTCTCTGCCTTACAGATCCTTCCGCTCATCTCCATATGCCACTTTCGTCGTGGCTTCACCTTACAATACTCTCTTGCGCTCCATCTCCCCTGCCTAGGCCTATAACTTTAGCATTTCCTTCGTCTGTCACTGATGCTACTTCAGGCCGTACTTTCTTCCAACTTTCAATGCAGTGGTTTTCAAATTGTAGGGCGTGATCCCACTGGTCTACAAAGAAAACTTTTTGTCTGCTATTGAGGAAATTTCAAGTGTTTTATACTGAAATTAATACGCTGATTCCAGATCTGTAATCAGATATATCATAGCACGTCAGGTGTTTGAGTTATGGGACTGTAACATTAATTCTAAATCTTACTATCCAGTATATACCTGCACCGTAAAGTCAGAGATATAAATTGAGCTTAGTTTATATATTCTTTGAAAATTGTTATATTATATTATTTTAAATACATTTTTAAGACGATATACACTTACAAAATGTAGTAAACACTAAAAACTCTGTTAAAAGTGCTTATGTTGGCATGTGTTTGATTGCTGTAGGAACCAGAAAAAATCACCCATCATGCTAGGGCCGAATTGACCCTGTTACCTGGATTCTGTCGTTGATATGTCCTGATGGACCCTCTCACCATGTTCGTCACTTACGGCGCCGAGATGGAAAATACTCAAGGTGTGAATGAAGGAAGTGCATTTTTAAAGACTTGCGACAACCTACATTCTAAAATGCTCTAAGCATGTTATATTCTAGCTCAGCACAGTTATCAGCTCGATAATTTCCTATAACCTAGTTGACAGTAGTACAAATGTATCCCAAATTTCGTGTTCAATAGCACTCAGGCCTGAACGTAGTGTCACACATCATAACTAAAAATTAAATATGTTATTATACTAAAATTGTGACGTGACAGAAAAAAAACAGACTTCAGATCTGTAATCAGCACACTGAAATTAGGATTGGTAGGCCTACACTTGTTTTTGTTCAGTAGCAAAATCACAATAAAGTAAATGAAGAGGATCTAAATGTACTAAAAATGTAAAAAATTAAACATTAAGAATTTTACTATTTTAAAATTATGGTGTGATAGAAAAAAGCGGACTTCAGATCTGTAATTAATCAGCACACTCAAATTAAGGTTGGTACACTTTTTTTTTTGTTCAGTAGCAAAACCACAATAAAGTAAATGAAATGGATCTTAATGTATTAAAAATGTAAAAATTAAAACATTTTATTATTTTAGAATTGTGACGTGATAGAAAAAAACGGTCTTCAGATCTGTAATTGATGAGCACACTCAAATTAGGGTTGGTACACTTGTTTTTGTTCAGTAGCAAAATCACTGTAGACCAGTGTCCTCAGAGACAGGAGGGGAAAAAGACCTTTGAGGAGGCCGAGACGCAGATGGTAGGATAATATAAAATGGTTTTTAGAGAGGTGGGATATGATTTTAGAGACTGGATTAATCTTGCTCAGGATAGGGACCGATGTCGGGCTTATTTGAAGATCGCAATGAACCTCCAGGTTCCTTAAAAGCCAGAAGTAAAATATAACTTCTACGTAATTACATTACTATTATATATATATATATATATATATATGTAAATTATAAGTAGCAAAGACTAAGTTATAGAAGTGAAATGTATTCTTCTTAAAATAATTTAAACTATCATGCTATATCTATAGCCCTAATGTACTTTCGGAAAAAAATAGGGTTTAATAGATTGTATATTTAAATAAATAAATTTTGTTTATATCGCCAATAGAAGAGAAGAATCTTAATGGATGACAGGCAAAGATCTATGTAGGAGCAATATAGCCTATTCATTTTTTTCAATTTGAAATGATTAATTCAAAACCAAGGAACTTTGCACTAGTAAATTGTTTGAACTCAGTTCCATTTACTTACTTACTTACTTACTTATTGGCTTTTAAGGAACCGGGAGGTTCATTGCCGCCCTCACATAAGCCCGCCATTGATCCCTATCCTGAGCAAGATTAATCCAGTCTCTACCATCATATCCCACCTTCCTCAAATCCATTTTAATATTATCTTCCCATCTACGTCTCGACCTCCCCAAAGGTCTTTTTCCCGCCGGCCTCCCAACTAACACTCTATATGCATTTCTGGATTCGCCCATACGTGCTACATGCCCTGCCCATCTCAAGCGTCTGGATTTAATGTTCCTAATTATGTCAGGTGAAGAATACAATGCGTGCAGCTCTGCGTTGTGTAACTTTCTCCATTCTCCTGTAACTTCATCTCTCTTAGCCCCAAATATTTTCCTAAGAACCTTATTCTCAAACACCCTTAATCTCTGTTCCTCTCTGAAAGTGAGAGTCCAAGCTTCACAACCATATAGAACAACCGGTAATATAACTGTTTTTTAAATTCTAACTTTCAGATTTGTTGACAGCAGACTAGATGACAAAAGCTTCTCAACCGAATAATAACAGGCATTTCCCATATTTATTCTGCGTTTAAATTCCTCCCGAGTGTCATTTATATTTGTTACTGTAGCTCCAAGGTATTTGAATTTTTCCACCCCTTCGAAGGATAAATCTCCAATTTTTATATTTCCATTTCGTACAATATTCTGGTCACGAGACATAATCATATACTTAGTCTTTTCGGGATTTACTTCCAACCCTATCGCTTTACTTGCTTCAAGTAGAATTTCCGTGTTTTCCCTAATCGTTTGTGCATTTTCTCCTAACATATTCACGTCATCCGCATAGACAAGAAGCTGATGTAACCCGTTCAATTCCAAACCCTGCCTGTTATCCTGAACTTCCCTAGTGGCATATTCTAGAGCAAAGTTAAAAAGTAGAGGTGACAATGCATCAGTTCCATTTAAACTAATATTTTAGAAAAGCTCAGCATTATTATGTGTACCCATGTATGTGTTTACTTTTGGGAACCAAAATTGAATTCCTGCTTCTCGCTGCATTTATAGCCAAAAACTTTACAACGATGAACAGATATGCAGTAGACTATATTCTTTTTTCCACCCGTTGGGGCATATCTTGTTGCAGCTTTCACCTACGAGAGGAGAGAAATATCGGAATGTCCTAAATTGCTAATTTCAGATGCGGGTGCGAATAGCTCGGCGGGCGCTTGCGGGCTAGACAGGCATTTCCCGTACCACCTGCCGGGCGTCTGTTGTAATACACTACAAGTGTCTATTTTTTTCAGGTGGCAATGGTATTGGATTCCGCGTGGGAGTCGTTTCGTGACATTCTTGAGACACCGCAACTGAATGGGATGAACAGCCACAGACAGCTCAGCGGTCCGCGACACTCCAAGGGGTGGGCGGCACGCAGAGATGAAGCAGAAAGGAAGCACGAGATAACGTAGCGAAGGGGAAGAAAAATATGTTGATAAAGAAGGGAAGGAAGAAGAAAAGAAAAGAGTCCACACCTGTGGAGTAACGTTAGCGCGTCTGGCACGAAACCAGGTGGCCCGGGTACAATTCCCGGTCGGGACAAGCTACTTGGTTAAGGTTTTTCCGGGGTTTTCCCTCAACCAAATATGAGCAAATGCTGGGTAACTATCGGCACTTGGACCCTGGACTCATTTCACCGGCATTATCACTTTCATCTCATTCAGACGCTTAATAACCTAAGCCAGGCATGTCAATTGATGCCCACAGGAGCAAGCGCGCGCTTTAGAGCCCAGGAGAGCCTAAGCGCTTTACAGCGGAAAGGAAAGAGACAGGCGAAAGTGGTAGTATATGCCGCTTGGTCGAGCTAAATTCAGGGATGACCAGCACTGATTCAATAGATAAAGGGAAGAGAACTTATTAAAACTGTATCCATGTTAATTTTTAGATTTGTCTGAGAAGTATAAGTGCATTATAAGAATGTAAGTTTTAATTATAATGCTCATTTTTCACAAGTTTGATTTTTTTTATTCAAAAGAAATATTTTCTCAACTTTTCGTATAGAAAAGTGAAATTTTCAGGTATAGGTCTATTTACAGAATGTTTTCGTAAATCTAATGTACCGTATATACGTATTACTGAAGATAGTGTATTGAAAATTTTGAAATTATTCGCATGGAAATTGTTTGTAAGGAAATGAATTAACAAAGCAACTACTGTTACATCATAAGCAAACGATACGTGCCCATGTGTTGTAAAAATGTCAGCTCTATAGCTTCAGCAGATTTCGAGAAAATAATTTAATATTCTGATGATAGGATGTTGCTCACAAATATCATCTTAAAAGCATAATGCGATAAGAGTTTTGTTATGTCATATTAGTTACACTTAAAACAGATACAGTACCTAGGTAACTTTGCTTTGTACTGTAATATTGTTTTGATTAGTTTATTGATTACTTTTGTAAGGCTAAAGATACCATCAATATAAACTCCAATTTATCATGTCATACTCAATCTCTTTGTTTTGAATATCACTTTCTTTATGAATGATGTGTTTCATCCACTTAATACAGTATAAGATTATACTACTGTGGAATTTAAGTGAATATTCCTTCTTAACTCTCTATTATGTTATTAAGATTTAAAACACAAGTGCAATATTAATAAATCAGTGTTAGTACTTTTGTTTTACAGATAATATAGATAATATGAAACAGAAAGAAGCCATATAAAAATAACGACATAAAATTTCACGTTCCGTTTGAAGTTTGTGCACCACTGTTTTCTTAATCCAAGAGGTTCCAATTTCGGCTTCCCCTTCAAAATTTTCTATAGTTCCTTCAGTGGAGCAGCTTAACCCGGAGTGAGACTAGTGGCCAACAGGCTTGGAGCTCACATATTTAGTTTTGTACAGCCCCCAAACCCCTTGCAACGACGCGATTTGCGTACCTTTTAAATTTGTCCTCCCAATTCTCTTTCGATTTTTCGATTTTTTTTCCAGAGACTGAGGAACAGAGAGGATCACGGAAATAAATTGAGAAGAATGAAGGATAAGAAGGTGGAGGAAAGGAAAAAAATTAGGAAAATGCAGAAGGCACAGCAAAACAAAAGTGTTAACAAAGAATAAGGGAGAAATAAGATCATGAAAATTTAGAGGTATAAACAAAGAAAATGAGAAAGGAAGAAGAGAGATAAAAATGAAAAACATACGACAGAATGAAGAAATGTAAGGTAAAAGTACAGAAAAAGAAAGGAGAGAAAGGAAGGAAGGAATGAAGAAAGAAACTAAGAAAATCGACTGCTATTAGAAGTTCAAACGAACTTTGCTTCACAAACGAATGAAATAAGGAATTGAAGGCAGAGAATAATTAAAAAAAAAAGAGACTTGACAAAATGAAATATAGATATGAAATAGTTGAAAAAGAGCTGGAAAGATGCATGGGGAAGCAGTAAAACATACAAGACTAGAAGGAAATGAGAAAAATGTTTCCGACGTCGTAAATTCACAGAGAGGGAAGATTATATTTTCACATGGCAAGCCCTTGAGGCAGTTTTAAGGGAACCACAATTCAAACATCAATAATGCCGCTGAAGTGAGGTAACCGCCATATAGTAGAAGCTTACTTAAATGGGCAGAGTGGGTTCTGAATTATTAATACGCTTACAATGAACTGGCGAGTCGGGACTGCCACGTTTATTGCTCGTGTTAAATATTTCAGACACATCCAAACCGGTCGCACGGGGCTAACTTGTTAAAACATACATGAAAAAAATTGGCATTATTAAAATATAGAACAATGAGAGAGTACTGTGCATGTGGGATACTTTGCAGTTCTCAATGGTACGGCTACTACGTTCGAAATGAATGCATTGCTCCACATAATGTTGGAGTGTTCCTTCACGCTTCATGAAGAATTCAGAACGTCATGTATACGTCATGCATAGCGACCGGTTTTGCATTTTCCTCAGCTGATTTTCAAGGAAATTATAACGATTTTATCAAGTCTAAAATTGAACATTCCCCTAATTTTAACGAATAAATATTAGAAAAATCTAATAAGAGATTTTTGGAACACCGGTACATTTGTGACGCTGTTTTTGGTGTTCGTGATGATTTATTAATGTTTCGGTTAATGTTGGTGATATTAGTGATGTTGCGATTAGTGTTGTTAATATTAATGATGTTAAGGTTTGTATCTGTGATATTAGTGATGTTGCGATTGGTGTTGATAATATAAGTGATGTTAAGGTTTGATCTGGTGATATTAGTGATGTTGCGATTGGTGTTGATAATATAAATGATGTTAAGGTTTGTTCTGGTGATATTAGTGATGTTGTGATTGGTGTTGATAATATTAGTGATGTTAAGGTTTGTGCTGGTGATATTAGTGATGTTGCGATTAGTGTTAATAATATTAGTGCTGTTAAGGTTTGTGCTGGTGATATTAATGATGTTGCGATTGGTGTTGATAATATTAGTGATGTTAAGGTTTGTGCTGGTGATGTTGTGATTGGTGTTGATAATATTAGTGATGTTAAGGTTTGTGCTGGTGATGTTGTGATTGGTGTTGATAATATTAGTGATGTTAAGGTTTGTGCTGGTGATATTAGTGATGTAGCGATTGGTGTTAATAATATTAGTGCTGTTAAGGTTTGTGCTGGTGATATTAATGATGTTGCGATTGGTGTTGATAATATTAGTGATGTTAAGGTTTGTGCTGGTGATATTAGTGATGTTGCGATTAGTGTTGATAATATTAGTGATGTTGAGGTTTGTGTTGGTGGCATTAGTGATGTTGCGACTGATGTTGATAATATTAGTGATGTTAAGGTTTGTGCTGGTGATATTAGTGATGTTGCGATTGATGTTGATAATATTAGTGATGTTAAGGTTTGTGTCGGTGATATTAGTGATGTTGCGACTGATGTTGATAATATTAGTGATGTTAAGGTTTGTGCTGGTGATATTAGTGATGTTGCGATTGATGTTGATAATATTAGTGATGTTAAGGGTTTTGCTAGTGATGTTGTGATTAGTGTTGATAATATTAGTGATGTTAAGGTTTATGCTGGTGATATTAAATTAAATCATTAACAGAAAAAAATAATTAATATAAAAATTATAAATTGAAAATGATAAGTAGTTTATTTGTGATGTTGCGATTGGTGTTCATAATATTAGTGATGTTAAGGTTTGTGTCGGTGATATTAGTGATGTTGCGACGGATGTTGATAATATTAGTTTTGTTAATGTTTGTGCTGGTGATGTTGTGATTGGTGTTGATAATATTAGTGATGTTAAGGTTTGTGCTGGTGATATTAGTGATGTAGCGATTGGTGTTAATAATATTAGTGCTGTTAAGGTTTGTGCTGGTGATATTAATGATGTTGCGATTGGTGTTGATAATATTAGTGATGTTAAGGTTTGTGCTGGTGATATTAGTAATGTTGCGATTAGTGTTGATAATATTAGTGATGTTGAGGTTTGTGTTGGTGACATTAGTGATGTTGCGACTGATGTTGATAATATTAGTGATGTTAAGGTTTGTGCTGGTGATATTAGTGATGTTGCGATTGATGTTGATAATATTAGTGATGTTAAGGTTTGTGTCGGTGATATTAGTGATGTTGCGACTGATGTTGATAATATTAGTGATGTTAAGGTTTGTGCTGGTGATATTAGTGATGTTGCGATTGATGTTGATAATATTAGTGATGTTAAGGGTTTTGCTAGTGATGTTGTGATTGGTGTTGATAATATTAGTGATGTTAAGGTTTATGCTGGTGATATTAAATTAAATCATTAACAGAAAAAAATAATTAATATAAAAATTATAAATTGAAAATGATAAGTAGTTTATTTGTGATGTTGCGATTGGTGTTCATAATATTAGTGATGTTAAGGTTTGTGTCGGTGATATTAGTGATGTTGCGACTAATGTTGATAATATTAGTTTTGTTAAGGTTTGTGCTGGTGATGTTGTGATTGGTCTTGATACTATTAGTGATGTTAAGGTTTGTGCTGGTGATATTAGTGATGTAGCGATTGGTGTTAATAATATTAGTGCTGTTAAAGTTTGTGCTGGTGATATTAATGATGTTGCGATTGGTGTTGATAATATTAGTGATGTTAAGGTTTGTGCTGGTGATATTAGTGATGTTGCGATTAGTGTTGATAATATTTGTGATGTTGAGGTTTGTGTTGGTGATATTCATGATTTGCGACTGATGTTGATAATATTAGTGATGTTAAGGTTTGTGCTGGTGATATTAGTGATGTTGCGATTGATGTTGATAATATTAGTGATGTTACGGTTTGTGTCGGTGATATTAGTGATGTTGCGACTGATGTTGATAATATTAGTGATGTTAAGGTTTGTGCTGGTGATATTAGTGATGTTGCGATTGATGTTAATAATATTAGTGATGTTAAGGTTTGTGCTGGTGATGTTGTGATTGGTGTTGATAATATTAATGATGTTAAGGTTTGTGCTGGTGATATGAAATTAAATCATTAACAGAAAAAAATAATTAATATAAAAATTATAAATTGAAAATGATAAGTAATTTATTTGTGATGTTGCGATTGGTGTTCATAATATTAATGATGATAAATCTCTTTTCTCCGTCACTTTAACTCTTAGAATTTGCTTGAAGCTCACTGCATACCCAATATAAATCAGTGGAGATTCACTGTTTGTCTGTTTACTCACTATACTTGTAAAACAATAAAATAATGTGCATAATATACTACCGTCTATTAGTAAAGTTCTTAAGCCTATTTTTAAATACATTTTTGGTTATTGGTAAAGCCTGTAGTAAGTCTGCAGGTAGAGCATTCCAGTCCCTGATAGTACGATTGAGAAAAGAAAACTTTCCAGTGTCCGTCCTCTGTCTTCTTTCCTCAATTTAATACCAATGTTGTGGTTCCAGCATTTCCCAAATGTTACTTCACATGCTTATTTACTTCTTATCGCCTATTAATATTCTCTATACTTTAAAAGGAAAGTTCAATGGTGGCATACCGATACAAACACAGGAATTTCATCTCATATGTCACGCAGTGAAATCAAAATGACAGTGAGATAATTCGAAATCTGATTAGAGAATTTCTGTGGACGATGTAATTGCGCAGTTTTCCACTCACGCGATGTGTATTATTGGATGCATGTTATGGGATTCGTTTAATGGATGTTAATTTCCCGCGGGAGCCGTGTTTTTACGCTCGGGACGTGTTGCGTATTTCCAGGTAATGGAAATGGTGCTGATGGATTCGCTATTGCTAGAGCCTCAAATTGGATGATCGCCTGATGTTATGGCTGAAGCATGTGGAACAGAGCGTGGTTGCACTGTTTCAATTCGAAATATAAAATAACCTTAAGTTATTTGTTATCGACATATTTGGGGGAACCACAAAACAAATCCAGCCTGATAATTATTCAAAGCGGGAATCGAACCTACGTCCGATCGTTGTCTCAATTAAGGAGAACGACTTGCTATTCCTTAATGCTTCGCTGATTCAGTAGAATCCATTTGAGTCTAAAGAAAGCAGGAAAACAGTACAACGTAGTAGTCTTTGTGACCAGAATCCAAGCCTCCGCATACTGGTAAAGCATCATGTCACAAACACGTTCACGTCTGAGTATTTTTTACAAACTAAATATTATTTAACGCATTGAAAACGGTGCAAATATTTAGGATATTGCTGGAGAGTTTAAGGTAATGTCAGTCAGTCAGTCAGTCAGTCAGTCAGTCGTCAGTCAGTCAATCAGTCTGTCTGTCTGTCTGTCTGTTTTTCTTCTGTCTGTCTGTCTATCTACTTACCTACCTACCTACCTATCTATTGTGTTTTATAGATAAATATATTCTAGGAAATTAATTAATTTGTATTTATCTTGTATCAGATCATTTTATTTAATGAATAAACAACTCTTAAATACCCACTCCCGTAAGGTCGATTTTTTACTGTGCATAACATTCCTCGACTTTTATCATCATCCATTTATTTATTTATTTCGCTCGTTCATCCATCCATCCATCCATCCAATCTGGCGGAGTTAAGGTCATCAGGCCTTTTCTACCTCACCACCAGAATACAAATAAATTTCTAAATTATAGACATCAGCTCAAAGAATTTTGAGTGACCACAAGGGTCCTGAATACAATAAACATGTATAATAATGTGATGTGATACATTAAAGAAAAAAGAAAGTTAATTGTTGAAGGCAAATATAAGTTGATTAATTGAAATAGAGATGATGATGTAATATTTGAAGAGAATCCTTGATAATATTTATAAGAATAGACATTACAGAATCAAAAGGAATGTGAAGTTCCTTAAGATAATTCCACGTGAATTTTGTGATTGAACCTCTACTGCCAAACAGCAAACCAATGACGGACCATTGTTTAAGAGGGACGTTGTACTTTTGAGAAAGATACGGCAGACAAGGTTCATATATGGACTTCTTCTCAATATCAACCTCGGTGGCCTGATTTATGTTTCTTTCGAAACGGATAGTAGGGTCAAGAACAAGAGCCCGTTTTAAGCGTCCGTTGATAGCAATAATGTCTGCCCGTCTAAAAGAACCATCTGATGATACACAATGTACTTCCTCATGAATTTCCCAATTTAAAGTTTTTAACGATGTCGCCAAAGCATGTCGTACACGATGATGTTTAGCATTGATCAGCAGCTCGCCTTTGGGGCATTGTCCAAGCACATGTCCAAGTGTTTCAAGCTCGCTACAGTCTGGATGACGGCAGCGGGTTGTGCTTAGAGTTCTGCCCGGTATTGCGCGAACCGCCGAAATATTGGTTGACATTTTTAAAGCATTGGTCCATTCTGAGGAAGATAGGCCCTTTAGATTGCTTACCCATGAGTTAGCCTTGGGGAGATCACTATAAACAATAACCCCTTTACCACGCAGGGTATGGTTTGTCCAAGTTTGGAATGCGTCATTTCTTAAGTGTTTACGAATTTTACGACCTGACCAGTTGATAGCATCAATAGCTGTGATATTCAATTTTGACAGAGCAGAAACTTTTTCACTTACAAGGTCCCTAACATATTATACAAGAAACAAATGCAGAGAGAAGAAGCAAATAAAAAATATAAATAAAATTACAGACACAAATACAAAAAGCACAAATGCAAAAAGAACGAGAGAAATATAAAAAAACCGCACATGCGCATGCGCACACGCACACGCACACACACACACAAAGTAGGAAGCTAAGATCACAATGGGCACAAAAGGTACTAATACAATATATTGTCTACCTAATTATATTAGTAACCAAGAAAAATGGTTAAATATCTAGATGTGCAAATATAAAGCGGAACAGAGCAGTAACAATTTCTAAACATTTTCATTGTATTATTATTATTATTATTATTATTATTATTATTATTATTATTATTATTATTGCAGTTGTATTTTCACCAGCGTCTGTATTTCTTTTTTGTATTTATATGTGCTATCTGGTGGGATGGAAAAGAAGGCCTTATGGCCTTAATCCTGTCAGATTAAATAAATAAATAAATAAAAATAAATAAATAAGTTAGTATACTCAGTTTACTGCATTCTACGCAGTAAGAAAATGCTTAATGAGTTTGTTTTTAACACTGTTTTTTTAGTTGGTTATTTAACGACGCTGTATCAACTACAAGGTTATTTAGCGTCGATGAGATTGGTGATAGCGAGATGGTATTTGGCGAGATGACCGAGATGGTATTTGGCGAGATGAGGCCAAGGATTCGCCACAGATTACCTGACATTTACCTTACGGTTGGGGAAAACCTCGGAAAAATCCAACCACATAATCAGCCCAACTGGAGATCGAACCCGCGCCCGGCCTTAACCGATTGAGCCACGCCGGTGGCTTTGAACACTGTTAAATTCCGACAGAATCTCAAGTGACTGGGTAGGATATTCCACAAGCGCGAGAGCGAGATTGTGTATGATGATGAATACGATGATGTCTTATGTGTTGGTATGGCTAGTATGCGGCTATTTTGCGTGCGTATGAAGAGATTGTGATATGATGATAGGTAACTGAAGCGGGAGGCAAGGTAGATAGGTGTAGAAGTGTGAAGGATTTGGAAAAAAGAACTAGAGAATGAAAATCTCTACGTTTATTAAGCCGTAGCCAGTTTAGAGTTTGGAAGCCATATGTAACTTTACTCCTAAGTGATCAGTTACTCAAATACCATTTCTCTTTGAATTACTGTCCCGGTTTTGTTTTGTTATACTTTATCAGTCATTGTTCAACGAAATTTGTAAAGAGTGACGAAGGAAGTAAATAAAAACATACCTATAATAATCACAGTGATCAACGTGGTACTTCAAAGATGACAGTCCGGCACTGCACATTGAATACTGGGTTAAGGGGAAGCATACACACCCCCTTTCTTCCCTTCTATTTGAATGCTGAGCTTATTACGTTCTGCTGATGTATTCGAAAAGTAAGTTTTGCCGATGTATGCTATGCAACTATAAAATGTGTTACATATTATTATTAATTTTAAAATTACTGCGTTCTTTTGCTGCTTGTTATCTTTATTAAGATTAAGCAATACGAAAAAGGACGAGCAAATACTAGTTGCATGTCTATACTGAGGATATAGGCCTATAAATCTTTAATTCCCTGCCTGGAATTCAATTCGGGTTCACTGAAATATAGCCTGACACTAATGCTGGATTTACAATGACGCGACATCGCAGTATCGCGTCGCGGACTGATGTTCACAATTCCGCTACTTGAATCGCTGGTTCGTGTTGATTAGGAAACTTAAAATGAAACGATGTCTGCCTTTTCTATTTTTGGAGTAGAAAAAATCAACTTATCATAACTATATGTGAATGACATCTTCGCAATTTGATGATCTCCTGCATATCATTGGCACTGAAATACAAAAATGTCCAATGCGGGAGGCACCCAGCAGAGTGTCTAAGCATAACTTTGAGGTTAGGTTTCCCTAATAGTTGGTATCTCCTTATCAAGAATTTGGTTGCAAGGGATTCCCTACTTTCTCTCTCTTACGATTTTCGTATTGTACCTTCCACAGTGTCCATTATACAGTAGTTTTAGAAACAAGTCCTGTAATCTGAGATAAATTGAAAAGCACCTCTTTAAGTGGAAATTCTGTGAGGACAATTTCACGAAGGTGGAAGAAGGTTATTGGGGGGGGGGGGGGGAAAATTCCGAACTTAATAGGATCCATGAATGGAAATCATTGTGTATTTCAGGTAAACAAACCGTAATATAAATGGTGAACCGTAAATAATGCCATTAATTTGAGGGTTAGACTATTCTTTGAGATATTTTAATAAAAAAATAATACACTTATTGTTTTCCTTTTTGCTTCCTTTTCGAGATAAAAACTGTTTTGCATGAAACATTTCTTACCGTGTTTTGGGAAAACCATTTATTTAATCCGCATTATGTTCAGTCTGTTCAAGGGAGCAGTGTATTATCATAATAAATACGCAGAAATTTGATCTAACAAATGTAGGCTAACGTTTTAAAATTCCTTTTCAGAACGAAAATGTACGTACATTTGTTCATATGAAATTTCTGCAGATTTAAGCGACAAAAAGTATTTTTTAATCATAATACACTGCTCTCTTAAATTGACTAAGCATATGGAATTAAGTTAATTCAATGACTTTCCCAAAATATGCTATAAAATGTTTCACATAAAATAATTTTTTTCTCGAAAATGAAGCAAAAACGGGCATATTTGTATTAATCTTTTTGTTTGAAATATTTCAAAGAATAACCTCTTGAAATTAATGACATTACTCACGGTTCACTCTGTATAATTCAGGGCATCCTTTAACCAATTCTATCAACATCTCATCTGAAAAAGTATTCAGTTTTGTTGCAGACGACGCCATCATAAACAAAACACATACGCATTCCGGTAACGTCGCGCGGTAAAAGTTAACTCAATTTCAACTTTCGTCGCGTCGCGTTCTGTGTCGTGACGTCATGGAATGCTGACTTCCTATTGGGCCATAATTTATATAATGTCGCGTCGCTGTGTCGTGTCGCGTGTGTCGCGTCATTGTAAACTATGCATAACAGTTCAGCCACAGTAGTGAAGAATAGTGACTTATAGTTGAGCTTTTAGTTAAAATGCCTTTTTTTTTTTTTACAGGATCATTACTGATTCCGGTACTTCATAAAGAAACTGATAGTACCGATAAAATTGGAGACGCTTCAGCATTTCCAATCTAAGGAGAAAAAAAAGAAACTTTAAATACGATATTCATAAACGATTTGTATGTTGCTGTACTCTCCACATTGATATCGCATGCAACGACTAGACGGTCTTCTGAGCGCAGGAAGAATCCAAAGTACTTCAACTTGACTCACAGTTCATAGGTCATAAAAGTTTAGTGGTAAACTTCTACTCTATCGGATTTCTGAGGTACAATAGATTGCCGTGTAAATATTGAAGAGATTGGAGGGGACTTTCAGAAAATATGTCACGACTTCGACAAACTTACATAGAGCATCCATCAAGTTGGATGGAAAAAGTGAACCTAAGTGACTGGCAAGTTACTTCGGTAGGAATTCCGAGTTCCACCAAATGTAATTTTTTATTGACTGCTGTATGTAGTTATTAGTTAGGATTTATAAAACAGTTATAGGCCTATTACCGTAAATCGTCCACACCTGTGGAGTAACGGTCAGCACGTCTGGCCGCGAAACCAGGTGGCCCGGGTTCGAATCCCGGTTGGGGCAAGTTACCTGGTTGAGGTTTTTCCCGGGGTTTTCCCTCAACCCAATACGAGCAAATGCTGGGTAACTTTCGGTGCTGGACCCCGGATTCATTTCACCGGCATTATCACCTTCATTTCATTCAGACGCTAAATAACCTAGATGTTGATAAAGCGTCATAAAATAACCCAATAAAATAAAAAAAATTACCGCAAATCAAGATTTCAGGTATAACTCCCTGTAAAGTTGATTCAGTTATATTACTGGTTGTTCTGTATGGTTGTGAAACTTGGACTCTCACTTTAAGAGAGGAACAAAGGCTAAGGGTGTTTGAAAGTAAGGTTCTTAGGAAAATATTTGGGGCTAAGAGGGATGAATTTACATGAGAATGGAGAACATTACATAACGCAGTACTGCATGCCTTTATCTGACATAATTAGGAACATTAAATCCAGACATTTGAGATGGGCAGGGCATGTAGCATGTATGAGCGAATCCAGAAATGCATATGGAGTGTTAGTTGGGAGGCCGGGGAAAAAGACCTTTGGGGAGACCGAGACGTAGATGGGAGGATAATATAAAAATGGATTTGAGGGTGGTGGGATATGGTGGTATGGTCTAGATTAATCTTGGTCAAGATAGGCACCGATGGCGAGCTTATGTGAAGACGGCAATGAATCTCCAGGTTCCTTAAAAGACGTAAGTAAATATAGGCTATAGCCTAGATCACATATACCCCAGATATGTCGGCCTTATAGGCTTTGATGTTAACAACTTTTGTCAGGTTTACTATTCTGCCATCTAGTTGTTACATAAGGAGTCACGTCATAATTCCCATTTGAATTGCATTAGCGATTGTACTGCCATCTCGTGTTCGTTTATGGCGGACGAGTGGCTATCCTGGCGGTTGTTCTCTTCAAAGTGCAAACGAATTTAACATAGCGATGATCTATCTGTAACATATGTGATCTGGGATTATAGTTATTTTCTACTTCCTTATTAGAGACAGCACAGGAGTTCTACGAATTAGTGATTTTGAGAATGTCAGCATTCCTGAGGCCGAAAAATGGTTAGAGGTATCCCGTCTGCTTATATACGGAGTGAATCGTAAGTAATGTCAGTAATTCCAGGGGGTTATTCTTTGAGATATATGAAACAAAATAGTTTAATACAATTTTGTTTGTTTTTCCTTCCTTTTCGAGATAAAAATTGTTTTACACGATACATTTTAATGCTTGGATTTTTATTGTATTTGTAAATTTAACATTAATTGTAATTATAATTGTAATTGTACTTTTAATATTGTAGTTGTAACAGTAACAAATGTAAATGACACTAGGGAGGAAATTAAACTCAGAATAAATATGGGAAATGCCTGTTATTATTCGGTTGAGAAGCTTTTGTCATCTAGTCTGCTGTCAAAAAATCTGAAAGTTAGAATTTATAAAACAGTTATATTACGGGTTATTCTGTATGGCTGTGAAACTTGGACTCTCACTTTGAGAGAGGAACAGAGATTAAGGGTGTTTGAGAATAAGGTTCTTAGGAAAATATTTGGGGCTAAGAGAGATGAAGTTACAGGAGAATGGAGAAAGTCACACAACGCAGAGCTGCACGCATTGTATTCTTCACCTGACATAATTAGGAACATTAAATCCAGACGTTTGAGATGGGCAGGGCATGTAGCACGTATGGGCGAATCCAGAAATGCATATAGAGTGTTAGTTGGGAGGCCGGCGGGTAAAAGACCTTTGGGGAGGCCGAGACGTAGATGGGAAGATAATATTAAAATGGATTTGAGGGAGGTGGAATATGATGGTGGAGACTGGATTAATCTTGCTCAGGATAGGGATCAATGGCGGGCTTATGTGAGGGCGGCAATGAACCTCCGGGTTCCTTAAAAGCCAATAAGTAAGTAAGTATGTAAGTCTTGCTTGTATCGCAGAAGTGGTATAATTTACAAGTTACAAGAACTTTTCTAATTCTTGTAAAATATCGAACTGTATTTCCGATTCCACTAAACGATATATGTCTTTTATATTATTAATAAATACGTTATTATTAGTTAATTGTTACAAGTTACGCCATAATTCATTAATATGTTCACGTTACAAACGATTGAAAGTATATGTTCCAGAGATATGCTTCATAATAAATAAGTACACAATGTAGCAGTATAGTTTGTCATTTATGTCTGCCTATCAGCACTTTGCTTCTATATGTAGAGCATCCTAACAGGCGTCCTACGTCACGCAGATGATCTGCGTCATGTCCCCTGTTCAAAAATAGAGTCTTTTATTCTTTGTTTAAATACGGAGAAAGTATCTTAGACTCCATCACTTTTATTACAGGTATCAGCGACATAATTAAATTTGCTGATGTAAATACACTCTAAAAATTACCCACATCATTTAAAAGGGCATCAGGTAGTAATTCTATTGTACTCTGGCTAAAAACATATCATGTCTAAAATTAGTATTTTCATTTCTATTAAAGGTAAGCTTCTGAAACTGTCACAACCTATAAAGACACATTTTAAATAAAAAAAAAACTGTGTGAATGAATCCTTTAGGCGTATGTATTTATAATTACCAGATTTTTAAATTATGATGTGCACAGAAAAAATGTTTAAACATATACAGTTATCATTATCTCAGAAACTATTAAATATAGTGAGATGAATTTTTGCATGCATATATATATATATATATATATACATACATATATTTTATAGACCCCGATACAGCCTGTGAAGATTTATAACATTATTTTGTCAAATTACTGAATTGAAAAATATTGAATAAAAAAATTGGCATAAAATTGAGATATAAATTATCTATGTATATAATTTGAACTGGTAATGGAAAACGGCTGAACGTATTTTAATAAATGACCCCTCATTTTGAAGCTTGGAAGACAAAGTTTTTCAGAAAAATAGTAGTTTTCAGTGAAATGTCAATTTTTCAACATAATTTTCCTATTTTCTAAAATTTATTTGTCGCGACCATTAATTGCATTCCAGAATAAAACAAAACACACACTACAGTAAACAATATTATACGAAGGCCATGATCTGCAAGAATGTTGATATATTAGAGCTCAAATTAAATAGGTTATTAAAAACTTCAAAACTTACTAAAATAATTTGTGCGAGATCGTGCGTATTTGCTTGTTTTCCGCACAGAACCAATACGCAGTAAGTGTGAAATACCACATTCAGTATTCCCAACGTAACACACATAACAATTTCCCTCTTCTTACCGCTTAAGCGCCACATTCATTTTACTGCTTTAGGCTTTTAACATATTATTTTTAGAGACGTTTAACATAGTAATAATTATAAATTGGAAACTTACCACTGCAATTTCACCTAAATTGCAATGTTAATTATTGTTTTTAAATATTTGCAAAAATTAAGTAAAGTCTACTACTCCACGAAAGTTATTGCATTCCTGCTACAAGTAACATTAAGAAAGCCGTGAAAAAATCAACAAGATTCCAGATGCCGATGTTATTACTGCAATATGTTATATAAATAATATTGTTAAAATATTAAAACGAAAAATAAATCATTACATAACCTTACCGTTTGTTTTCAGTTCGCATTTATAAACTGGGGGGGAGGGAAGACAGACGTATATGACGGCCTGCTGGAGTATAGTAAACACAGAAAACATTTTATAGCAACAATGTTGAAGATAGATATTTTTGTTTTGCAAAATTTGCCGTCATTGAACGGAAACCTACATGGAGATTTCATTGCAACTAATTAGAAATTCGTCTTTCAGGTATGTAATAAACGATCTTCGCACAAAATAATGTACGATACACGAGCGGTATGTTTGTTTTCATGTTCTCGGAAATTAAAAAAGCTCAACTACGTTTCGCTTTTTCAATCTTTTCCTCGACCATGAAAACGTCAACATACCGCTCTTGTAACGTATATTACTATTACAGGACTGATTCTGTAGTGTGTAATTTTCTGAGTACAGCTGTGTATTTGATATTAAAAACTACAAAACTTGAGTTGGTTTGATGATATTATTACCATTAGAAATTAAATATTATTATAGGTAATGCCATGCTGTCACTATTTTTCATTAATTATACATATTAATGCTGTATTGATTATATGAAAGTGAAACGTTTTTGCGTTAGATAAGTAAATGTAGAGAATATCTTAAATTAGTCTTCATTTCTATAATTTAACCGAGTGGCGGGTATATATAAACTTCATTAGACTATAGTACAGGCCTGCAGAACTCGCAAAGTAGGGGAACTATGACGTCAGCCTCACTTCACTTCTATTGGGGATGATGGACTTCCGCCCCGAGAATTAATGTTGATGCAGCCGAGCATAACTAGAACGCCGTGACCGCACAGGTAGAAAAGGTGGGTGGGATAAAAGAGGGGAAGAAAGCAGTCGCTCTCAAGAGCTACAGTTCGGCAGGCCTGCTATAGTAGTTTCCAAGTTCCTGAAATAATAATAGCCATAGGCACACATACACGCACGCACGCACACACACACACTTTTTGTTTTGTTTACTGTGAACTTCATATTAGAAAATCTGGTAATTATGAACATATAGGCTACCCGCAGAGGATTCATTCCATATTTATATACTAAAAAGTTGTCTTTAATAGATGGTGAGGTTTCAGAAGTGAAAATATTGAATTTTTAAAATGATACATTTTTAGCCACAGACGGAAACATAATTATTACTGGTGCCCTTCTAAACACCATCTTTCACTGGTAGAAAAATCTATTTAAGGTACAGCTATGTTATCAACACTAATACCTACTTTATGGAAAAGAAAAACAATTTACTTGTTAATGATTACGATAATAATAATAATAATAATAATAATAATAATAATAATAATAATAATAATACTTAAGGGTTTAGAGGACGCGGAAGTTCATTGCCGCCCTCACATAAGCCTGCCATCGGTCGCTATCCTGAGCAAGATTAATCCAGTCTCTACAATCATATCCCATCTTCCTCAAATCCATTTTAATATTATCCTCCCATGTACGTCTCGGCATCCCTAAAAATATTTTTCCCTCCGGCCTTCCAACTAACACTCTACATGCATTTCTGGATTCGTCTGTGCGTGCCACATGCCCTGCCCATCTCAAACGTCAGGATTTAATGTTCTTAATTATGTCAAGTGAAGAATACAATGCTTGCAGTTCTGTGTTGTGTAACTTTCTCCATTCTCCTCCAGTAACTTCATCCTCCTTTGCCACAAATATTTTCCTAAGCACCTTATTTTCAAACATCCTCTTTCAAAATGAGAGTCCAAAGTTTCACAACCATACAGAACAACGGTAATATAACTGTTTTATAAATTCTAACTTTCAGCTTTTCTTATAGCACACGTGATGACAAAACCTTCTCAACCGAATAATAACAGGCATTTCCTATATTTATTCTGCGTTTAATTTTCTCCCGAGTGTCATTGATATTTGTTACTGTAGCTCCAAGATATTTTAATTTTTGACCTTTTCAAAGGATAAATTTCCAATTTTTATATTTCCATTCATACTACATTCTGGTCACGAGACATAATCATATACTTAGTCTTTTCGGGATTTACTTTCAAACCTATCGCTTTACTTGCTTCAAGTAAAATTCCCGTGTTTTCCCTAATCGTTTGTGGATTTTCTCCTAACATATTCACATCATCCGCAAAGACAAGCAGCTGATGTAACCCGTTCAATTCCAAACCCTCTCTGTTAACCTGGACTTTCCTAATGGCATATTCTAGGGCAAAGTTAAAAAGTAAAGGTGATAGTGCGTCTCCTTGCTTTAGCCCGCAGTGAATTTTAGTAGGTTATTTTACGACGCTTTATCAACATCTTAGGTTATTTAGCGTCTGAATGAGATGGTGATAATGCTGGTGAAATGAATCCGGGGTCCAGCACCGAAAGTTACCCAGCATTTGCTCATAATGGGTTGAGGGAAAACCCCGGAAAAAACCTGAACCAGATAACTTGCCCCGACCGGGAATCGAACCCGGGCCACCAGACGCGCTAGCCGCGCAATGAATTGGATGACGATGATGATGATGATGATGACGATGACGATGATGATGATAAATCAGATTTTTTTGTATTCGATAGATATTGGAGAAAAAATAGGTGTATAAGGCTAAAGTACTTCACAGGTGTGGACCGTCTATTGCCACAAGCTCAGAACGAACAAAAATAATACTTTTACTCTGCATATAATGCGGAGCTGTCTCGTGGGGACGTATTTCGGTAGTTTCAATAGTAGGCGGTGTGTGTGTGAGGAGATAAAAACGCTGGAAGCAAAGGGACACTGGTGGACTAGTTCAGACATGCTCGCACCGTAGGCGTCACTCCGCGCTCATTTTGCAACCATATTGCTGTCCATGATTCCGCTGTTTAGGTGGTAGCGTTTCAGACTATAAATTCAACGAGCCACATTTCGATTCCCGGTAAGAAAGTAGCTTTATACAGAATGGAAGTGATATAACTGTGCAGATTGAAGAGGGCAGTAGAATACACTAAAATAAATAAGTAAATAAAGAAATGGAAATAAATAAAGAAATAATAAATAAATAAATAAATAAATAAATAAACAAACAAAAAATAAACAGAAATTAATAAATCTATGCTAATAATAAATCTGTAGCCGAAATGTTTCTCGTAATTTTCGATTTTCCAAAAATAATTGGTCCTAACATATATAATTAACCATCCTGAAACCGAAAATCGCTTTTTTGAAAATTTTCTTTGTATGTCTGTCTGTCTGTATGTTTGTTACCTTTTCACGCGATAATGGCTGAACGGATTTCGATGAAAATTGGTATATAAATTAAGTGCGTTGTAACTTAGATTATAGGCTATATGGCATTCAAAATACATTATTTAAAAGGGGGGTTATAAGGGGGCTGAATTAAATAAATCGAAATATCTCGCTTATTATTGATTTTTGTGAAAAATGTTACATAACAAAAGTTTCTTTAAAAATAATTTGCGATAAGTTTTATTCCTTGAAAAATTTTGATAGAACTGATATTTAATGAGATAAATGAGTTTTAAAATTAAAATAACTGCCATCTAAGGCCGTGTAATGAATAAAAAAACAAATGATTTCGTCTATAAGGGGCCTTGGACAGCAACAATCGAAAGCTATGAAAGATAGCCTACAGAGAATGTTTCTGTGTTTGTATGAAGTAATATCGGAAGCTAAATTAACCGATTTGTATAATTAATTATTATTTCACCATTGGAAAGTGTAGTTTCTCTGTATGGACATAATGCTATAATGTTATTACAGTAACTTCTGATACGATATAATATAATATAATATAATATAATATAATATAATATAATATAATATAATATAATATAAGTTATTTGAAGGGTTCACAACCATAGTGGGCCAAGCGCCATTTACTGAATACGTAGAAAACAAGGGTTAAAATTAAGTTATTACCATAATTCAATGGAAACCTATAACAAGTAAAATAAAATATACCCATTAAATCTAAATGATGTCAACCTTCATTAAACTATGGTTGCATGTAATAAAAATTAAGAAACAGGTTAAAGGAATTGTCATTGCACCAAATGAGTGTCTCTGGACCAAAATGATCGCATTTTAATTATTTGAATGGAATTTAAATTAAGTAACACATTAAACGATTTATCCTTCTATCAAAACACCAATGTTCCCTGGATCAAACGTCCTATTTTAATTATGTAATTACTTTATATTTACTTCTAACGGGCGCAGCGGGGCGCATGGGTACGGCTAGTAAACAAATAAATCAATAAACAAAGAAACAAATGAATAAACAAAGAAATAAATAAATAAGAAAAGAAATAAAAAATAAACAGAAATAAGTAAATAAAAAATCAATAAACAAAGAAATAAATGAACTAAGGAATAAATAAGCAAAGAAACAAAAAATAAACAGCAATAATTAAATAAACAAAGAAACAAATAAATAAAGAAATAAATCAATAAACAAAGAAATAAATAAAGAACTAAAAAACAAAGAAAAAAATAAAGAAATAGACAAATAAATAAATAAAAATAAACAAATAAATCAATAAACAAAAAATAAATAAATAATAAACAAAGAAATAAATAAACAAAGAAATAAAAAATAAACAAAGAAATAAACAAAGAAATAAAAAAATAAACAAGTAAGCTCGTATGGGCGAATCCAGAAATGCATATAAAGTGTTAGTTGGGATGCCGGCGGGGAAAAAGACCTTTGGGGAGGCCGAGACGTAGATGGGAAGATAATATTAAAATGGATTTGAGGGAGGTGGGATATGATGGTAGAGACTGGATTAATCTTGATCAGGATAGGGATCAATGGCGGGCTTATGTGAGGTTGGCGATGAACCTCCGGGTTCCTTAAAAGCCAGTAAGTAAGTAAGAAATAAACAGAAATAAATCAATAAACAAAAAAATACATAAATAAACAAATAAGTAAATAAGCAAATAAATATATATATATATATATATATATATATATATATATATATATATATATAAACAAAGAAATAAATAAACAAAGAAATAAAGAAAGAAATAAATAAGTAAACAAAGAAATAAAGAAATAAACAACGGATTTTTTTCTTCCTTTACCTTTTTGTTTCTCTTTTTTCTGTTTTCGGCTTTCTTAAACTAGTATGTACACATACGCATGCCCAATGCGGGACTCGAACCCACAACCTTTCGGACCAAGCGATGCAGACTCACCGTGCCCCTTTCGCTTTAGCCATCCAGGCCGGCATGAAATAACGAAATAAACAAAGAAGAAACAAATAAACAAATGCTACCTAGGCCACCTGTCGGGCTTGGAAATCGTACATAGAGGGAGCACAATGGTATAAAGAGAAGTGCCTAAGTGTGTGGACTAGTAAAACCAAGCCAATACAGACTGACAGAGCACTGAGGTGTAGGGAGGGAGGTTATTATCCCTGACTCAACATTAGACATCTACACATTGCTAGGCTGTGAGATTGGCACAAGGCAGGGCCACCGCAGAGACATCACAGGACAATGGACAAGCATACAGTCCCGTAGACGCAAGATAAGATATTTTTCCCATTCCTTACGCCGGGAATCGAACCACAGACTTCAATTGGCAATGGGCACGCTATCTCAAAGCTATCGCGGCGGTCGCATTTATTCAACTATAAAAAAGGAAGAACTGTTTTCAGAACATGGCCGCAGTGACAGGAGGAGGATGAGGAATAAAGTGCATAAGATTTACTGATGATAAGGCGATGTTAGCAGAAGAGGAGATGATACTAAGGGATATGCTACTGGAGTTTTTTTTTTCATGTACATTTATTTAAAAATAAAGAAATTAAAGAGCAAATACAATTTTAACAGCTGTCAAAAATTCCAATTAATGTGTTTACACTTTTTTTTTCATTACATGATTTTTCTTCTTCTGTAAGCAGCTTCATCATACAAGTCCGAGGCGTTTTGTTTTATTCTTTGAGAAAGAGAGCTATAAACACAAATCAATGACTGTGGTCGTTAGAGTATTGAATGCGATGATATATAAGATGACCTAAACATTTGTTGTATTTTTTTTTAAGAAAGTTCAATGTCTTTAAGTTTTAAGAACCATGTATTAGCTGGAGTTACACGTAACATAGATTGTTTTTCCTCATAAAGCACACGTTTCAGTTCACGAATTTCAGGATGTTCACTAGTCAGGACATAATGCACTATACCGTGAATAAGCCACAACTGAGGTTCAAGGTTTTCACTTGAACCAAAATCAAAATGGAGTATTTTCCGTAGAGCATCATTTGGGTTAGTCGACATATCAAATTTACACAGCTGATGTTTTAGCCACGTCCAGATAGTTCTAGTACCTTGACAGCCTATTAGTCTGTGTTGAATGGTATCCAGTCTATTACACTTTCCACAAGCTGGCGAATCTACCATGTTGTGTTTATGTTTCTTGGATTCTGTTGGGATGACGTCATTAACCATCATGTAGGATGTTACTAACCATTCTGTTGGCACGTGCGGAAAATTTAGATTTTTCCAGAGTTAAATGACAGCTGTGAGCAGAATGGGATGGAGATAAATACAAACAAGACAAAGACCATGGTCACAGGAAGAAAAGTAAAGAAGGTACATTTGCGAATTCTAAATGAGGCAGTAGCCTAAAGCAAGTGGAGATACAGCTTAAAATACTTGGGGTGTACTTACTTACTTACAAATGGCTTTTAAGGAACCCGAAGGTTCATTGCCGCCCTCACATAAGCCCGCCAGCGGTCCCTATCCAGTGCAAGATTAATCCAGTCTCTATCATCATACCCCACCTCTCTCAAATCCATTTTAATATTATCCTCCCATCTACGTCTCGGCCTCCCTAAAGGTCTTTTTCCCTCCGGTCTCCCAACTAACACTCTATATGCATTTCTGGATTCGCCCATACGTGCTACATGCCCTGCCCATCTCAAACGTCTCGATTTTATGTTCCTAATTATGTCAGGTGAAGAATACAATGCGTGCAGTTCTGTGTTGTGTAACTTTCTCCATTCTCCTGTAACTTCATCCCGCTTAGCCCCAAATATTTTCCTTAGCACCTTATTCTCAAACACCCTGAACCTATGATCCTCTCTCAGAGTGAGAGTCCAAGTTTCACAACCATACAGAAGAACCGGTAATATAACTGTTTTATAAATTCTAACTTTCAGATTTTTGGACAGCAGACTGGATGATAAGAGCTTCTCAACCGAATAATAACACGCATTTCCCATATTTATTCTGCGTTTAATTTCCTCCCGAGTGTCATTTATATTTGTTACTGTTGCTCCAAGATATTTGAATTTTTCCACCTCTTCGAAGGATAAATCTCCAATTTTTATATTTCCATTTCGTACAATATTCTGGTCACGAGACATAATCATATACTTTGTCTTTTCGGGATTTACTTCCAAACCGATCGCTCTACTTGCTTACTTGGGGTGTACTATAAGCAGAAACATGAGCTGCTGCCAGGAAGTCAAAAGGAGGATAACAATGACCAAGGAAACTTTTAATAGGAAAAGGAGCATCTTCTGCGGACCTCTGGAAAAAATATCTAAGGAAGAGACTAGTGAAGTGCTTTGTGTGGAGTGTACAATTGTATGGGGCAGAAACATGGACATTATGACGAAGTGAAGAGAAGCGACTAGAAACATTCGAAATGTGGATATGGAGAAGGATGGAGCGTGTGAAATGGGCAGACAGAATAAGAAACGAAGCTGTGTTGGAAAGAATGGGTGAAGAAAGAATGATGCTGAAACTGATCAGGAAGAGGAAAAGGAATTGGCTGAGTCATCGGTTGAGAAGAAACTGCCTACTGAAGGATTCACTAGAAGGAATGGTGAACGGGAGAAGAGTTCAGTGCAGAACTGAGTAGTGCAGAGTATCAATTGATAGACGACATTAAGATATATGGATCATATAGAAACAAAGAGGAAAATAGAAAATACGAAAGACTGGAGAATGCTGGGTTTGCAGTGAAAGAACACAATGAATGAATGAATAACCTCTGTAGTTAAAATCGTCGTTAAATTAAGTAGGACTACTATTAAACTGAGAAGGCGGAAACGTTCGCTTCATTCCTTTTTCTAAACTCTAGTGCAGTTGAAAATCGAACAGATTTGTGTTCTTAACGTCTGTCTGTGTAGTCCGTGAATTGTTACGACAGTGCTTTTGAGTGAGTCTATTTTTTGTTGCTCTCCCTTCAGTAGTCAGTGTGCTTCACATAGCAGCAGTCAAACGTGCACAGTTATTTTCTAGTCCTTTCTCGAACACCGAGAATATTCGAGGTTTGAAGAAAAACATATAGTTGAAATTCATGTATGCTGTAATATTCTCCTGCTTGCCTGAGCGTATAAATAAAAGAGAACTTAATTATTCTAAATTCATCTACATGGAAAATAGATCACAGGACGATCAGTAACTTTCCTATCAATGTATCATATGATATGCAATATAATGAATTGAGGAGTAAGAAATGTGCACGGGCTATTCCTTCTCAAATCGATCGAAATATAGAGAAAATTGACCTTGAAATTTTTAAATACAATGCATTTTTTTCTGTCCGTTGACAACTGTGATACAATGCTTTGTGCAAAGTTTGAGGTATCAGAACTTCATAGTGTTTAAATTAAAAATATTTAAATTTATCGTATTTTCATAAAATTAGCATCTTTAAACTGTTGTGGCTCCGAAACCCTTTCACCCAATGACCAAAATCATGGTTTATTTTGCTGCTGAGAAATTAAAGTTTATATTGACATGTAAACAGTTTTTCTTACTTTTTATGGAAATGGAGAAATTTATATTTTTCTTCATTAAGATGCCTTTGTCCACGAAAAATATTTTTAAAATATATGGTTAGATTCCGCATTGAAAGTACAAATAAACACATATTTTTTACTGGTGCACCGTTGTTAAGAAAGTATTGAAAATATCAAATAAAGAAAATAAATTGTACGCGCGTGAAGTAACCAGCTGACTGTGAGGCAGGAGCTAGCCGAGACAACCAAGACCAGGAGACAAACACGTGATGTTTCGTCTAGTAGCGCATAGCTGGACTAGCTTTATCACAAGTTTTCATAAACAGAGGAGTAAAATGACGCCCAATGCTAGCTTATCTTCAGCTCTCGGCCAGTGCGTGGGGTAGTGCGCCGTTCAAGTCTAGGCGTGTGAAAATAATTTATTTAATACCCTCGAAACTTATTGCCGAGCCACTAAGCAAACAATGCCGAATCCCTCTTAATAATGCAAGGTTTTTTCTCAATATTTTTTACATATTTATAAATTGGCAAAAACCTAGAAGTAAGTACAATCAGATTATCTGTCTCTCTGTATACAATAAAAATAAATATTACTTCTTATCATAACCTACTAAATGTCAGCTTCAAAATCAGCTCTCGTTCAATGTTCTGCAGTAAATAGTTCCAGAGTTCTGAGCGCTGAAAGAGGCTTGTTTTTATAAAATACGCTAAATTTGTCGCTCAATAGTACGAAAACCGTTTGACTTTCGATAGTATATTTTTGAAAATACACTCTGCTCAGCACCTTGTATAAATAGGGAAAAAATAGCGTATTAAAAATGCGAGGTTTTCTACTGATCGATTTCATATGGAATAGCCCGTACATACTACAGATCGAATTAAATAAATGCGTCTTGAATTGATAAAACTAGACGTAGATAACGTTTTACGCGCGCACGCTTACACGTACACGCATACGCACACAGTGAACAGTAAGTATGGAATATTGTTAATAACTTCTTAAATTTTAATTTTACAAAAAAAAAGTTTTATACAAAAGCTGTTGGAGATAAACCATACCATATGATACCAGTGTTCGAAAAAAGTTACTTATTCAGGCATACAGTGTGTGACAAACTTATTTTTTTTAATGTCACCCTATATTAAAATTGACATATTCCGAATCTTCATTAAATTTTTTCGTATGAATGTGTAGAAATTTGACCAATTCGCCCGTTTCATGTCTTATCTATTTATTAAACTTGTTTCGTGGACTTTTAACTTGAGACGAATAAGTATGTAAAATAATTTTAAGTATGTCCTGAAAATAAAACATTACGACTAACCAAACTTCACCACAGATTCTTAAAATGAGAACCATTCACAGCCAAACAATGTCCCAGTCTATCAAGAAAACAGTTTATTGTAGAAATGAGAACAAATCAGTCGTGTAACTGTGAGAAAGGCAAGGGACTGTTTTTGTGATAGACTGGATCATTATTTGGCTGTGAATGGTCCTCATTTTGAACATCTGTTGTCAAGTTTGGTTAGTGATAGTGTTTTGTTTACTTTTATGTCCTACTCATCATGATTTTACATAGCTATTTGTCTGAAGTTTGGTTTCCAAGAAACGAGTTTAATAAATAGTTAAAATACATGAAACGGGTGAATGAGTAAAATTTCTACACATTTATAGTAAAATTTAACGGGATTCGGTATACAATATGTAAATGTTAATATAGGGTGCCATTTAAAAAATTAAGTTTACTGTCACACCCTATATACCTGAATAAATAACTTTTTTTCGAACACTACTGGTACTATATTGTATGGTTTATATCCAACAGCTTTTGTATAAAACTTTTTTTTTGTAAAATTAAAATTTTGGGGCCGTATTCATAGACATTTTTAGCGCGGGCTTCCGGTGGATGATCAGCGAACTAACGTTTTTCGTATTCATAAACCAGTGTTAGCGATATGATATGATATATGATATGATATGATATGATATGATATGATATGATATGAATCCTGTACAAGTAATCAGTCGATAGCTGGGGCTAGTTTAGCACACTCGTAGCGCGGGCTAGCGAAATGTCTATGAATAGCACCCTAAGAATTTATTAGCAATATTCCATGCTTATTATTGACTATACAGGGTGTGTATATATATATATACCCTTAAATGGAACATAACTACCCTTATTTTGTTATTAATTATTATTATTAGTGGAGAAAACTCGCTCCGGCGCCGGGGATCGAACCCAGGTCTTCGGTTCCACGTACCAAGTTCAATCCACAACACCGGATCGAATCTCTCTCCTCTAGTGTTTTCCCCTTTGTGGCCTTACTCCATGTTCGACATATATGTTGACATACTATATTGTCAACTGCCATTATATAATATAATACATAATATAATATGTCAACATATATGTCGAACATGTATTAAGGCCACAAAGGGAAAAGTACTAGAGGAGATAGATTCGATCCGGTGCTGTGAATTGAACTTCGGCATAGCTCAGTAGTTAGAGCACTTGGTAGGCTACATAGAACCAAGGACCCGGGTTCGATCCCCGGCGCCGGAGAGAGGTTTTCTCCTCTAATAATAATTATTGCCATAACAGATAAATTCTGTAGAAAAAATAATCTTTACGTCCCTTCTTTTCGACAAAATAAATGCTGCAGTAGAAAAGTCACTAGATTAAAAGGTGACTCTCTAACGCAGAACGAATAAAATAATTAAGAAAATAAATACTAAATAAACACAGAAAACGAAAATAATTCTTCTAAGCATGTAGAACTTTGATTAAAATTCTAGTAAGATACACGACAGCCTGCTTATAAATCACCGAATGGATACGAACGAATTTCAGACATTGGAATAAATCAGATCTACCTTAGCTCTTTTATCTTCATGCAATAATACTCATTCCAACGAGCTGTCTTAATTTGAGAAAAATTAAAATTATTCGGTTATCGTAATAGTTCAATATTCCTTAATAATTACAATTCTTATTCAGAAGCAACGACATGATCATTTGGCGCAAATGGAACAATGACTTAATAGCATTGCAGAGGAACTGGAAGTAGTGGAAAGAAAACCTGTTTCAGTGTGCTACTATTCTCCCTGATTTCCCATGGTATCAGGCAGAATCAAATTCCTGCTTCCTTGGAGTGAAAGCATCACTGACTAAGCCACGGGTGAACCACTCTGGTGGAGTGACTGTAGGCCTAAATGTGTTTTTCCAAAAACTTTAAATATGAGCGTAATTAATTTAACATTCTTCAATCACATATAAAGCGTTCTGAATTAAGAATGTCAGTTTTTTTAATAAAATAAATATTAAAATAATATCCAATGATTATATAAAAATATATTCTTTAGAGTAATGCGTACTGTACTTGTTCAGAAACTGAATTAATGATCACTGTACGAATATTGTTCTTGGAAAATATTAAATGATTTCTTTTTTGCTGTAATTTCAAATTAACCGTCTAACTTATTTCACAACCCATTATACAATGTACATTGAGCGCGAAATGAAGATTATATTAAAGGATATTGACGTAAATAATATACTAATACTTATTTACTGGCTTTTAAGGAACCCGGAGGTTCATTGTCGCCCTTATACAAGCCCGCCATTGGTCCCTATCCTAAGCAAGATTAATTCAGTCCCTACCATCATATCCCACTTCCCTCAAATCCATTTTAATATTATCTTTCCGTCTCGGCCTCCCCAAATGTCTTTTCCCCTCTGGCCTCCCAACTAACACTCTATATGCATTTCTGGATTCGCCCATACGTGCTACATGCCCTGCCCATCTCAAACGTCTGGACTTAATGTTCCTAATTATGTCAGGTGAAGGATACAATGCGTGCAGCTCTGCGTTGTGTAACTTTCTCCTTTCTCCTGTAACTTCATCCCTCTTAGCCCCAAATATTTTCCTAAGAACCTT
Source organism: Periplaneta americana (assembly GCA_025594305.2). Classification (NCBI taxonomy): domain Eukaryota; kingdom Metazoa; phylum Arthropoda; class Insecta; order Blattodea; family Blattidae; genus Periplaneta; species Periplaneta americana. Next base: position 142,018,264 of record JAJSOF020000013.1, on the reverse strand, counting down.
ATTCTCAAAAACCCTTAATCTCTGTTCCTCTCTCAACGTGAGAGTCCAAGTTTCACAGCCATACAGAACAACCGGTAATATAACTGTTTTATAAATTCTAACTTTCAGATTTTTTGACAGCAGTCTAGATGACAAAAGCTTCTCAACCGAATAATAACAGGCATTTCCCATATTTATTCTGCGTTTAATTTCCTCCCGAGTGTCATTTTTATATTTGTTACTGTTGCTCCAAGATATTTGAATTTTTCCACCTCTTCGAAGGATAAATCTCCAACTTTTATAGTTCCATTTTGTACAATATTCTGATCACGAGACATAATCATATTTAGTCTTTTCGGGATTTAGGTACTTCCAACCCTATCTTTTTACTTGCTTCAAGTAGAATTTCCGAGTTTTCTCTAACCGTTTGTGGATTTTCTCCTAACATATTCACGTCATCCGCATAGACAAGAAGCTGATGTAACCCGTTCAAAAATAATAGTATATAAATAATATATAGTAATGTCTTACGAATTTCATTGAAACGAAAAATATAAACTTCGACAACTATATAATCACAAGATATTATATTGATTGTATACGGTTGTGTCAAATATACTATGAAATAAAACATCAATTTGTGGTACAAAAAACTCTTACGATACATAGACAAAAACGCCAGAATCTTTAATATCTTAATGGTTTTAATATCCATTTCTGTTAGCAGAAAGGTTACGAGAGACAAAAGCTGCAGAATAAAATCACAAGCTGGTGACCTGATGTTGTCATGGTAACGTATTTTAAACACCACGCCGCACTGTATACCGTATCAATAGTAAAAAAGAAAAACATTTCCTCTCTTCAGTTGTTAAAATGAAGTTAATTAAATTTTTCATAATTACAGCATGTAATTATAAAAAGAGAGGTGATGGCCCTTTATTGATCTTTTATTTGTGAATTTCTTTGGAGATTAAGAAATTTAACGAGCATTAATGAAACTTCGTATTTCTGAATAAAGACTAATTAATATATAACACACAATGCAATGCTTGTAGAAATCGCATGTTGTAAAGTATATCTTTGACAACCACGTGACAAAACTAACACACCTACTATAAAAACGAAAAAAAGAAACTAAAAGGAAATTATGCATTAAGAATAAATAACATTTCAATATTTACCCATAAGAAGAATCTGCCGTTGGGTCATCCTTTAATATCCATGTGACCACCAAAAATTCGCTAATGCCAATCAGTTAATGTGTCACAAACAAACAAACACACACTTGGTAATCTTCTGTCTTTATAAACACTTGACACTTAAAAAAAAAAACCAAAACACTGTATAAATCCCACACGAATGTAACGTTTGTACACTGACAGCTACACAATATCAGTGACAACAGAAGATACTTGCATATTAATACAAGTCATTAAAACTAAGACTTGTTAGAGAAAAAAAATCTCTGTAATATGAAGTACAGTTTAGTTTTATAGGATTATGACATTGTATATTCTGATTTGCATCATAACCTCTACCTCTTGTCAGTACGAATCATAATGACGATAAAGTTGTTTTATTCATGTTCGTTGTTATTGCTATAGCAACTATCACTCTCTGATTTCACTCTGTTATGCAAAATAAAGAAATCTTCCTTGTATAGTTATGTTGTTATTAATTTTATTGTTACAACAACAAAACACACACGACGTTTGTTAGTTGAACCGGTCTGCCACCAGAGCGCAGCACCACGATGCTTACAGGTTGAGACCGGCAAAGCAACTGAAGCTGTCTCCCTGTGCCATGCGGTACTATACCCCTCTCGCGGTTCCCCCCTCTCCCAGCCAGAGGATGTGTTTACTCCATATGAATTAAGTTACCGGCATCATTGTCTCCTAGCCCCAGCTAAATTAGGCAGAATAACTTTCCCGCACGGATGTAATCAGGGAAGCTACAACCTATGTGTATCGTATTATGATTTATTTAATAAAATCTTCGGTAAGAAACTCTATCATCAACTTTGAAATTACTGAAGGCAGAGGTGCTGAACAGGAACGAATAGCCTATGAAAGAAAGGACTGACAGCTTACCGTACGAACTACAGTAATAATAAATATTTAACGCCTCTTATAAAGTAAGTAATTTTAGGGAACGGATTTATATGGGCTAAAAATGTATGAAATATGTAAATATATATGTAATCCACCGCTGTGGAGTAATGGTCAGCACGTCTGGCTATAAATTTTATTTTATTGGGTTATTTTACGATGCTATATCAACATCTCAGGTTATTTAGCTCGAATATGTTTTTAACGCTTAATGTATTTTATTTGATTTTTATGTTATTTTCTTTTATTTTGAATAATTTCAAGGGAAAAATTGTTCCGGGATCGATACCCGGCCCAGGAACAATTTTTCCCTTGAAATTATTCAAATCTGCTTTACAGGGAGCTTTACCTGAAAGATTAGATTTGCATAATATATACGTCATTGTGTACGTTAACAGAAAACCACAATTCCAAGTCACACATAGATTGTGTGCACTCGATGTGGGTCTCTGCCGTTTCGTCAGCCCGCGCGAGTTGTGTTGATATAAAGGGAAAAGTTGAGACGGTGTCGGGTGGAGTTCCCGGGTAGCTCAGTTGGTAAGAGCGCTGGTACGTTCAACCAGAGGTCCTGGTATCGATACCTGGCCCCGGAACAATTTTTCCCTTGAAATTATTCAAATCTGAAAGACTAGATTTGCATTATTTTATTTTATTTTTTTTTCCCTTGTGTTATAGATGTAATATTATGCATAGAAGAAAGTAGCAAGGGTTGCTGTATGGAGAAATACGAGGAAAGCCAGCATCTCATAATAATGAACAAATACATTGAAAATAAAATACCTGAGAAGATTGCTAAAATGGAAAATAAAAGGATGAAATTATTAAAGGAATGTAAAGTTACTGAGCTGACAAATAAATTCAATTTTGGAAAGTATGCATTTTCTAGACTCACCCATAATAACATATTTGACTTGGTCAGAAACTATTTAGCTTTTTTTTTATTTGTACATTTAATAGTTTTGATGGTACGACAAAAGAATACTATGAAATAAAATTAAGAAATGAAGGCTTACCAATGAGAGAGAGCTTGTATGAACTGTATTAGTAAGTTAATATGCGTTACAAGAGCGGTATGTTGAAGTTTTCATGGTCGAGGAAAAGATTGAAAAAGCGAAACATAGTTGAGCTTTTTTAATTTCCGGGAACATGAAAACAAACATACCGCTCGTGTATCGTACATTATTTTGTGCGAAGATCGTTTATTACATACCTGAAAGACGAATTTCTAATTAGTTGCAATGAAATCTCCATGTTGGTTTCTGTTTAATGACGGCAACTTCGGAAAACCAAAATATCTTTCTTCAACATTGTTGCTATAAAACGTTTTCTGTGTTTACTATACTCCAGCAGGCCGTGATATACGTCTGTCTTTTTTTTCCCCCAGTCTATAAATGCGAACTTAAAACAAACGGTAAAGTTATGTAATGATTTATTTTTCATTTTAATATTTTAACAATATTATTTATATAACATATTGCAGTAATAACATCGGGATCTGGAATCTTGTTGATTATTTCACGGCTTCGTTAATGTTACTTGCATCACAAATGCAGTAACTTTAGTGGAGTTGTAATTTTTGCAAATATTTAAAAACAATAATTAACATTGCAATTTAGGTGAAACTGCAGTGGTAAGTTTCCAATGTATAATTATTACTATATTGAACGTCTCTAAAAATAATATGTTAAAAGCCTAAAGCAGTAAAATCAATATGTCACTTAAGCGGTAAAAAGAGGGAAATTGATATGTGTGTTAGGTTGGGAATACTGACTGTGGAATTTTAGACTTTCCGCGGATTGGTTTTGTGCGGAAACCAAGCAAATACGCACGATCTTGCGCAAATATATATGTAATCCACAGCTGTGGAGTAATGGCAGCACGTCTGGCTATAAATTTTATTTTATTGAGTTTTTTTTTGATGCTATATCAACAACTCAGGTTATTTAGCGTCTGAATGATATGAAGGTGATAATGTTGGTGAAATGAGTCCGGAGTCCAGCACCGATAGTTACCCAGCATTTGCTCATATTAGGTTGAGGGAAAACCCCGAAAAAAACCTCAACCAGGTAATTTTCCCCTACCGGGACTCGAACCCAGGCCACCTAGTTTCGCGGCCAGACGCGCTGACGGTTAGTCCTCAGGTGTGGACATCTGGCTATGAAACGAGCGGGCTCAGATTCAAATCCTGGTTGGGGCAAGTTACCTAGCTGGGTTTTTTTTTTGCGGGGTTTTCCCTCAACCAATTGAAGCAAAATTGCTGGGTAAGTACAGCTTACAGCAGTAAAATTTTTGGAAATAGGCCTATTCAACATTTTTTTCCTCCATTATTGTATCTTGTACAATAATTAAAATTGGTATGTTTAAAACACTATCCTTCTGCTATATGAAAAAAAAAAAAAAAATTACGATTTAAAAAAAAAAATTTTTGTTTTCAAAATTCAAAATGGTGGCAGTTCACTGTGCAGTGATGAAGCTTTTCCCTCATAACTCATAGACTTGTTAACTTTTTCATGTTCTCTCTCTTTTATTTTATTGCTGAAACTCATGTTTAAAATATCATGCTCTTTCAACTACATTCCTTAATAAATAATTTTTTTTTATTTTGTATTAGCAGAGCATACTGATACTTGATCATTTTTAATGAATTTATTTTTTATCAAACAATCTATCAAAGGTAGAATAGTGATTCTACATCATATTGTAGATATGACATGCATAAATATACACTAAAAATTCTTCACTAATGTTGGAAAGTTTTTGAGTTATGAGGGAAACGCTTCATCACTGCACAGTGAACTGCCACCATTTTGAGTTTTGAAGAATATATATATATATATATATATATATATATGATGGATGTCATTTGGAATACATTTTGCAGGCGAAGCAATTGAAAGTTTGAAATGCTTAGTGCTCAAAGCTTAACTGTAATTTTCCGATCATTACTGGACAATGACTATCAGTGTTAAAGCCATATAACTCTCTATGTACATTCTATATGTTTTAAGCTATGCATTGACAGTCTTGGTTCATTTTCGACAAGAAAGTGACATCCATCATTCTTGCAGTGGACTCTTCATATATATATATATATATATATATATATATATATATATATATATATATATTTTAAACCGTAAAATTATTTTTTTCATATAGCAGAAGGACAGTGTTTTACACATACTAATAATTTACATTATTGTACAAGATACAGTCACAGTCTACTATATTATAGTCACGAAGCTTTAGTTTTGAGGGTGCTAGAAACAATAGACTGTGACGGTACTATTTTGTATTGCCTGTAATGAGACGATATTAGCGATCCTAGTGGTGAGCAACTATCTAATGTTTGAATATTTACTAAGTATTGAGCTTCGCCACTGTATATAGTAGACTATGATACAGTAATGAAGAAAAAAAATGTTGAATATTTCCAAAATTTTACTGCTGTAAGCTGTGCCTAACCCCTTATAACTTGCTTTCCCATTGTTGAGAGGACTGTTATTTTTCAAATAACTTTGATTTTAAAGGGATTACTGAAAATGTTTAAAACTCTAATGTTACATGTAATTTTAAAAGATAATGCAATTTTATTTTGTATGGGCGAATCCAGAAATGCATATAGAGTGTTAGTTGGGAGACCGGAGGGAAAAAGACCTTTAGGGAGGCCGAGACGTAGATGGGAGGATAATATTAAAATGGATTTGAGGGAGGTGGGGTATGATGATAGAGACTGGATTAATCTTGCACAGGATAGGGACCGCTGGCGGGCTTATGTGAGGGCGGCAATGAACCTTCGGGTTCCTTAAAAGCCATTTGTAAGTAAGTAAGTAAGTAAGTTAAGCTTAATATAATATGAACTGTTTTTATATGAAATATGGAAAATAGCCTATATGGAAATTAATTAAAATGTGTCCTAAGTCTGAAAAAATGTTGAAAATATGACTGGGCTGCATTTATCTGGTTTTAAGTGTGTCTACAGGTATGAAGAAGCTGTAAAATCCTATCTGACGTCAAAAGGATGGAACAGGACGTGCGTTGACAGACCACATGCGGCTCGCGTGCTAAGGTTGGCTATTCAAGTCCAGTGGGTGTTTCGTACGCTGCAATTATTTTTCTATTCACAAACCAGAAAAGTAAGCTTTGCTGAGTCACACAAGTTTATCTGCTTACAAGTGATAACCCCCTGCAAGGAAACAGGTAATTTGGGAAAACCCCTGCTACTTCTATTTTACATTCGTTTACGAGAAAAATATATTGGAATGTCAATATACATACACATACACACAGTAAGCTTCCTGAAAGTGTAGTCGACTGATTTAAGAGTTACGTCATGCACTACGCCAGTGATGTCAACTGATGCCCATAGAAGCAAGCGCGCGCTTTAGAGCCCAGGAGAGCCTGAGCGCTTTACAGCGGACAGGAAAGAGACAGACGAAAGAGGTAGTATATGCCGCTTGGTCGAGCTATATACAGAGATGGCCAGCACTGATACAATAGATAAAGGGAACTATTAAAACTGTAAAAAGGTAAAGGTAAAGGTATCCCCGTAACATGTCATGAAGGCACTTGGGGGGCATGGAGGTAGAGCCCCATGCTTTCCATGACCTCGGCACTAGACTGAGGTGGTGTGGTCGGCACCACGCTCTGACCGCCTTTTACCCCCGGGAAAGACCCGGTACTCAATTTTATAGGAGGCTGAGTAAACCTCGGGGCCGTTCTGGAAGTTTGGCAACGAGAAAAAATCCTGTCACCACCTGGGATCGAACCCCGGACCTTCCAGCCCGTAGCCAGCTGCTCTACTAACTGAGCTACCCGAACTGTATTCATGTTAATTTTTAGATTTGTCTAATGGTGTTGAGAGATTCATTATCCATTTTACACAATCACTTGTATAATACTATGTAATTTTTTTTATTTCATTTCATTACTCTTCAATGTATTTTCATCTCATGTTTCTCCGAAATCAAATTGTACTTTATTTTTACATTTATTATTGTTCCGTATTCTCTCCGTAACCATATTGTATTTTTAATTTAACCTCTGCTTTGTATTCTGGATCCTAGTGGTCAGCCGTAGATGTCGGCCAGATGTCCGAAATTGTGGAATGTGTGTGTGCATTTTAAGAAAGTAAGTTTTAATTTTAATGTTCATTTTTCACAAGTTTGCTTCTTTATTCAAAAGGAATATTTTCTCAACTTTTTTTTACAGAAAAGTGAAATTTTAAGATATGTTTGATTAGTAGTCTTACAGGTACTAAAACAATGTTTTCTTAAATCTAATATATCGTAAATACGTATTACTGAAAATAGTGTATTAAAATGTTTGAAAATATTCGCATGGAAAATGTTTGTAAGGAAATGAATTAACAAAGCAAATATTGTTACATCACAAACAAAAGATATGTGCATATATGTTGGTAAAACGTCAGCTCTATAGCTTCAGCAGATATCGAGATAATTTAATATTTTGATAACAGAAAGTTGCGCACCAATATCACCTAAAAGCATAATGCGATAAGAGTTTTATTATGTAATATTAGTTACAGTTAAAACATATACCTAGACAACTTTGCTTTTTACTATAATATTGTTTTGATTACTTTATAAGGCTAAAGATACTATCAATATCAATTTCAATTTATCATATCATATTCAGTGTCTTTCTTTGGGATAACATTTCTTTATGAATGATATGTTTAAATCACTTAGTACAGTATAGTTGTAGTTATTATGGAATTTGTGTGAATATTCCTTCTTTGCTCTTTATTAAAACACAACTGCAATATTAGGCTAAGAAATAGGTGTTAATACTTTTGTTTTACAGACAACATAGAAAATAACAAACAGAAAGAAGCCATATAAAAATAACGACATAAAATTTCACGTTCCGTTTGAAGTTTGTGCACCACTGTTTTCTTAACCCAACAGGGTGACTTATTCCTCCTAGCATACCTAGCGCTTGATGCCCGCGCACGACGTCAAGGTCAGAAAAATGCGCTTGCTTTGACATCACTGCACTATGCTTTCATATTAAACATGGAAATATGACCATAGAACTATTCCTTCTAAATGCATTGTTTTTTTATTCGTAGTCTTTGTAAGAGAAGATGTGTAGAACCAAAGGGCCAAACCTTAAAATCAAATTGTAATAAATAGGAATATTGGTCACAGCGATGAATAATAATAATAATAATAATAATAATAATAATAATAATAATAATCATCATCATCATCATCATCATAATGACCATTTCGATATCAATTTATTTTTCTCGATAACCAATTTCGTCTTAATTCACCTTCGTTACAAGGCTCGAGGAAAACCACGAAGATGAAATTGAGTCGCAGTGACTAGGCACACGCCGGCAATGCTGCAGCCTCCCACACCTGCATATGAATAACGACACAATGACAATAATTTTTGGTTTAGCCGAACAATGGGGCGCCCCTCTGTTTACACGAGATATCAGTGAGGCTCCGCCCCTCTTCAAATGAATTGCAAGGCTGGAGTCACTGGACCGAGTCACGCAGGTTAAGAACAGACTTTCACACTGCGGGTCAACTGTTCGATTCATGACGCAGGCATTTCCCGAATCATCACACAATCACCGGGATGAAGTGTGGATAACATCCGGGCAGGTATGCCTTCGAATATATTAATAGAAGCCTTTAACATCGTCTTATGGTATTTCGCCATGTAATTGGACAGACTAGCCTTGCGAGGTCCTTCTCTTGGTTAGCAATTACTGATTATGTACTATAACAGCGTAATCTCCGGCTAATAATCCAGGGGAACAGGGTTCGATTTCCGGCAGAGAATTGGAAGTTTCACTCAAACTGGAGGTACCCCTGCGCTATGCCGGGTTCTGGCTAAGGTTACGTTATAAACAAGTATATTCAACAACAAAATGTACCAATTAAGGGTATGGCTTATAAATGAAGAGTTCGCGGGAAAAACGATGAATGTCACATTTCTGTTAAGGATTAGGTAATGATTTAATTGAGTCTATAACTGCAAGATGTAGTGCTGTTTCTATAGAAAATAAAGGAAAGGATTACTGTATTCGTGGTGATAATTCTCCTTTTTACCATTTTTCATAAGAACAACATTAAATTTCGTAGTGATCCATTGAATTAGATAATGACATCAACCTTAACAAAACTGTGACATTCATCGTTCTTCCCGCGAACTCTTCAAATTTTAGAATAATAGCTCATCACAATAATAATAATAATAATAATAATAATAATAATATATTTATTTATTTATTTATTTATTGATATTTATGTGCTGGACAACAGGCATTGGCCAATAAAAGTCCAGCACAGTGATACAATTAGTACATTAAAATGAACAACTATGGTACAAATTAAATACTTGTGTTAACATCAAAATAAAGAACATAGACTACAATAATTAATTTACAAGAATTAAAACTATAAAATATTAGGAAAAGGAGTTCATTCGTACTATCAATTTGTGTACAAGGATTATGCAAATAATATTAGCAAAGACATTGCCATACTTCTATACACTGAATGGATCGAAATCGCCTACACGTAAGTTAGCATGTTTAATACATCTGGAGACCGGCGAGGAAGATTTAGAATTTCTAATATAGAAGAGTTTGTGATGTCTCATGTCCTTCATAGGAATACGAAGGCTGGCACTGTTTAAGAAATATTGACAATTAATGTCAAATTTAAGGACCTTACATAAGAATAAGTAATCGAGATCATGACGTCTGGCATACAGGCTTCGACATTTAAAGTGCTCGCATTTTTTATCATAGTTATACCCGGAGTTATTACGCAGAAATCTGTACGAACATAATGAAATAAATTTCCTTTGAATATTTTCCAGTTTTGCTGAATCAGAACTAGTAATAGAATTCCAAACTACAGATGCAAATTCGAGTTTCGATCTCACTAATGTATAGTATAGTATTAAAAGAGAGTCAGGTGTTGAAAAAGAATAAGTAATTGACCGAATTATTCCTAACAATAATAATAATAATAATAATAATAATAATAACGAAGAGGAGGAGGAGGAAGAGTTCTATGACGACGAAAGTAGAGTAAAAGACAGCCAAGTCGAATACGAAAATTTACATTATGCAGGATGCTTTTCTTTCCAATCTTTTTTAAAATTAAAACACAAGAGATTAGAGTTTCCTTATAACAAACACTAAAAAATTACATTCATAATATTTGGAACCACAGAATAAATAAGAATAAATCAAGGACTCAGACAAGGTTGTAGCCTATCACCTAGTCTCGTCAACGTATATCTAGATGACTTAATTAAAAAATGGAAAATTGAGGTGAATCCAGGTATAAGGATTAGTAAAGATACATTTTTAAATGTTCTAATGTTTGCCGATGACGTAACATTAATACAAGACAGTGAAGAAAAATTGCAATATGCCATTCACAAACTACACCTACTAGGAAAAGAAAACTGTAATTTGAGCATATCAACTCATAAAACTAAAGTAATGGCCCACAGTGGTAAATTTCCAATTCGTACAAAAATAATAGTTGATAATAAACCCATAGAACAAGTATTTCATTTTGATTATTTAGGTTGTAATATAACTTATGATGTAGATAGAGATATTGACAACAAAATAAGCAAATTCCAGTGGATATGCGGAACAATAAATAGAACACTAAAATAAAACTAGAAAAGAAACAAAACTAAAGTTCTATAAAACTATGGCGGTACCCGTGTTGACATATGGAAGCGAATCATGGATAATTAAAGAACGAGATAAAAGTAAATTACAGGCTGCAGAGATGAAGTTTCTTCGCAGAGTAAAGGGATGTACAAGAAGGGATCTGATAATAAATTAGGATATCCGTAAAGAATTAAATATACAACATAAACGAAAAAGTTGAACATTATAAAGAAAAGTGGAAACAAACCTGTCTCGAATGGATAACGAAAGAATTCCAGCACTGATACAACAGTACCAACCTAAAGGCAAAAGAGATGTCGGACGTCCTAGGAAGAGGTGGAACTGAATAAAATGTGAAGACGGAACAGGCACTAAGCCTAAACCATGAAGTGAAGATGATGATGATGATGATGATGATGATGATGGTGATGGTGATGATGATGATGATGATGACGATGATGAATATTTGGAACCAGAAGTCCGCCGATTTAGCTCTGTGGTAGCGTGTCGGCTGCCAGACTAGCCGGCCTGGGTTCGATTCTCGGTGAGGTCAGAGATTTTGTTATAAAATGTCTACCTCGGGACTAAGAGAGATGCACAACGTTTAATCACTAGACTGCGCACCAATATGTCTGGGTTAAATCTCAAATCTCTCCGCGGTGCATATGAAGAGAAGCCATAGTGATTCGTCCGTCGGACGGGGACGTTTAAGCCTGGCGGCTCCCTTGGTGCTATTCGTCAGGAGTCGGCTACGTTCCTTCCTCATAATTATCATCATCCTCACCCATTCCTTACACTACACTTACACGAATACTTACACATACACTCATCTTAGTACACCACATAACTCTTAACAGATACACATCTTGCATAGCATGGCCCTCCGATGTGGTGTGCAACTTGAAAATGGGTCAGTCCTGCCATCTATCCGCAAAATGCAGAACTCGAATCACGCAAGTGTATTGGGTAGGTATTGGATACAGCCACACATAGATATTTGGAACCATAAAGTTATTGTAACAGTCTAAGTCATCTCCTCTGCAATAAAAATAACTTCAAAGTATCTTAAAGTACTATATTACAGTTTTCATTAGCAAGGAAGTCTTATCTGAAATAAAAGTTGTTATTATTATTATTATTATTATTATTATTATTATTATTATTCTTTCTCGCTATCACAACTTAAATACTCGGTCATAACACGATAACACGCTACAAATTTCGTTCCACACATCATCTCTGTTTTCCTCATCTTCCACTGTTGCTACTTCTCGTCACTGGAATTCTCTGCCGCCTGAAGTCAAGGGCTGCCAACTTTGATTCTTTTTAAATATAAATTAGAAGAATATCGTATGATGAATTGCCAGACCTAATGCGTTGCAAATATGTATTCCACTCTGTTTATTTTTATTTTTTGTTTCTTATTTTTATTGTGTACACTTAATTCAATCGTCTTTTTAATATTATGTAAATAGTATTTTCTTCTAATTTAATGCTCATATGTCTACCGCAAATAAATAAATAAATAAATAAATAAATAAATAAATAAATAAATAAATAAATAAATAAATAAATAAATAAATAAATAAATAAATAAATAAATAAATGAATAAATAAATAAATAAATGAATAAATAAATAAGTAAATAAATATATATATAAATATATAAGATATATAAATAAATGAATGGATAAATAAATGAATAAATAAATAAATAAATAAGTAAATGAATAAATAAATAAATAAATAGACAAATAAGTAAATGAATAAATAAATAAATAAATATATAAATAAGTATATATATAAATGAATGAATAAATATATAAATAAATAAATAGATAAATAAATAAATAAGTAAATGAATAAATAAATAAATATATAAATAGATATATATGAATGAATGAATAAATGAATAACTAAATAAATAAATAACTAAATAAATAAATAAATAAGTAAATAAATACGTAAAGTAAATAAGTAAGTAAATAATTAAGTAAATAAATCAGTAAGTAAATAAATAAGTAAGTAAATAAGTAAGTAAATAATTAAGTAAGTAAATAAATAATTAAGTAAATAAATAAGTAAGTAAATAAGTAAGTAAATGAGTAAATAAATAAGTATATAAATAAATAAGTAAATAAATAGGTAAGTAAATAAATAAGTAAATAAATAAATAAGTAAATAAATAAATGAATAAATAAATAAATAACTAAATAAATAAATTGTGTATATTTTATTCAATTCTCAGTTTCTGGTTTAATTATGTGAATTCTACTTGCTTGTAATTTAATACCAATATGTATTCCAACGTGTTTGTTATTGTCATATCTAATACATTTTATTGATTATCGGCTTCTGATTTAAGTATTTCATTCTAACAACATTAATATTTATTCCACTGTGTTTATTTTTATTTTATTAAGTAAATTTTTATTTAACTGCCTCGTTTGATATCATGAAAATAACTGTATCTGTATGTAATAAAATTACTTAAATCCGATTCAGTGTAAGTTGATCTATATAAGCAAGTTTTAATCCTGGTTCAGTATAAGAGAAGGCCTACGGTTAAATAAAGCCAGTTTTATTATTATTATTATTATTATTATTATTATTATCATCATCATCATCATCATATTACTATCTTACAAAAATCACATAAAATAATTGGATTTAAACAAGAAGACAGAAAAAGCATCGACCACGAACAACACGGAAGACGGCATTTCAGAGGATATGAAGGAAAGAAATTTATAGGCGAGCAGAGGACAGATCGTACTTTCGCTGCTACAAGAAATTACCTTCAATAGGATAATTGACACTAAATACCAAAATGTATAGTGATTTAATTTGTTTCTGTCTTGTCACAAGATTTTCTTAAGTAAATTAGACGAAATAGTACATTATGCAACGAGCCTATAATGGTAGTAATTAAGACGTGAGTATGTTTATGAAACGAGCACAAGCGAGTTTCATAATTTTCATACGAGCGTCTTAATTACCATTATAGGCAAGTTTCATACGACTTTTTATGCTCGACCATATTTCTAACTTGAAATTATTCATAAGTATTCATATTATTCTTATCTGACTGGGGAGTGGAACTGACCTTGTGCAATCTCGTAAATTGTGAGATGTGCGCAGACGCGAAAGTATTGATTTTTTCCGAGAAACAAATGTGATTGATCTTGATATAATCTAGAGAGTAAAATGAACATTAATCTTGATATAACCTTGAAATTGAGACATTGAAAAACGAGATGACAAATTGAATTTATTTGAATATTATTTACAATTAACGCTAATTATTATGGTAACAGAAAATAATCTTCTGCGACACCTATTGGATTTCCAGCCTCCGTGACGTTTCGCTAGTTGTCTTTCGATTGCATATCCGAGAATAATCGATACTTGCGCTTTCACATTGCTACAATGGTGTTTTCTGATTGGTGGAAAACCTGAACTTTAATGAATAGGTGTACTTTAATGAGGTCCATTAAAGGGCTGCTACCAGGTGTATAATTACTACATTTCGGCATGGTCGAGCATAAAGTAAATTTGATTGTTATTATTAAGCACAATATGATACCTTGACTAGGTCTACCACTAATTTCAGTAGGTATGTTGATTATCTGTTGTCGGTGTTTACAGGATGTCCAAAGGTTCAATCGTATTTTTGGAACCTGTGTTGTTGTTTAGACGACGTCAAGTTCGATAAGGGTTATGTTTCTTTGTCAAATATTTCTTAGTTTTGCTAAATGTCGGAAATTCCTATTTTCATTATATATATCCTGTTGATTATGGTTTAAGTTCAACTTTCTTATTTGTTTTATCGTGAATGACTACGTCAAATCGGTTGGAAAGCATAGTGGTCCCTACTTGCATAACATTTCTCTACCACAATATATCATATATTTAAAGTTTTCAGTTTCCGAGCTGCTACTACTACTGCTATTGGCTTGGCTTTTCTAGGCTGGACCCTGCACTTAGGCTTGTTTTGGCCCATTGTACGTCCTACAGGGTCTTTATGCAATGCTTGTCCAATTCCGACAGGTGGCCTGGATGGATGAATCCGATACAAACAGATGGGCATCCTGCCTCAACCCTGAAAAAGCCAGGTCCCATCTACAGATGAGTAGCCTGATTAGCCCCAAGATCCCGTAGCCCCAGTCTCTTATTGTATCAGCATTGGGAATCCGTACTACTCCCAGAACTTCACCCAAGCCTATTTTTAACTAGTGAAAAATGGTATATGAAATGAGAAGATGGAGAGTGTTGGTGAAATGAGAAGGAAATAGGAATAGCCATCTCGAGAAGAACCAACTGCAACTCCTACTTCGTCCACTAGAAATTTCATCACAACCTGTTCGGGGATCCAACCCGGGTCGTCTGCGTTCAGCCACAAACGCGGATCATCATCATCATCATCATCATCGCCGCTACCACAATAATCATCATCATCATCATCATCATTTTAATCTGTGATCTGATATTCTTGATCTTTCCAATGTTTCTCGGTAAGCCAGAATCTATTATTTTGGACGTACAGTAGAGTCCTGATCATCCGAGTTAATGTGGACTAAAACTATCTCGGATAAGCAAAAACTCGGATAGAACGGATGGTTACAAATTAGACAAACTCTTTACTTAATAGATTAAATGGACGGAGTTATGCAATAAGAGACCAAGCGCCAAAAACCTGTTTCGAGATATTGGCCATTGAAATGAATCCGTTTTTTTTTATAAAAGATTTTATGCAAGAAGTATTATAACATTCATACTATTACAAAAAATAGCACAAATAATACCAAAAAAGGCTAACCGATTTTTGATAAGAGACCAGCAATTGGATTAATATTCCAAAGAAAAATAAATTAATTCATGTTATGCAATAGAAGAATTTTTGCTTATAAATAGCAGCAAAATTCAGATATCGCATTCTGGATTTTTTTTAGTTAAATTAGCCTGCCATCAACAGATTTGTGCAAATATATATATATTTTTTTTTCAAAATGCGCTTGGTCTAGTATTGCGTAACTCAGTCCAAATAATGAATAAATCAGATTAACATAAACTCTAGACGCTAAAAATACAGTACGTAACATTTAAAAAAGCAACTAACATGCAATACTGTTAATTTATTTTCTTATCGGGGTCGGATAACACAGAACTTCGGTTAGTAGAAACTCGGATAATCGAGATTACTCTATTATCCCTATTATTGTTTTTATTATTGCTATTATTTCAAACATACGAAAATATAGTAGACTATTATTATTATTATTATTATTATTATTATTATTATTATTATTATTATTATTTACAGTACCAGCATCATAATCAGCACCACCATCACTATAATGATAGCTATCATCTCTGTTTAATTGTAGATCCATATTCTTGACTCGTATGTAATTATATATATATATATATATAAATCGATATATGTATATATATATATAAATCGATTACTATTGAAAGGTCACATGTCCACTTTTTTGACAAACTGAGACCATCACATTCTTCTCAGTGTAGCGCACCGTTTGCTGAAGAAAAGGCACAAGTATGTGTACTCTACCGAATGTTACAGTGTAAAGAAGTTTCCGTTTAGTATTGAAAGGGCACGTGTCCAGAACATGTGACCTATCAATAAAAAACTCTCTTCTTTTCCTATCATTCTTTGCATGATGTACAATATAAAATTTCATTATTCCATTCCTTGTTTACAACTGTTACAAAATGGCAAGTAGTTGAATCATTAGGAAAAAGAGTGCTTAAAGATCAGAAAATATATTTTCAAATTTCACAGTATTCAATTATGGTTTTTGATGCTAAGTACAATGGTTGCATATGAATATATTGATGGAGTAATGACACACACACATTCAAGTTACTGCATAGAACTAATGCGATGTATCCTAATGACTTGAAACTACTTTAAAGTAAATCGTATTATAGAAAAGTTTCAATAAATAAGAAGAAAGTTGAAGATGTCAGCCAAGTTATGCAGTATGTGCTTCCTGAATATCTTCAATTTTATGAAGAAATTCTCCAGTGGCCGAGAGAAGAAAAAAGCAATGAAGATGACTGAAAACTTCAGAGGAAGTGTTTAATGAAGAAACTTAAAAGTTTTATGAGAGATTTTGCCTTAGCTAAATAATGTTCTTAACAGTTAAATTCTTAAGTATTTGTTAGTCAATAATAGTTAAAACACATTTAAGAACATAAAATTCATTTCATTATGTTTTACTTACTGTTTATTATTAAAAGGGCACAAGTCCATCATAAATATTATTTTTTTTGCAGTTAAGTTTTAGTGATGTTACTATCAGTGTATGCATGTAAATTAGCTTATTATTATTATTATTATTATTATTATTATTATTATTATTATTACACTCTTATTCTTATAATATAAATTGCGAGTCCCGCAGGATCTACTTTAGGACCTCTCCTATTTATTATATTCATAGATGATATATGTAAAAGAATAAGTTCTGACTGTTTATTATTTGCAGACGATTTAACAATTTTTCGTACAATCAAAAGTAGTACTGACTGTCAATCACTTCAATGTGACATTAATTCAGTCGCTAAATGGTCGGAAGACAATGGTATGAAAATTAACGTATCCAAAACTAATGTAATAACCTTTTCTAGAAAAACTTCTTCACTGAAATTTAATTATTATCTAAATAATGTACTAATTAGCAGAACGGATTGCGTAAAAGATTTGGGAATATTCTTTGACAGTAAATTGTATTTTCATAGTCACGTTGATTACATTTACAATCACGCAATCAGAATGCTAGGAATAATACGGTCAATAACTTATTCTTTTTCCACACCCGATTCTCTCTTAATGCTATACTATACATTGGTGCGATCGAAACTCTAATATTCATCTGTAGTTTGGGACTCGATTACAACTACGGACTCGGCTAAATTAGAAAATATACAAAGAAAATTTATATCCTTATGTTCATTCAGATTTTTGCCCATTAATTCCGGGTATAGTTATGAGAGAAAATGTGAATATTTTAATTGTCAAAATCTATATGCTAGACGCCATGAGCTAGATTATCTGTTCTTTTGTAAAGTCCTCAAAGGTGATATATCCTGTGACTCTTTCTTAAACAATATATGAGAGCCCACAAACTTTTCTATATTAGAAATTCGAAATTTCTTTCACCAGTCTCCAGATGCATTAAAAATGCCAACATGCATCGCTGCGAATTCGATCCCTTCAATGTATAGACTTTGTTTGCTCTTGGCAACGATTTATCATTTATGTATTATTTTAGGCATTATACTCAATTAACATTGTCTCATAGTATTCTTAGTTATCCATTCATCGTCATTATTGTAATTAATTGTAATTATATTTATGTGTAATAATTATTTTTGTTTTATGTTTTTTGTTATATTTGTGCTGAACTGTAATTGGCCACTGGCTGTTGTACAGCACATTAAATAAATAAATAAATAAAAATAAATAAATAAAAATTATTATTATTACTATTATTATTATTTTATTTATTTATTTATTTTTAAGTAACAAGTCTGTGTGTGATATGTTCTGGGAAAGTACTGTATGTAATATGTCTACATTTCATATATTGTGTATCTATTTCTATATATTATATCTATTTTATCTTATATCTTTGTATTTGTATAATATAAATATGATTTTCATTGTCATACACATTTAATGTAATATGTGTATTTTATGTCACAATTATGTATATATTTTATGTAACTATTTGTATAGGGTTATAATGTGTATGATTTAATTATAACCCTAATATACCTTCGGGTAAAATAGGGCTCTATAAACTTGGAAATTCAATAATAATAAATGTAACTTTACACCTTTGTCTTCGAATAAAAAAAATCTGATTACACTGCAAAGTACTATTAGCAAAATAAACAGTTTTTAGCTTCTCCTGTAAAATTAACAAAAGTGGACATGTGACCTTTATTTTTTTTTAAATAATCGGTTCATATCAATACAGAAATTTAAGTTTCCTGAATGCATTTATATTTTAATAATGTTAATTACGGCTGTGGTTGCTACGGAATGGGGACGAAGGATGGAACAAGTGTACGTACGTACGCGTTCTTAAGGCACTAAAAAGCCCACTGTGCTGTGTTGGCGAGGAAAGCCTGCAAATTTTGCCAGCAGTCCTTATGAGGAACAGTGTTCTTTTATTTGCCGTAAATCTATGATTGCCAGCTTTATACCTTCCGTCCTTCCATAGGAAGTCATTCAAAGAATCCTTAACACCGTTAAAAATCAATCGCTCTCGTAGAAGTCTAAACAAGCAACCCTCGGATTAAATGGCTACCATGGTAACCACTAGACCACCAAGGACGGCGCGTTAATTAGGGCGTGGTTTCGGCCAAACATATTTGGCTAACAATTCTACCAACGCCACAAATAAAAATACTGATGTTATCTCGCAATACGTGGAAATGCTTTTAGTCCAAATGCAACTAAAAACTCCATTTAGTACGAAACGCTGCACTACGGAATTCCTGTCCATGAAACCGTGCGAACAGTTAAAAGATAACGGGCAAATTCCGCGAAATACTGGATTCATTGTTCCGTAGTATTAATGAATGAAATACCAATTAAAATTCATCAACGTAGAGAAGTGGGAGAAAAACACGGAATTGATGTGGTAATGTCGTAACCGGACATCCGGTTTAGAGGATGTATGGAAGGTTTCATCTTCCGGTGCGAAATGAAATAACAACCACAACGCGTGAAGTGTTTGTCCTGCACCCCAGCTGCCTAATATCACCCTTACGTGGGGGTGAAGAGGGTGTGTTAACCAAGAGCGAGGGGTGAGAACGCATCCTTGCACTCAGGACGTCAATCGCATCAAGAACTGCCTGAAGATAGCGGATAATCGTGTTGAGAATTTATTTTACTACCAATAGCGATGTGCATCAACCTGAGTTAAAAACGTAATAACCATGAGTTACGAAATCACGATTAAAAGTAACCGGATATTTAACATGCTTAGCTAATACCTCATTTAACGACAGTAAAATCTGTGATGGTACACTGTTTCCATAAAGTGACACCAGCGAATAGGGATTATAAAGAATGGACACTGAGCGAATTTTCCTGTGTTTTGTTTCTCTGTGGACCGGCGTTTAGTTCCACTTTCAAGCGCTAGAGGTTAGTGTAATCGAGCTACGGGCTATTCCATATGAAATGGATCAGTAAAAAAACTCGCTTTTTTTAATACTCTAATTTTTTCCGTATTTATACAAGGTGCTGAGGAGAGTGCATTTGCAAAAATATACTATCGAAAGTCAAACGGTTTTCGTATTGTTGAGCAACAAATTTAGCGTATTTTATAAAAACAAGCCTCTTTCAGCGCTCAGAACTCTGGAACCGTTTACTGCAGAACATTGAATGGGAGCTCATTTTGAAGCTGACATTTGGTAGGTTATGTTAAGAAGTAATCCTTGTTTTTATTTTATACAGAGAGACAGATAATCTGATTTTACTTACTTCTAGGCTTTTTGCCCATTTGTAAAAATGTAAAAAAAATATTGAGAAAAACCTTGCATTATTAAGAGGGATTCGACACTGTTTTCTTAGTGGCTCGGCAATAAGTTTCGAGAGTATTAAATAGATTATTTTCACACGCCTAGACTTGAACGACGCAGTACCGCATGCACTGGCCGAGAGCTGAAGATAAGCGAGCATTGGGCGTCATTTTACTCCTGTATTTATGAAAAATTGAAAAAAGCTAGCCCAGCTATGCGCTACTAGACGAAACATCACGTGTTTTTCTCCTGGCCTTGGTTGTCTCGGCTAGCTCCCGCCTCACAGTCAGCTGCTTACTTCACGCGCGTACTATTTATTTTCTTTATTTGATATTTTCAATATTTTCTTAACAACGGTGCACCAGTAAAAAATATGTGTTTATTTATACTTTCAATGCGGAATCTAACCATATATTTTAAAATTTTTTTTCGTGGGCAAAGGCGTCTTAATTAAGAAAAATCTAAATTTCTCCATTTCCATAAAAAGTAAGAAAAACTGTTTACATATCAATATAAACTTTAATTTCTCAGCATCAAAATAAACCATGATTTTGATCCCTGGGTGAAAGGGTTCGGAGCCACAACAGTTTAAAGTTGCTAATTTTATGAAAATACGATAAATTTAAATATTTTTAATTTAAACACTATGAAGTTCTGATGCCTCAAACTTTGCACAAAGCATTGTATTACAGTTGTCAACGGACAAAAAAGTTTCATTGTATTTAAAAATTGCAATGTCAATTTTCTCTATATTTCGGTTGATTTGAGATGGAATAGCCCATACGCTAAGATAATAATTGAGTATAGAGTTGAGACACAGGATCCAAACATCGCCTACCTTATTGCATAATCCAGTAACGCTTTGCTTCAAATAAATTCTAGTTAACAGCTTTTCCTTATTTCTCAGTGACAAACTAGTTGTAATAATAATTTTTTATATTTCAGATATAATAAATTATATTATAAAATAATATAATACATTATAAAATTATGTATCAAATTCGCTTAATATTTGTATATAATATAATATAGGTATATGGTTTTACTTCTCATAAGAGTTTTGTTTTTCCATTTTCAGCGCTATCACATCATTACATATTTTAATTGTTGTTGGGGTCAACGTCTCAGCTCTCATTATGAAGGAACTTTAGATTCTAGACATTACAGTTAATGACGGATTTATTATTTTATGGATCCAATTTATTTTATTTGAGTACATAATGTACCTAGATGTATTAATTATATGTGTTATATTTCCGCTGTATCGACTGCTAGCTGGTGTGATGTCAGCGCCAACTCTAGGGAGAAAGCAGAATCTCACGCTCTAGCTGGCTTGAAGGTCATTGAAATCAGTCCGGCTACATCAAAGGTACCGACGCGAAGTGTCCATACTTAGTTACCTATAGGGGAGTAGTATCGGACATCGGGTAATATCGGACAGTGCGTTTCTTTCATCTACCACCATATGGTAGTACCTGAATGACATGGTTACGTTTCTCTATGCGACATCACAGAAACGTAACCATGTCAATCAGGTACTATCATCGTGTGGTAGGTGAAAGAAACTCACTGTCCGATATTACCCGATGTCCGACACTACCCGAATCTCCCCTACGCTGGTGACACGTACCTCACTCAGCCCATGTTAATCTCATTGCTAACACGAAAAAGCGGATAGCTTTTAAAATAAATAAATTACTCTCTTGTTTATGTTTTCCTTATATTGAAAAATTAATTTTCAATTAATATAAATTCATGGATGACCATGATTGTATACTGAAACACACAATAAGGTATGATTTTTTAAACTAAAGTAAAACTAACACCTACTGATAGCAACGAAAACAACAAAATTTGCTGTAACAGTTTTTATTTCGTTTAGTATGCGGCGTTCATATCGTGTATGATGATTGAAGATATGTACAGTAGTGGCAAAAAAAAAACCGGACCGACCCTTGTAGCTGATTTCAGAGCCTTGTTCACTCCAGAGCACAATAGACTGGTAACTAAGACTTTGGAGATTGATTTGTAGTCTTGGCGGAGATTAATGGAAATTTTGGAAAATACAATTACTTTGGAATTGGAGCATGAATATTACTTTCCAAATAATTAACATTAAAGGTTCGTTGGATTCTGGTAAAGCTACGGTATGGCTAACAGACAATATTTGTTGGATTGAGACTGTATTTAACAAACATTCATTAAAAACGAAAAAAACTTGCAGCGCTCAAATTAGCACTTCCAAATTATTAGTGGAATATTGAATTCTCCGTCTTTGGAGTTCACTATTGTAATCAGAACACCTCGAATACCATGTAAGGTAGGCTATTTGGATATATAACAAATTCAAGTGAAAAAAAAAAAAACATTCAGAACATGAAATTCACTCTAATACAGCGCAATAGTAATAATTCGCGAATGTGTTCATATTTCGCTATTAGAACTCTATTTCGCGATTTGTCGCGATTGTTTTATCCGCATATTATTAATCAGAATCACTTAATTCGTAAAGATTAGCAAAAATCTATTGTATATCTATTATGTCGTGATTTTCGCGATCTCCATAAATACCCTGCCCTGGCCATTTTTAATTTATGAAATAAAGAATTAACGTACTTAATTTAAATTATATTGTTTGTTTTCCCTCTCCTACCCAGCGTGTTTCTCACTCTCGACATAAAATCTACCCTCGTCACATTCTTTGTCACCTTATCAGATCAGTATGACCACCAACTGAAGGTCAGTTTCTTTAGTAAAGAAAAACATTAAAAGCACTGGAAAAGCAGCAATTATAGTTTTATGTAATATTCCTGGAACTTTTTTTAATGTTATAAAAACGAATAAGAAGAGCAGAAAATGATTTTTATCATGCCAAAATGAAAGAAAAAAACATAGGGACAAAATGTAAAAAAAAAAAAAAAAAATGCAATATAAAAATTACCCCTTTTGTTTTCTGATAATATAAAATCAATTACTATATTAAAGAACATCGTTTTAAAGTTGAAAGAAAAATAATTACATTTCATCAATATTCGTTCCTACTGACGATGATGATGATGATGATGATAATGATTGTGGGGGTGGTGATAAACCATTACTGCTTCTTCCCTCTGAATTGATTCTGTGCAAACGTAGCTTTTGTGCAACTAACAGGGTTGTTATTAAGATATATGATGGAAGAGGGTGTGTCCATAATTACGTCATTCTCTCGTCAGCTATATATCTAGTTTCTCCTGCAATTATACTGTCAAAAATTAATTTGATACTTCAATAGTAGAGAACGCCAGAATCCATGAAATTTAATGATAAACGACTATTGTTTATTCCATGGCAGACGGCTGCCAGTTCTTCCATGAATTCGGTTTAAAGTTATTTTAACAAATTATCACAATTTGTTTATTTGAAAGAAACCAAACTAACGGTCGTGATGGACATGGGGTATAACCCTGCGTGAAGGGCATAATAGTGGGTTGGAGCCTCGCTTAGAAAATGGATTCTATCTAATGTTAATGCGATGTATTGCATTGTCTTAAGAGACGGCCAGGTGACATCCTGACCTCATATCATGGAAACTCCATAATTTGTCCTTGTCTTTATAGACGACCTCACATCATGGAAACACAACCGTGTGTGTATATATAATGCATATATTATAAAGCGAAATATGAAAACAGAAATAAAGTATGTAACGTATTTTTGACATCAAATTACGTATTATTGGATGTGACCAAACATTTTAGAGGGTCACAAAATAGAAATGACTCGCAAATAGCGGAAGAAAATCAAAAAGCCTACCAGAAACGTAAAGAAGAGGAAGAAAGGAAGCTAAAGATGCAGAAAAAAGAAAAATCCTAATGTAAACAATAGCACGTGACTGAAGTGAGGCTTCATTGGCCACTGTTTGGCGCCATAGATTCTTAGTATGTGTTCCCGCCTACTGTTGTACATTCTGTTTCATGTTAAACATTTCCCGTTACTCGTCAAGTAGGTCTAACCTCACTACTATGCATTGGTTTGCTTAGGAAACATTTACTTTATAATTTACTGTGATTAAAACTCACATAACGTATTATATACATTTAAGACTATTTGTTTTTCTCCGCTTTTGAGAGGATTTCCACTCTTATGTTTAGTAACCACACACACCGAGGATGCAGAAGCCATACTTCAGTACCACGTGCTTACGTGAACAACTACGAGCTCAAGTGACGCCAGCTTGTTACAAGAACAGACTACCTCGGTATTACTGTTTGTATTCATCCGCGTTCATAGTACACAACAAAATATAAAAGTAGCTTTTCTTTTACATGTTGTTTTACATATGAGTGAAGTTATATGTTTCATTGTATTTAACAACTAGAATTCAATTTTTTATTTTCAAATAATACAAGATGATAGTTTCCAAACACTGAACTATATTTTCCTGCGTCGTGTGAGTGTTTCGACGTGAGCCAATCACGGGTATGACAGCAACGTGCTTGTGTGTACAGTAGGATTTTTCTTACAGCGAAAACAGTATAGTGGTCTGTTGCGGTCTCAATGGAATGGTCTCTTGCCATCTTTTTAATGGTCTTCTAACAGATCGTTGTCCAGAAGGGCGGTAATGTAGCACTGCCTTTGGCCATTTTTCTGTTGACATTCTCTCGATATGCTGTTTCCAATTAACTCTGTAGATTTGAAGAAAATTTAGGCCTAATATAAGTTGGACGTTCAATTCTTTCAAAATTTCTGTATTTCGTTTTCTATTCCCAAGTGTGTATTGCGACGTTTTTCTCATGAATTTCATTTCGTTGGTAGTTATACGTTGAGCATCTTTTTTGTCAAAGTCCAGGCTTCTGATCCATAGACTAAAATAGGTCATGTTAAAATGTTGTAGGCTACATCTTTAATCTTGTATGTTTCTGTACTAAATTAGGTTTGAAAACTGAATTGACAATGCCGGTAACTTTTACAAAATTAGTTATTTTAGAATCGATATCCTTTTCTTTTTCATATGAGAGACGATACCCTAAATAGTTAAACGTGTTCACTTGTTCTAGAATTCTGTTTTCAATACAGATTTCACTTCTTATTGGATATTTACCTTTAAACGCCATAACTTTTCACTTTTCTACAAAAATGGTCATATTATAGTCTTTTGCAAATGTGTTTAATGAATGTAAGCTTCTTCAATTAAATAAATATGAACTAAATTTCATTTTCATTCGTGCATACTCTTAACGTCATTGCATTCTCGCACAATGTTTACAACGTGCATTACACATCGGGCGCTAAGATCCCATTACTTCGACCACATCGTATTCTAAGACGTAATTCTACATGTAGTAAGATTTTTTCACAATTTCCGGGGAAAGATATCGACATACTCTATGAAAAAAAAAACTACTTTTAATTTATTATGTCTATAAGTTTGTCATTTACTTGTATTGGTTTTTACACAATTTAAAGAATTAAAATACTGATTCTATTTACATACTAAAATATTAATTCTTCTTTACTGCTTAAACTACCGGTATTTTTCAAAACCGTATATTTTTAAGCAGGTCTTCTCTGGATCCCAATTTTACAGCAAATTTCTCACAGGCCATATTGAAGCGGTTAACGTAGCAAGCATGGCTCGAACAGTTTCCAAATTCATTCTGAATTTTTTTAGATATCCACATCATGATCAATGAAGAAAAAAACACTCCTCCACTGAATCATTACTTCCAGGAAGACATTAAGATAGTTCAATTAACTTCTGGAGTTGTGCACAGGGAATAATTTTTTCAGAGAAAACTAAAACATAAAGTCACTCCATTTTGAGGGAAGATTGGCATTCCCTTCATTTCACTTTACTATTTTCTCTCAAGGCACATATTTCTTCAAGCAAGAAATTTTCTCAAATACATTTTAATTCAGGTCATTATTTTGAAGAAAAATAGCGGACATTCTCCCCAAATTCTTTTTAATGGAGGCGAATTCAGCAATATATGTATATATTTCGAATGAATAACCCAGGTACTGATATATGTAACAGCATTTTCATAAATTTAAAAGAGACACAGATATAATTCTGTTACGGAATAAGAACCACTATTTCTAAAGATGTCAAAAGTTGCTTAATTGATAATGAAATAATTTTCTCTTCTTTCCTGAATTTAATTTTTTACAAGCTTCGATAACACTACGGAAGAATCGACTGGAGTTACGCCTCATCGTCGGTTTCGATTACTGCATCATGAAAAGCGGTAAAGTTGCATTAACAAAATTCATCCACTGCAATGTGCAAGGATCATTAAACCAGTTTAATAATAAAAGTTAAAAAATCCGGAGACATCTGACTACCAAGTATTAAATACGGACATTCCAGAGACAACTGGTTGGTACAAGTTACGTGATTGAGGTTTTCCCTCAACCCATTAGGAGCAAATGTTGCGTAATTTTCGGCGCTGGACCCTGAACTTATTTCCTGGCATTATCACCTTCATCTCACTCAGACGGTAGATAACCATACCAGTTGATAAAGTGTTGTTCGCTGCATTTGTCTTTCGAGTCTCGTCTCGTCATTCTCGTGCGCTTCGAGTCTCGCTCATCATTCTCGAAATAGCATTTGGTCGGTGTGGAAAGATTTCGTAACTCTGAATAACATACATCATTGAAATAAATAACATAAATGTTTAAATGAGACAAAAAGACAAAACAGAACAGTATCTTACAAGCAAACTTTCTGATGGGAGCAGATAAAAAAGTTATTTTTTTTTCTTCCACCATGTTAATAATGTCAAAAGAAATGCCTATACAAATTTTGGCCACTCGACCGCAATTACGAAGGGTTCAGAAAGTGATTTTCCCTGGGGCCGCTTAAAGAAAAAAGCACAATTGCATGGAAATATTTATTGAAACAGATACAGCAATTGTTGCGCTATTTTTCAACATATCCCCCACTGGAATTGAGACATTTGTCATACAATGGATTCAATTTTTGTGTCGTAGAAGACAGCAGCCTCAGATCGGAACCAGCGTTTGACTGCGTCTGCACCTCTCTCTGTCCATCCCATGATATGAGAAATGTCTCAATTCCGGTGGAAAATATGTTGAAAAATAACTCAACAATTGGTGTTTATCTTCCAATAAATTTATCCATGAAATTATGTTTTTTTTTCTGTTAACGGCCCCTGGCGAACTTATTTTTTACGCCCTCGTAATTGCGGTCGAGTGGCCAAAATTTGTATAACCACTTCTTTTGACATTATTAACATGGTGGAGAAAAAATTAAATTTTTTATCTGCCCCCATCAGAACGTTTGCTTATTAGTTACCAAAATGTTCTGGTTCTATTATATGATATTACCTATGGTTATATAAATAAAAAAACAATTCTCAAATAAATTTGCATTTCTAAGAAACATAAAACATAACGTTAATATCTTCTTATTTGAGACTGCACATTTGATCTTAAACATATGAAAAGAAAATTCCTAGCCTTTTAATAAGGGCCTCGTAATTAAATAAAGACTGGGGAACGGATTATTATGCACTGAAAGGTAGAGATGATGTTTCAAATAGGCTACTTGATTGTTTATACATATATAACAGTTGCCAAAGTAGATGAAAGTGCAGTCAGGTATAAACAACTGCTGACTTCGGGACTTGATCACAATATCGAGTCTCAGAAGACTCACAACCAGTCTTTACGTCAACGACGCGACGTAATACAACATTGACGTGCTGGTTTTTGGCTTTGCGGGCGCTGTTAAGGCTGGTTCACAATAAATCGGAAACGAGAATCAGAACGAAAACGAAAACGGTAAAATTGTTAAAATGTGTAGGCCTACATTTAAATGTGAGCATTCACAATTAACGGAAAGCTTGCCGGAGCCCGGATCGGGAACGGAGAGTTGGCCAAATTTCAACTTTGGCGTTCACGTTTCCGATCACAGCCCACTAGATTCATTCTATTGCCATCTAAAAGCTATTTTGTCGTCGTATATTTTGTAGCAAGAAGACCGCGACATAACCCATGCATTATTTTGTTCTGTGTTGTGCATCATGGAGCAAGTTTTATTTGATGACATTCTAATATTGAGTGTTGAGGAAAATCCTCGCGTTTACGATAAGCGGCGCGCCTAGTATAAAGATGAGAAAATGAAGGAGAATACGTGGCTTTCAATAGCTGCATCTTTGAACATAAGTGAGTCATATTTTATTACTGTATTGGTTGTATTACACACTACATATTCATGCTTCAATTCAATAACTACTGTTGTGTTCATTTTTGTTCTGTTACAAATGTTTCTTCTCTAATAATTATTTTACGTTATGGTAGACTTAAAATAGGTTGTGATAATAAAGATGCATGGGCATATTTATAGTACCGTACCACAGTCTACTATATACAGTCACGAAGCTTGAGTTTTGAGGGTGCTAGAAACAATAGACTGTGACGATTCTATTTTGCATTGCCTGTAATGAGGCGATATTAGCGATCCTAGTGGTGAGCAGCTATCTAATGTTTGCATATTTACTACGTATTGAGCTTCGCGACTGTACATACTAGACTGTGACCGTACCTAATGAAATGTTGCAGTTGAAATTTCGAACTTGGTTAACCTTTGTTTATGTTCGATGTCTTGTACTCATGAGAGAACGCCATTGGTCAATTATACACAAATGACTTCAGAATGCGTAATATCGACTTTACATATCGTTATTGACATGCATATCGATATGCATAGTCGTCTACGTTCTCGGTTTATTGTGAATCAAACATTTTCATATTCACGTTCTCTGCTTCTCGTTTTCATTCTGGTTCTCGTTCCCTGTTTATTGTGAACCAGCCTTAATACAACACTGTTGCGCGGGTTTTTGGTTTTGCGGGCCCTGTTAGTCTCGTTTTCTCGATTGTTGTTCATCTCTATTTACTACCTAGTCACCGAAGACTATATATGTACATATAGGTACTAATAGTATAAAAAACGCGTGCAGTACTCTGCAGTTGTGTAACAAAGTGCTATTTAACGTTCTGTGTGATGCGATGCGGTGAATTGATGTGTGCCGATCCTCACAAACCGGTTCTACACACGTGGTCGACTCGGACTGGTTCCGGAAGGCTCGCGCGTGCCTATTGAAAGTGAAAAGTATGTGCTACGATCTCTTGTGTAAGCTAGCACTTACTTCTCAATGTATGAATGCACAACGGTCGCGGCGAGGTTTCAACGTTACGTGGCAGTCAGGTCGTGGCTTGAATGCTGCCTGCATGATGAATAGACGTTCTTCTATTGCCACTGTGAAGTATTAAGCAATCACGTGATAGAAAACAAAAGAACAATATTTCATTACAATCAGGAGCGCCATATCTTGAGGAGACCAACAAGACTTTTTAAGGGAGGATCTTATAGAGTATAGGGCTAGGAACGATTTTTTTTTTGTTATTAATACGATAAACGCCAAATGTGACTAGAGATGTAGTCTACTAATTAATATTATATATATATATATATATATACAGGGTGTTTCAAAAATACGGGGCATAATTTCAGGTATGTATTTCCCACATGTAGACAATCAAAATAGTTCATTACAAGATGTGTCCGGAAATGCTTTATTTCCGAGTTATGGCCTTCACAACATTCAAATTCACCGGAACGTTTTTCTTTCCGCAGGTCGTTGCCGTCAAAGGAGACATTAAGAGGGCACTCTGACAGTTCATTCCGAGGCGAAGGTTACATTCAGTGTTGTGTAGGCGTTAGACTGTGCGATGGATAGGTAGAGGTGGCCCGATTGCTTGGCCTCCACGCTCACCTGATCTGAACCATCTCGATTTCTACTTGTGGGGCCATTTAAAATCATTGGTTTATTCGTCTCCGGTGCCTGATTTGGAATCCCTTCGGAATCGAATTGTGGCATGTTCTGAAGACATACGCAATACTCCTGGAGTTTGGGATCGTGTTCGCAGGTCAATGAGACATCGATGTGAGGTCTGTATTAAAGCAGGAGGTGGACATTTTGAACATCTTCTGTAATGACAACGACCTGCGGAAAGAAAAACGTTCCGGTGAATTTCAATGTTGTGAAGGCCATAACTCGGAAATGAAGCATTTCCGGACACATGTTGTAATGAACTATTTTGATTGTCTACATGTGGGAAATACATACTTGAAATTATGCCCCGTATTTTTGAAACACCCTGTATATATATATATATATATATATATATATATATATATATATATATATATATATATATATATACACTGGTTTTATCCATCAATATGATTTATTTACGACAGTAAATTTGCCACGAATTTTTGCGAAAACTGGTTGTTCCTGCGAAAAATATTCATTTTTGTAATAAAAAAACAAAGAAAACTTTTTAAAATTATTTTAGCGAATCCCCGTCTCAGGGTACGATAATCGACCCCACCATCAGGTTTGAAACGTATAAAGGACAGTCCGAAGACGTACATGAGGAGAAACGAGCAATCTACGTTCCAACCATCCCATATTATAAAGATAAATACCAACTTCACGATATCAGTGTCACGGGATTGATGTTTGGAGCAAGAGGAACGATACCCAACTTCTCTTCTCAATTCTGTAAGACCCTAGGACTGCACAAATCTTTTCTGAATGAACTGGCCCTCCTCATAATTAAAGTCAGTCAAACTTTTACGGAACCACGTATATGGACTCTAATTCAGTGTATGGAAAAATTGACGCACCATTATCATTTTTCTTTTTCCTTCTTAGCTTTCATTGATTCTTTACTTGAAATTTTTTTTTTCTGTAAACTGCCATTGTTTGTTTGTGTATTTGTTTGCCTTTTTTCTTACTCTTTTAGCTCTCATCATCTATTTGTTCTTGTATTGTTTTGTATGCTTTGTCTAATGGCAGCCTCTAATCTGAGGAAGCTCTGATAAATAAATTATATATATATATATATATATATATATATATATATATTAAAGTAACATAGATCAACAACTATTATAGGAAAAAAATTCCGTTTTCACTTTTTTCTTATTAACAGTTGAAAGCCTCATGATGACCTGTACCTAAAATGTAAAAAAGTTTTTCTTTCTTCGGAATATTGATTTGCTACTTAACTTCTGTGGGATAGATTTCTTTTTATTTATGAAGTTCAACGTTTGAAGAGTTTGTAAGCCAGCGGTCATCAGCACAGTGCATCTCGGGCTAGCGTCTCTTACCCGCGTTCATCCGTGGCTGCTGGCAGGTATGCTTTCTCCCTCTCCCTTCCGATAGACTGCTTACCCGTTACCCATTTCAGCGAGTGCTGACGACCACTGATGTAAGCCTTCATTCTTTGTGATAGTGTAAATAGTGAAAATAGTGCATCTTAATGTATATACAGTACTGACTGGTAGAGTTTGCCAGCTGTTCCGTATGCTTTACGTTACTTAAAAACATAATTTTCTTCAGAACTACAGTATATGACAGACAAAATTATCATCAATCACAAAATAGACTTTGCTGAGTTGAATGATACTTTCAACAAATATCTATGATTATTTTTTTTTTCAATTTATAACAATAAAATTAATAATTGGAGTGACAATTTGTTATTTTTCTTTTGTTTCATTTGGCACCAGTTTTTCACAAACTAATTGTCAAAATGTAATGAAAACTTTGATATTTACAGTAGTCCATAGTAGTATTTATAGCAGTTTGACGTTGTAGGTGAAAGTTTCTTTTTATATAAAGTCGTAATTATCGTTTTTCAAATTTTTAAATTACCTAATCATTATTTTAATTAAGTTAATAATATAAAAAATTCTTATTGAATTTGGTATTCCCAAGAAACTAGTTCGATTAATTAAAATGTGTCTTAGTAAAACTTACAGCAGAGTCCGTACAGGCCAGTTTCTATCTGATGCTTTTCCAATTCATTGCGGGCTAAAGCAAGGAGATGCACTATCACCTTTACTTTTCAACTTCGCTCTAGAATATGCCATTAGGAAAGTTCAGGATAACACAGAATGTTTGGAACTGAACGGGTTACATCAGCTTCTTGTCTATGCGTATGACGTGAATATGTTAGGAGAAAATCCACAAACGATTAGGGAAAACGCGGAAATTCTACTTGAAGCAAGTAAAGAGATAGGGTTGGAAGTAAATCCCGAAAAGACAAAGTATATGATTATGTCTCGTGACGAGAATATTGTACGAAATGGAACTATAAAAGTTGGAGATTTATACTTCGAAGAGGTGGAAAAATTCAAATATCTTGGAGCAACAGTAACATATATAAATGACACTCGGGAGGAAATTAAACGCAGAATAAATATGGGAAATGCCTGTTATTATTCGGTTGAGAAGCTTTTGTCATGTAGTCTTCTGTCAAAAAATCTGAAAGTTAGAATTTATAAAACAGTTATATTACCGGTTGTTCTGTATGGCTGTGAAACTTGGACTCTCACTTTGTGAGAGGAACAGAGATTGAGGGTTTTTGAGAATAAGGTTCTTAGAAAAATATTTGGGGCTAAGAGGGATGAAGTTACAGGAGAATGGAGAAAGTTACACAACGCAGAGCTGCACGCATTGTATCCTTCACCTGACATAATTAGGAACATTAAATCCAGACGTTTGAGATGGGCAGGGCATGTAGCACGTATGGGCGAATCTAGAAATGCATATAGAGTGTTAGTTGGGTGGCCAGAGGGGAAAAGGCCTTTGGGGAGGCCGAGACGTAGATGGGAAGATAATATTAAAATGGATTTGAGGGAGGTAGGATGTGATGATAGAGACTGGATTAATCTTGCTCAGGATAGGGACCGATGGCGGGCTTATGTGAGGGCGGCAATGAACCTCCGGGTTCCTTAAAAGCCAGTAAGTAATAATATAAAAAGCCAATAATTAAGATTTCATATCAAATTACTAATAAATTATGTGTAGGTACCTACAAAATATTGTAACTTTTCGTAATTTAGTTATTATTCATGTAATATTATTCCTACACCGTCGAATAATTTCACTAAAAAAACTGAAGCGACGTGTTGGAAAAGAAATTGAAATAAATAATAATTTCAGTATGGTCTGTTTTATGATTGATAAACATTTTGTTCGTCTGTCTGCTATTAATAGTTCCGGGGAAAAATTCAATATTTCTTTTGAGATAAAGTAAAGCACACAGAAGAGCTGGCAATCTCTTCTAAGTATCCTAAGACGTTGAGAGTGTGAAATCCCAGTACACATGGAATACCAAAGAAGAGCAGCTTTATCCGTATAGAGCAGGGGAAGACAGCTATATGCCCCTACCAAACACATGAGGACCAAAAAAGATAACTTTACGAAAGTGTATTGTACAATGTTTTTTCTACGATAGCGCAAATTTACATTAAGGGGTTAGGTACAGCTTACAGCAGTAAAATTTTTCGAAATTTTCAACATTTTTTCTCCATTACTGTATCTTGTGCAATAATGAAAATTGATAGGTGTTAAAAACTGTCCTTCTGCTATACGAAATAATATTTTTACGATTTAAAAAAATTGTATTTTTTTTTCAAAATTCACAATGGCGGCAGTTCACTGTACAGTGATGAAGCGTTTCCCTCATAACTCATAAACTTGTTAGCTTTTCATATCCTCTCTCTTTTATTTTATTGCTGAAACTCATATTTACAATATCATGCTCTTTTAATTCCATTCCTTAATAAATAATATATATATATTTTTTTGTGTTAGAAGAAAATACTGATATTTCACCATTTTTAAAACGAATTAATTTTTTATCAGACAATCTATCAAAGACAGAGAAGTGATCTTGCATCATATTGTAGATATGACATGCATAAATACACAAAAAAAAATTCATCAGAGAATGTTGCATAGTTTTTGAGTTATGAGGGAAAAGCTTCATCACTGCACAGTGAACTACCACCATTTGGAATTTTGAAAAAAAATATATATATAAATAATATTTTTAATCGTAAAATTACTTTTTTCATATAGCAGAAGGACAGTGTTTTACACATACCAATTTTCATTAATGTACAAGATACAGTAATGGAGGGAAAATATGTTGAATATTTCCAAAATTTTAGTGTTGAAAGTTGTACCTAACCCCTTAAATAAATATGGTAACTTTGATGCTAACTTTTTATTAAATTTCCATGTTACAGCGCCATATGTAACAGTAGTTACTTTTGACTACTGAATTATATATTTACAACTAATTTTTCCTTGTTATTTGTCTGTCCCATAGAATACCATTCAACATTGCTGTTAATGTTCTGTCTTTAGTAATTCTGTTCCTAATATCAGCTTCTTGTCTATCTTCTTTATGTATTCGATCCCCCAAATACTCAAATACTTCATAGCCTTTAATACAATCTTTCTGATTTTCAAATATTAAATCCTCAGTTTTTACTCAATATCCCATATAAAATGTTTTTTTTTCTAGATATCTTTCAAAACCCATTTATCGTATTCGTGTAACAATTTCCGAAACATAATTTCTGAAACTTGATTAATATATTTCAGTATTATTTGTATTTATCCTGGTAATAATGAACAGTTTAACTCGTAGACATTTTGTTTTTGCAGCATTAACTTCCCATGATTGTACGAAGAGATTCAAAGAGAACGGCAGTTACGTAGTCTTTCGGCTCCCCCCTACCACCATTAATGCATAACACAATGTCAATACGGCGGTTGCTGTCGTCTGCGATACAACGAACTTTTCTGTTGATTTTCGAGTTCGTCATTTTTTTCCGGTTATTATATGCTTAATTAAGTTGTGTTAACTCTCGCTAGTGGTTTTATATTTTGTTTTATCAGTCTTAGTATTTATTTTACTATTGTAAATATTTTTGTTTAATTACTATTATTATTATTATTATTAATGAATTATTTTGTATTACTATCTTTGTATCATCTCCGTCACGGTTATTCTATTATTATTATGATTATTATTATTACTATTATTATTATTGTTACTATTATTTCTATCATCAGCATTATTATTGATCTCTGTAAAATTTATGTAGACTACTGGACTGTACCCGAGCACGAGCATATGCTCACTTCGGGTATCTATTCATATGTATTCATTTCAAATGTAAATTGTGAATAAATTTGAATTTGAAAATTTGAATGTCTTCATATTCTTGCGCAATTACTACCTGACCGATGATGATGATGATGATGGTGATGATGATGATGGTGATAATAATAATAATAATAATAATAATAATAATAATAATAATAATAATAATAATAAATAGTGGCAAAATTTTCTTGCAGATCGCTACAATTCCACATCACCATATCCACCCTTCATTGCATTTGATGTGCAGTTTTAGAAAATTGATCTTGTTAATGAATTCAGACTATATAAAATACTTTTCTTAATCTTCCTGAATGATGGAACAGATATGCAAGTGCGAAATTTTATTTATTTACTTATTTTTTTATTTAAATTTAAATATACAGAATAAATAATATAATTACAAAACAAACAAGAGAAATAGAAATAAAATAATACAAGCAATATAAAAAGACGATACAGTAGTATTAACAAAATTTGAGACCGAATGAGCAGCTCTCGTGCTCGGTCGCAGTTCAGATATAATAAAAAAAAAATAATAATAATAATAATAATAATAATAATAATAAATAAGTAAAATAAAATAGGAACTAAAATATAATTACAGCGGCAATGGAATTATATAATGTAATATTAACACTAGAGAAGAATAATATCGCACGTGAAAAGTAGGACTAATATATATATTTCAAAATTATAGAATAAAAATATAATATAGGTTGATTAATTCATACACATAGGCTATAAATTTATTTAATCAAATTGAAGATGGATGTATCAACATATGTGACACGGTTAAAAGTCAAGACATGTTACACCATGAGTTAGATATCTACTAAAAGTCAAATTAAAAGAAACCGAAGTCCTCAGCTACGTACATTTTGCCCAACCGTAAGAGAGCTGTAAACCTACAAGTGGAAGGTTATTATGAAACGGGTACAATGTATTATAGCGAGAGCCGATATCATTTAATCTGTTTCCCAGAATTATGCGTTTGAGACTGAGGGAGTGTGTCCATTGTTTGTTAACCATGAGCAAAGCTTTCAGTTTCGAAACATTAGAACTTTGAACTCCAACCTCATTAGACCTGCTGAACCACAAAACTGAGACAAATTATGTCCTGTGGGGAGTTTCGTGACAAACAGGGTAAAGAAAATAGTTCTGTAAATATGAATCACTTGAAAAATGAAGTTCTCCAAATATTTAAATCCCGTTATTATGTTAGGAGAAAATACACAAACGATTAGGGAAAACACGGAAATTTTACTTGAAGCAAGTAGAGCGATCGGTTTGGAAGTAAATCCCGAAAAGACAAAGTATATGATTATGTCTCGTGACCAGAATTTTGTACGAAATGGAAATATAAAAATTGGAGATTTATCCTTCGAAGAGGTGGAAAAATTCAAATATCTTGGAGCAACAGTAACAAATATAAGTGACACTCGGGAGGAAATTAAACGCAGAATAGATATGGGAAATGCGTGTTATTATTCGGTTGAGAAGCTCTTATCATCCAGTCTGCTGTCCAAAAATCTGAAAGTTAGAATTTATAAAACAGTTATATTACCGGTTCTTCTGTATGGTTGTGAAACTTGGACTCTCACTCTGAGAGAGGAACATAGGTTCAGGGTGTTTGAGAATAAGGTGCTTAGGAAAATATTTGGGGCTAAGCGGGATGAAGTTACAGGAGAATGGAGAAAGTTACACAACACAGAACTGCACGCATTGTATTCTTCACCTGACATAATTAGGAACATTAAATCCAGACGTTTGAGATGGGTAGGGCATGTAGCACGTATGGGCGAGTCCAGAAATGCATTTAGAGTGTTAGTTGGGAGACCGGAGGGAAAAAGACCTTTAGGGAGGCCGAGACGTAGATGGGAGGATAATATTAAAATGGATTTGAGGGAGGTGGGGTATGATGATAGAGACTGGATTAATCTTGCACAGGATAGGGACCGATGGCGGGCTTATGTGAGGGCGGCAATGAACCTTCGGGTTCCTTAAAAGCCATTTGTAAGTAAGTAAGTATTAACGACGCTGTATCAAATACGAGGTTATCCAGAATCTCTGAACCACGTGTGGGTGCGAAACTACAGATCTGCAGACGCAACAGGCAGATCTGCATGAAGAGCACTCTTTATTTTCCCTTTTGTTATCCTTATATCTCTCTTATTCTCCTTGTATTTCCCTCGTTACCCTTGTACTCCTTATATTTCCCCTATTCTCCTCCTATTCCACATGTTATCCTTGTCTTTCCTTGTTATCCATATCTGCTCCTTGTTCTCCTTGTCTTTCTCTTGTTATATATTCATTCTCCTTGTTCTCCTCATATTCCTCTTTTCTCCTTGTACCCCCCTTCTTCTCCTTGTCTTTTCATTGTTCTCCCGATCTTCCCTTATATTTCTCTTATTCGCCTTGTATTTTCCTTATTATTTTTGTATCTCCCTGGTTCTCCTTGTCTTTCACCAGTTTTGCATGTCTTCCACTTATTCTTCTTGTACTTCCTGTATCTTCATTGTATTTTTTTTGTTCTCCTTGTCTTCCCCTTTTTCTACCTGTATTTCTGTCAAAAAATCTGAAAGTTAGAATATATAAAACAGTTATATTACCGATTGTTCTGTATGCTTGTGAAACTTGGACTCTCACTTTGAGAGAGGAACAGAGGTTAAGGGTGTTTGAGAATAAGGTGCTTAGGAAATTATTTGGTGCTAAGAGGGATGAAGTTACAGGGGAATGGAGAAAGTTACACAACACAGAACTGCACGCATTGTATTCTCCACCTGACATAATTAGGAATATTAAATCCAGACGTTTGAGATGGGCAGGGCATGTAACACGTATGGGCGAATCCAGAAATTCATATAGAGTGTTAGTTGGGAGACCGGAGGGGAAAAAATCTTTAGGGAGGCCGAGACGTAGAAGGGAGGATAACATTAAAATGGATTTGAGGGAGGTGGGATATGATGGTAGGGAATGGATTAATCTTGCACAGGATAGGGACCGCTGGCGGGCTTATGTGAGGGCGGCGATGAACCTTCGGGTTCCTTAAAAGACATTTGTAAGTATTTCTATTATTCTCCTTTGATTCGGTTTGTACTCTTTGACTTTCTCTTGTTCCCCTATTTTCCTTGTCTTCCTTCTGTTTTTATAGTATTCCCTTTGTTCTTATTTTCTCCGCTTTCTCCTTATAGTCCTCTTATTCTCCTTGTATTCACCTTGTCCTCCTTTTCTTTCCCTTGATCATCTGAAAAATATAACTTAGTACAGTGAAACCGAGCGAGGTGGCCCATGTGTTCCTCACGGGATTCTCATTCGGGAGGTCAAAACAATTCGGCCAGTGTATGGGACCGGTGCCCACCCAGAATTGCGATAAATTCGGAGAGTTATATTGAGTAGCAAAGTCCGGCTTCGTCAGTTGCAATGGCTGGAGGGGGGTCACCGTGTTGACTACACGTTACCTTCGTTTTAGTTAGATGATCGTTTACCTCTGAAGAGACATGTGGATGCGAGGTCAGCAATTGGCTGGTCGACCTTAGCCCTTATAATTGATTGTCGCGCCACTGATAATCATAACCGTAGGTGCAATATTGGGGGGGAAACTGCACTAAAATCAAAGTAGGCTCTTTGGAGAAAATCTCCTTCCATAGACGTTTTCCCTGCATAACTCTCAGAATGTATTGAATACCAGCTCTTTCAGAAGTCAACGTCATTTTACTGAATTTCATAGTAATGAGTTTAATAAAATGTAGATTTGACATTTACCTAAAGTATCTGAGCGTAACAGATTAGATGACACTGTTCTGTAAACAAACTCCAGACAGAGTCCTTACGCTTTCGTGTATTTAAGACAACACAAACAAAATGTTGACAACGTAAGTAAATATTTTGTTGATATCCTTCGATAGATTATAGTAAACTATAGACCTAGGTCGTGGACATCATGTTCATGAAATGTAAACAACACGAACTGTTTCACTAAGACCAGTACATATCTTACATGGGGATTATACTTAGTGAGGGGGGAAAGGAATGGAGAATTATACAGGAGGTATGTATCTTGGACTTTTACCATCGCTAGTGAGGAATATAAAAATTTACAAGTTACATTGGTTCATGGTCTAACAAGTAATAAAATTAGATTTGCCTGTATCTTATAGTGTTGTAGCAAGGATTTGAAATTCTATCATATTCATGAAAATGTATCCACATTATGTACTCGAGTACTTCGGATGTGCAAATCTTGAAGAATTGTAACCTTAATGGGTTTTATGAAAATGGAGCACGTGTTTCGAAAAATATTAAGTACAAAAAAATTCTTATATATTAATTAATGGACGCACAACTTATCAAAAGTACAATTTTATGATCTAAAATATTCGTAAATAGTATAAATTCATACAATTAGAGTAATAAAATGCTTAATTTTAAGATGAAAACCAAATAAAAATGATTTCTGGTCATCTGCATTATACAGTTCCTCCAAATACTCTGTTGTTCTGATATGGTTCCATCAACATAATATAAAACAAAATGAAGTGTATATCTCTGCATAATATCTATATTAAACGCTGTTGATTGCTCTGTGTTAATTGTGTGAAGAGCGTGATTTCAAAACTCGCTCAGTTCATTTGGTCATTTTTATGATTTATACATTTATATATGATTATGTAAAAAGAAATTATGGTTTATTTAACGACGCTCGCAACTACAGAGGTTATATCAGCGTCGCTGGTGTGCAGGAATTTTGTCCCGCAGGAGTTGCTTTAGGCCTACATGCCAGTAAATCTACTGACATGAGCCTGTCGCATTTAAACACACTTAAATGCCATCGACCTGGGCCGGAATCAAACCCGAAACCTTGAGCACAGAAGGCCAGCGCTATACCAACTACACTACCCAGGCTGACTATATGATTATGTAAGGGGTTATTGGACAATAACTTCATTTAGGTCAAAATTACATAAATTATTTCTTAACATATTAATTATATTAATATATCTATTACGTATAATGAAACTAATATCTGTCAATGCTTATCAACACCATTAATATATCTAAATATGTAGAATATAGAACCTCTAATGACAAAATCTTATTACATTAATATTATTCTCATTGTAGGCCTATCAATATATTTTAGATTTATATTTTGTTCCCTATAACATAGTTCTAGTAAACTACTATTAAATTAATTCTCATCATTTAACCAACATGTACTAGTTAAAAGTTAACTGAGGAATATTGCTGTAGAATCTTTAGTGTATTGTAAATATTCACAATTGAAATATGTATGCCACTATTGTATTGATTAAGGCTGATTGAGTGGAAGAGAAGGCCTTATGGCCTTAACTCTGCCAGCGAAAATAAAGCATTCTATTGTAGGTATGTTAACGTGTTAATGTCTTCAATTTGATTAAATAAATTGATAGCCTGTGTGTATGAATTAATCAGCCTATATTATATTTGTATTCTATACTTTCGGAATATATATATTTTTCATAAATTGTCCTACTTTATTCACGTACGATATATTCTTCTCTATGTTAATATTAGGCCTATATTATATTATTTCATTGCAGCTGTAATTTTAATTTTAGTTCCTATTTTATTTTATTTTCTATATTCGTCTTATATTAATAATATATCTGAACTGCGACCGAACACTAGCGCTGCTCATTCGGTCCTCAAATGTTGTTAATATTATTGTATCCTCTTTTTATACTGATTGCATTATTTTATTTCTCTTTCTATTGTTGTAATTATATTCTGTATTCTATTCCTAGCAATAAATAAATAAATAAATAAATAAATAAATAAATAAATAAATAAATAAATAAATAAATAAATAAATAAATAAATAAGTAAATAAAATGGAGTGATGGTATGTTTGAGACCTATATCATTATATTTTAATCTTGTTTTCTTCCAAAAACAACACCAATCCTTGTCTAAAAGTTTGTGTTATTTTGCATATCATTTTAAAAACTTGCTCAGTTCATAGACCGATGGATTAAAAAAAAAACTAGTCAGTCCTTTCATAAAAATTGATTTAACGCGTGTCGGGATCACACTCTCCAATTGCTGTTGCTGTAAAACTAATTTCAATACCAAACAGCATCATATCTCCACATTTATACACGGTAGTATCCACATAACTGTATCACCCTATAGTGAAAACGTGAATTGGCGTGATGTTATTAATTATAATCGTGAGAGATAGAGTAATCGGTTAATGTACAAACATTACCATAAGAGTATACATAGCGTGTCAGAACGACATTTCCACGGACTGTATATCAAAGGCACAGACAGGTGCTGTTACTGCATGCTTTCATCTCACCGTCCCACTTGGTTGTACCGTCGATCTATTGACACAAGCGATGTAACTTTCTTGTAACATCACCACTGAACGCAAAACGAAAGTGACCATAACAATCGTGGGACCTTGTCTCGCTATCTATAATGTAACAGCTGTTACAACGCCAAAGAGAAATTAAATCCAGAGAGAGAGAGAAGAACAAAGAGAATAACTAAAATGTTTGTATCTTATGAACGTTAGTAAGCCTGTTTGACAGGTTAATCGGAAGGGAAATTTTTTTAAACAATGGAAGCCACATATTCGCACGGTTCCTTGTTCTCAGGACCAGAGATCGATAGTGAATAATCCGCATAGCTATAAAAGAAATCTGTTGCAAGTAGTGAAGAGAAATGTTGTTCTGTGAAAGAGAAACTCTTTCCACAGTTCCAAATTATCAAAGCAGAAAAATTATGCAATTCAGTATCGGTATTTATAAATTTTCTTATTTTGAAAGTAGATGCACAATTCCCAATTTACTATCGTTAATTACTGAAATACAGATTGTGCAGGGTTGTTTCCGATCTCTGATAACGAATTTGAATGACATCATGTGCGTCAAGAATGACACTGACAGCTGAATTGAGGTGAGAGGTGACAGATCAGTAGTGAGTGATTTCATAATCAGAGTGCACGGTGTATCACAGTAGCAATGCCCAAGATAATCGAGCCTTTTTGGGAGAGGTACATAACAATCCTTTCCGATGCCAAGTACAGTTACGTGAAAATCATAGGAGGCTGCAAAAAACGTGGTTTCGTTATTTCCAAGAAAGGCATCTTGTGTGTACCTAATAAGACTGGCAAAGCTCGGATGGGATTAATTTCAGAGTGGAAAAAGCAAACAAATCCACCCCCGTCACAAGTCGCCGCACCTCACGAGATGATACAAATTAATTCAATTCGAGCTTTACCAATCTTATTAAGTACAAAGAAGATACCTTTCTTGAAAATAACGAAATCTCGTTTATTGCAGGCTTCTTTTATTTTAACTTAAATGTACTTGGAATTGGAAAGGGTCGTAATGTACTCCTCCCAAAAAGGCTCAATTTTCTTGGGAATTTCTGCTGTGAATCGCCGTGCACTCTGACTAAAAGATCACTCACTACTGGTCTGTCACCTCGCGCCATAATTCAGCTGTCGTGTGACTCCTGACGCACATGTCATTCAAATTCGTTATCAGAGATCGGAAACAAATATTCAAGTATTAGGCTAACATAAAAAATAATATAAGAGTTTAATTCACAAATTTAAATTTTACTATTAGATTATGAAAAAAATATTCGAAGAATTACAAAGGAACAAACTGTGTGATATTCTTAACTGAGAAATATATGAATTACTAATTACTGAACGCAGTCATAGATATTTATCGTGAAAATGAAATTAAAATAAAATTTAATTCAAAATTGTTTGAACTTGTTAATATCACCAGCAAAGGGGTACATCACGGTTGCTGTCTATCATCAACACTTTTCAATTATACATTTGAACGAAATAATTGAGAATTGTTGTTGTTCAGCCAACTGTCCAAAGACAGGTCTGAACCTCACAAGTGATACCAAGAAGGCACCACTTATGAGGCAATTAGACTAGGAGATAATGGGGGCGGGGTGAACATATTTAAATTTATTTTTAAATTGTACTGTTGAAGTAGATGCATGTAACTTTTTTTAATTTGCATAAAATAGCTACATGCAGTTGTAATAATTTAAAATATATTATTTTATACGTGCAAAAAACGGCATTTAAAAGCGACAAATACAGTATATCAAAATATACCAAAATAAAAAAAATGTAAAAAGTAAATCCGAGACGCTACAGCCCATGAAGGGCCAAGACCGACCAGCCGGCTGCTGGCTTCACGTCCACATGTCGAAGCAGAGGTGGACGATCATCCAACGAGTATGGAGGTATCGTGTGGTTATCACGATGATCCCCCCAGCCGTTACAGCTGGTTTGAGAAACTGGATTTTCGCTACCTATCGTAGCTCCCCAAGTACATCACGATGCTGGGTAGGCATCGGTCCCATAAACTGGCCGAAATTTCATGAGAAAATTTCTTCCCCCATTAGGGCTCAAACCAGCGCGCATTCCGTAATGCGAGTCCTAGGCAGGATGCCTTAGACCACGACGCGACGGCGCGGGACTATCAAAATATAGCGTGTTTGAAAATTATGGTCAAATGTTCATATAATTATTATTAAGAAACTGTTAATAAAACAACAACATGTTGCATATAAAGTTTTTATTGACACATTATAAACATTCAATGTGAGACCCATTTGTTAGATGGCATACAATAGGCCCTACATCATAGTAAAATTCTTGCCACACTCTCTCCAACATATCTCAGTTTATGGATGCAATCGCAGCAATGATCCGATGTCTTACTTCTTCGAGATTTTGGGGAAGAGGTAGCACATAAACTACATCCTTCACACACCCGCAAAAAAGAAGTCAAATGGTGTCAAGTCTGGTGGATTATATTACCGGTTGTTCTGTATGGTTGTGAAACTTGGACTCTCACTTTGAGAGAGGAACAGAGGCTAAGGGTGTTTGAGAATAAGGTTTTTAGGAAAATATTTGGAGGTAAGAGGAATGAAGTTACACGATAATGAAGAATGTTACACAACGTAGAACTACACATATTATATTCGTCACCTGACACAAATAGGAGCATTAAATCCAGACATTTGAGATGGGCATGGCATGTAGCACGTATGAGCGAATCCAGAAATGCATATAGAGTGCTAGTTGGGAGGCTGGAGGGAAAAAAACCTTTGGGTAGGCCTAGGCATACATGGGAGGATAATATTAAAGTGAATTTGAGGGAGATGGGATGTGATGATAAGGACTGGATTAATCTTGCATAGAATAGAGACCGATGGCAAGCTTATATAAGGGCGTATTATAGATTTATTAATTTGTCCTA
This sequence comes from Periplaneta americana, assembly GCA_025594305.2. Lineage (NCBI taxonomy): Eukaryota > Metazoa > Arthropoda > Insecta > Blattodea > Blattidae > Periplaneta > Periplaneta americana. Next base: position 141,973,595 of record JAJSOF020000013.1, on the reverse strand, counting down.
CAGAATAATATCTGTAATATTGACAATTAATATTTGAGGAGAAAAATTCGTTCCGGTGCAGGGGGTCGAACCCGGGTCCTTGGTTCTAAGTACCAAGTTCTCTGACCACTGAGCTACGCCGAATTCAATCCA